>WBMW01002123.1:318884-488413 GCA_013396635.1 Penelope pileata | reverse complement strand
AAAAAAAAAAGAGTATCTGGGGGTAGACACTGATATATCTGAGTGAGGGAGAAAGGTTGAAGAGATGTGCGAAATATTCATACCTGACTTTTGTATAAATTGGAGCAGTGAAATGATTGTGGGGAGGTTGCTCTTCTTTGGAACTGTGTATATGTGGGGGGGGGGGGGTGTTGGCTCTTGCTGAATCAGATAGCACTGTCAACAAGACTAAACTAAATGCTTGGTGCTACACAGTAAATCAGTGATGGAGCCCATGTAGGTGTGCGCCAGCATTCACCTACTTAAGGATTTGAGCTGTTCAGGAAAGAACTAAAAGTTAAAAATAGTGAAGTGTCTATTTTAATGATGGTAGAGACTATAGAGAAACATACAAAATCTGATGGTTCTAAGCCAGTTTGTGAGGGATGGTCATTAATTTGTTGTATAATCCTGATGATCTGTCTGAAGACCACATTTAGATGTGAGTATGGATTGCTCAGCAGTAGAAGTATGTTGTGCAGGGAAATCTGTTGTTTAGGGAAGACTCTTCATTCCAGATTCAAATTACAAAATAGGTTCTGTAATTCTGTTAAAGGATCAGATACAGTAAAGCAACAAAGTTCTTTACCAAGTAACTGAGCCAACCAGAGGCACTGCTGGTTTATGTTTACTCCTTAGTAAGTAGGGGGTGAATTTTAGATGGATGGGTCCAAGTCTGCTTGTGCATAAAATCAGCTGAAGTACCATTGCTGTATTCATCTTTTGGGGAGATGATTGTTGAAATAAATTTATTTTATAGGAGCTTTACTTGTAAGAATAAAAATCTCTGAAGGAAAAAATGACAATAGTTAAACTGATTGGTTTTGCTGATTGGGTTTTTTTGTTTATTTGGTTAAAGACTTGGAGTTGCTTGCTTTGGTTGTTTATATTTGAAGGTCTCTCCACAGTGTATTTTCACTTTCATATTAACAAAACAACTGGTATGTCCTCAGATGCTAGGCATTGTATAAATGAAGACTTAAAAACTGTGTGACTGATTCCTTCTTGAAAGTGCCCAATCTGTGTGAATAAAGAACCACTGTTCCAAGCAAAACTTTCCTCACTTGTGCTGTAACAACTGAGACAAGGTCCCAAACAATCTTATCGCCTTGATCAGTTGTGTAAACTTTGTGTAGGCTTACGTGCTGTATCTGGAAAGCTAATCTGGTCCCTTTGCCAAAGGCAGCTGTGGAAGAATTCTGGTTAATCTAAAATGAGATAAACTGATGATGAGGATAGGTGGGAGGCAGGAAGTTGGAGATGGTACTACTTACATTGGCAAACCAGTGCTTAACTGGTTGGCTGAAGTCCTGGAGTGCAACTCATCTCCTTTGTGGAACTGAAGGGAGAAGTAGGCTGCAGGCAATGTCTTCAGCAATTTGCCAGTGCACTCTGCTGCAGCTGCCAACTCCAGCAGTTGTCTGTTGAGTTACCATGTTCCTAGATAAAAGACAAGTGGAGATGATGGCATTCTCAGCTGAAGAGCTTTGCTTATGGAGCAAGCTATTACTTTTTGGAGGTATTTTTTCCAGAATTGGATAACATGTAGAAGTAATTAGATTGAGGTACCATGCTGATGGGGCATCATGAAAGGTGATCTTTGATTGAAGTAGTTGACTCCTAAGAGAAGCAACATCATCATCTAAGCCAAAGATGTCAGAGAGGAAACTAAAGGACCTTCACACTGACTTTTTTTGCTTTTTTGTTGTATTTCAATATAGCCAGACTGTGATAAAATAGAAAATCCTGGTATTCAGCAGTGGAAATGAAAATTCTGATAAACAAAACCTTTTGTGAAAAGCAGGGAACACTTGCACTTGACCTTGAAGGTTCCTTTAAGCTATTGTAGAAGTTGGATTTTTGTCCAGGACCCTTCCATTGTTTGGTTTGGCAAAAGGAAATGATAGTAAATGTGCTAATGACCAGCTGCTTTCTTTAACAGCAGTTGAGTGTGACTGAGTAAATACCTGCTGGTAGGTACTGGGCTGCCTGGAGCTGAGTGTGAGAATGCAGAGTAAGCAACTCTGACGCTGCTGTGGTGGTCTCCCCTGTGTCTTGTAACTGTTCTGTGGCTTCCTGGCCCCTGTCAAAGTGAGAGGAGAAGGTTGAAAGCATGGAAGTGATACATAGGCTGATAGGAGAATGCAACTTGGAGTCAAGATAAATGCCCCTTTACTGCAGACAAATAATAGTTAATTATGGCTGAGTGCATTCTAGGTATTTCCTTGTATAAGACAGAGATCTTTAACAGAAAGACATGCATTCTGGAATTTGTTGCCTCAGAACTTAAAAATAGAATTCCATGTATACGTAATGTTCCATAATGCTGTTCTTGGCTCTGTTGCCTTTGGTAACAAAACGCATTTTGGGAGACTGTGGGGAAACCTACCAGGTTGAACTGAACGCACTTGGAGTTAGGTGCTTGTGGTAGTAGGGAAGGGTCTTTGAGGGGAGCAAGCTGAGTGCAACTGACTGTGGGGGGAAAAATTAATTTTAGATTGTGTTGGAAATAATAGCAAAACCCAAGAATCTAATAGGATTAATAATGTAAGTCATTGTACATGAAGTGCCCTTCTGACATGGTTGAAGCTGATAGTAATGATGGAGCAGTAGAGAAGTAGTTTCCTGGTAATATTTCTATGTAATCTGCATTTGGGCACTTACTCAGAACAGAATGTCAGTACATTTGTAAGTACTACAGCTAGTAAATGAGAGAGCCAGGCCCTCAAAGACAGCTCACTGCAGATTTTATTGTTGTCTGAGTGTCTCTTGGTGAGATAAGTGATATTCTTGCAGGATCCAAGTGTTTGAAATGAATGATGGCTCCAGTCTTTGAAAAACAGAGTTCCCAATGCTGACGTGTAATGTTGTGCAAACAAAGCAGTGAGATTGCTTCAGATAAATTTTTAGCTATCCCAGGTGAAGTATTTGAGGGTTTAATAATCATAAACAGAAGTAGCAGAAGCTTTGGACTCACGTGATGGTGATGACCCACTGGGACAGCAGCACTTCCCCAAGGAGCAGCTGGTTCCTACAAGAGATGCCCTCCCCTGGGTGGCTGGCCCTTATATGAGCCCAGGGCAGCCCCACCCTGGGGCCACCCCTTCCAGTCATGTGGGGCTGGTACAGGTGTAAACAATTTGCCTGTGCTCCCCAGGCAGCCACCACCTTTCACCAGGTGCTCAGTCACTGCTTCAGGCCGTGACCTGGTGTTCCCCTTACACTAGCTAATGGGAATCTTTGAAAAGTGAATTCTTATTTACTTGCTCCTGGGAGAACTCGGTTCTCAGGCTTTTACTGACTGCCCAGAACTCAGGATTGATGTTCAACAGCTGATGGTATTTTGAATTTCTCATGTTTGCACTTGGGGCAGGGAGGGATGTTGAAAACTGCTTTTCTTGACTTCGCTATTCTCTGCACTCCTGTGTTGGGAGGGTGGTGCTGCTGGGGTTGCATTCAGCTCATTCTCACCAGTGGACAAAACCATGATGTCACTCAGCCTTTTTTCAAATGGAGTGAGAGGTTAATAGGAGAGGAAATCCTGTTCAGGTGAAACTTAAGTGTTTCCTTCAGGGGGAAAAAAGTGTGAAATGGGAAGGTCAAGCTGGATTTGCTAAATAAACACAAACAATGCTTTGTGATACTGCAAATGCTGTTTATACACAGAGATGAGCTTTGTTATGGTGTATTGGTTTCTTGTCCTTCCAAGTGAGGATTGGCACAGAGCTGCATACCATTGCAGCATGGCGGTGCCCCACTCACAGCAGCACCTACAGGAGTGATCTCTTCTCACAGTTGGAAGAGGTGTTTGAGCATCAGGTGTAAGCTTCCTTCTCGTAGTGCATTCTGGCATCAGAAAAGAAGGCAACAGTTAAGCACTGTAGGAATTTTTATAGGAATGAGCTGGAAGTGTTCACTGTGAGAGTGGATATCCAGCTGAGCTCAGTGTACCTCTTCCTCAGCTAATGATTTTTAGAATGTTCTTGTTTTCTGGAAACCTGGAGAAGAAATCCTATATGGTTTTGCTTAAATCTACTGGAGAGAAAAATGTCAAAGATAGGAGTTGCTTAAAAACAGTGAAAGCTATGAATCCTTTTGTTAGAAATTGAATCCTTGTTATAAGAACACTATTTAAAAATGGCCTCTCTTTTACACAGTAATATGTGGTGATCTTTGCAAGCATCTAGCACAGTGTGTTGTTTCACCCGCTTGTTATCCAGCACCAGCCTGTTCTTGCATCTTCGTGTATTTGTTCTGTGCAGGTCTATTTAACCCTGGCTTCCCTTTTTGTAGTAACAGGGGGCATCACAGAAGAACAATTTCAGACACATCAACAGCAGTTAGTTCAGATGCAGAGGCAGCAACTTGCTCAGCTTCAACAGAAACAGCAATCGCAGCATTCCTCGCAGCAGACACATCCGAAAGCACAGGTAAGGCACCCGGAGGTGGCACGTGCTCCTGGCTTCCTGCTTGCTGCCTTTGGTTTTCATCTCTGTTACAAGCTGAATGTGACACCAGTAAATACATTAACTTTTAGAATGAATGTAGAGTGAGTCTTGGTCAAGATGCTTTTCCAGTTTGCTTTGTAGTGCGTGGAAGATAATTTATGCTGCAGCTACTGCAAATAGCTTTCATGTTTCTTCTGTTTTGAATCAGGTAACGTTTTCAGTTTCAACATCAAAACCTGTGGTGTGTTTTTGATTTTTTTTTTGTTTGTTTTTATTTTGCTTTTGGTTTTTTAGTTGTATATCATGCCTGTGTTTTACAGTTGAGTAAGAGACTTAATATTTTAATGTGTTAATGTATGTTTTCTGTTGAGCTTAGTCATCTGTTCTTTTCTTGATAAGAAAATCTAACAGCTCCTGTCTAGGAATATTTTAAATGTTTTGTATCTGGTTGCCAGTGCTGCTTACTCCTTCCCCTGGGTGTTTTCTACTTCGATTAAGCAGGGAATCTGTATTAGTGGCTGCTGATTTACACTTTTTTGTAAAATTGAGTTAGTATATTTAAACAAAATAGATGAATTCTGGATTTTTAGGAGGCACTGAACATCTGTGGAAAGCTACTTTTTGTTAGTTAATTTAAAATGCAGAATGGTAGAGTGATGCAGTCAGCCATTTCTTGGTGTCTTACCAGTACATACCATTCTTTCAGGAAATCTAGATTGTTAGAACACATGTACTTTCAGAATTCAGTAGGCAAGGATGCTGTGGTATAAATTACTCCATGGGAATGAATGTACTGTGAATGCTGAAAGTTTAGATTTGCAGTTGCAGTGTATTTGCTGCTCACAGACAGAGTAGGCAACTTAAACCACAGTAATTATCCTAGAGGAAACTTCTCAGACGTGTTAGTAAAATGATATGCCACACTAAGAACTGCATTTGCCATGGACTGGCTGAGTTGGGCAGGACTTAATCAGCACTCGTTTGGACACCTCAGCTTTTTGTTAGACTTGTCTCGTGGCAATATTTAATATTACAGTGCTTTAGGTTACATTTAGAAGCGCAGTACATTTAGAGTATGTTCTTATTTGCTGGTAATTATACATTATAGCAATCCAAATTTCACTTTGTTCTTGGACAATTATAAAGAAATAAAAATACATTTTTTAATTCCCCCAGGGCTCCAGCACCTCTGACTGTATGTCAAAAACTCTTGATTCAGCCAGTGCCCACTTTGCTGCATCTGCAGTGGTCAGTGCACCTGCTCCTGGTCGCAGCGAGGTCCCGAAGGAACAGAACACCAGCCACAACAACATCAACGGCGTTGTCCAGCCTTCAGGTGATGATGGCTTAAAACTCGTGGTCTAATGCAGAGTGCAGAATATGTCAAATGATCTTATTTCAGTTTTCTAAAATAATATATTTGAGCTTATTGTGGTAGTAGAAGTTTTCAATGTTACTCTTACATGTCTGTGCAATGGCATGTGGGTCAGTTTCGTAATAGAACTACCAATGCTCTTTGACCCTTGTAAGAACATTGTTTCCTTTTATAAGTTCTATCTTTAATAATCTTTTATGATCAAAACTACAGTTAATAGCATATTAAAGAGTGTGAATGTGTAATTACAAAAAATGTACCAATTGCTTAAAAAAAGTTAAATACTTAAAGAAGAAGGTAGAAAAATTGCTATGTTGTTGGATCATGACCTCAGTTGTGTATTCAGACAAAATTGTGTGAGTCAGCTACTTCTAGCAGCTCTTCTGATGTTGCTGTAAGTTTCAGATTTAATTGTACTTGGGATTCCTCCCAAATTCAAGGAGAAGTCATTCACTGCCTTCCTCCCAGTCCCTCATTTCTGAACCTCTGTTACAGAAGGCAGCAGTGCCAGTCATGCTGGTGCAGATGCTGTGTTACTGAGAGAAATGTTCTTTGGAATTGGACTGCCATAACAAATAAAAGGCTTTTACACTAATTTGTTGTTTTAACAGCTAATGATGTGGTTAGTTTTATAGACCTTCTGCCGGGCTGGGTTAATGATAAAATGGAATGAATAGAGGGGGACAGAGGGAAACACAGCTGAAAAAAAATCAATATAGTGAAACTGTTCCTGTAAAGAAAAAGGTAACAGTGTATAACTTGCTGGAATATCAGATCTGAGAGTGTGAAGCTTTGAAGGGTATTGGGTCAGGCACAGTAGTGTACTGTGCTGATACAGGGTATGTATGATTCATGAAAAACATCGCAAATATGCGTACAAAATGAGATTTGTGTTACTGTTCCAAAGTTGTAAATGGCAGTGATGCAAAATAGCCACTCCAGTTTCAGACAGGAAGATTTAAATTAGAAAATATTAGCTGAAAACTGCTTTTTGCAGGAATGTACCTAGTTCAAATCTGATCAAAATTAGGTCAATGACTAGCAAGAGGAAACTTCAGTTTGAGTATATGGTGTGCCTGATTTAAGCTGGAACTTGAACCTCAAGTTTGCCACCACTTGAGTGCAGATAGCACTGCTGCACAACCTGAACAGGGTCCTGCACCCCTTGTTTTGCTGCCTCAGGGGAGGCTGGTGCTTAGCACCCCTGTGTGTTGCCAGTCACACAAGCGAGGAGGTGATTCAAAGCATCAGAACTTGGCTCCTCAGTCTCTGTGGTCACCTGGCTAAGCTGTGCCCCATTCAATTTTCTTTTATGGGGAACATTGCCTGTTAAGGCACCTAAAATGAGATGCGTGAAGTTGGACAATACAAAAACTCCTTGATACCATAACATCTTTCACTTTCCGTTGTTTTCCTGAGAGGGTGTAGGGAGGAGAAACGTTCAAGATCTCTAGTGTCAGCTGGAAGCATTTCTAAAATTTCTTCTTTCAGTTTTCAAAACAACACCCAGGTGATTCCACTAACAGATACGTTTAAAACATTACCATTGAATCCTTTTGTCTTTGAATCTACGTAACGGCACATTTTAATTAATAACATTTTCTTTGCAACAGGAACCTCTAGAACGTTGTACTCCACGAACATGGCTTTGTCATCCAGCCCAGGGATTTCAGCAGTACAGCTTGTAAGGACAGTTGGCCACACCACCACAAACCACTTAATTCCAGCATTGTGCACAAGCAGCCCTCAGACGCTTCCCATGAACAATTCTTGCCTGACGAACGCAGTGCACCTCAACAATGTCAGTGTTGTTTCTCCAGTCAATGTGCATATCAATACAAGGACTTCAGCACCATCGCCAACAGCCTTAAAACTTGCCACAGTTGCTGCCAGTATGGACAGAGTGCCAAAGGTAACTCCTAGCAGTGCCATCAGCAGTATAGCAAGGTGAGTGTGGAGCAAGTCAGAGCACAGCTTTCGGTTATGTTTGGGCTTCCTGGATGTCTCATAGCTGTGCCCAGCTCTGCGTGAGATCGCTAAATAGAATCATTTTCCCCTCTGAGAGATTCCTCGGTGTAGCTTCAGCCTCGCAAAAACATCCATCTGATGGCATCTTCAGCATGACTGACAAATGAGAAGAGCTGATGCAATGCTGCAATCTTTTTGCAGATCAACACCCCAATAAATTCTCCCAGTTTGGGGCACACTAGTTTTGGTAAATTTCCATTGTGTTTAAATGGCTTCATTTGAACCATCTTCATTTGTCCCTTCTCTTGCAGCACTTGCCAATAGATTCTTTCAAACACTCCACATGTTCTCTCCACAGCTCTGTGTATCCATATTGCAAGATGGAGGCTGGCACATCTATTTTATACATCTGAATCTATACATTTCTATATGCAAAATAGAAAACAGATGTATGCCAGCCTGCATCTTACTATGTATGGCTTATATAATTATTCTCATTTACCAATACTTAGTGCTTAGATGCTATTTCACAGGAGTGGCAGGAGCTTGTTGTTGGTTATATTGTCTGAAAATGACAGTATTTGGGCTTTGTTTTGGGGTCTCTGCTGGGTTGTACGATGCTTTTTAAAAAAAAAAAAAGGCATTTGTTTCATAGATAGGAAAGCAGAAAAAGGGCACTAGCCTTATCCATTATTATGGATTGTTTCATAATGCTTCTGGAGATGTTAAAAAGAGCTTTTGAGATGGAAAAACTGCATATATAATATAGCCACTGCACAGAGAGAGGAAAAGCTGTTTTTAAATTAGCAATTGTGCTTTAAAGCATACCTCTGTCATCAGTGCATTTAGCTCTTACTTCCACGAAGTCAGAGGAGTGTTTCAAGTCGTGTCAGCAAATGCCTGAAAAAGAACCACCTTAGCTGAATAGGCCTTAGGCTGCTCTGTAGGGAATGGTAATAAATTCAGAAAGAAATTAAGATTTCTTGTGCTATTGCAGAAACTGAGCTGAGGTTAAGAAAAAAAAAGTCATTCACTAATGGAATAATTGGGAGTTGATGCAGAGTCCTAATGGCATACCTCGACTTTGTTCCTCCAGGAGACTTTTTTTTTATTATCCATAATTTAGGCTGGTAATTTACAGTTAAATGCAATTAAGTTGGAGCATTCCTGTTAATAGTCATGTGGAAGGGACTACAGTGTTAATGGAGTAAAAGCAATTCTTAACTGCCAGTATTAAGTTTTAAATGATCTGTTTGTGTCCAGTGTATGTGTTAAGTTTGTCCGTGATCCAAGTAATGGCTGCATAACAACACAGAGCCTGTGAGAAATCACTGAAATTGTGTAAGGAAATACTCATGTTCTTCCTGTAATTATGGAATGCTTCTTTTGTTGCAGAGAGAACCATGAACCAGAACGACTGGGTTTAAATGGCATAGCAGAGACAACAGTAGCAATGGAAGTGACATAACCTCAAACCAGTGTCTCAACCTGTGCTAATGGTGTAGTCATTTATATTCCAACTGAATGCAAAATACAGCACTCTGTGGATCACAGAGAACTAAAATGGACCTAAATGGACTATCATTATATCGTGTATTAAGTCGATATATAATGTAAATTTTGTAAAATTGGGAAAATCACTACCTTGTAAAATAGTTTATTTGTATCATCAATATTATTTCTGTTACTTGAATAGTAGATATTCATCATCATGCTTTTGCACTTGAATTTGCAACTGAATGGATTAAAAAATAATTCTTTAATGGGATCATGAGCATGAAATGGGATCCTGCATCACTTGTTTTAACTATTTATTTTGCCATGTTTACATTTTGTATCTTGTACAAATAAATCCAACTTTGTGTCTAAAAAAAAAGTTAAAGATTCATAGCTAGGAGACAAAATTCTTGTAATTTTTTTCTAAAGAAAATGTAAAGTTTTCACTTGGTTCATTTTGTTTCACAATTTGACTAGATGGACTTTTTGGTAAATACTTTAGTGGCATTTCACTGTCAAATATGAAGTTCAAGGCAAAATAGTATTTTCTATTACTGTGCAGGGGAAAGGGATGGATCGATACATGCAAATTTAATGTAGTAACTCACTTTTCCATATATTTTGAATGTATATTTCTATTTATAATACCAGTTTATAAAAAATAATTACACAGGAAAAAAACTGACTAGGAAAATTATGCATCTAGCACATATAAAATTGTGCAGATATGAGAAAATTTTCAACTGATGACATTTTATCTGAAGACTGCATATTTTAACCGGCTTTAAAACTGTAACACACCACATAAAGGATATTTTACCAGGTATGTATTGCATTATATATCATTGCAATAATTATTGGATGTCTAGATATCGAGCCATCCCAGGTGGTGGGGGGGAGGGAGGGTTGTGGCAAGATTGTCTTTTCAATTTTGGAGAGTTTTCCTGTGGCTACAAGGCAAGTAACGGGTTGGAAAAAGTCTGACTGTAAGCGTTGGACACCTTCGTAGTGTAGTGTTTTAGTGACTTTTTTTATACGGTTCTTGTAAATTAGATACGTGTAGTGGTGTTTCAGAATGTTTGTTTATGCACTAGTTCAGACAACTTTCCCTGTTACTTGTTCTTGATAAGTGAAAACTGCAGGGAAATAAAAATACATATCAAAACATGGACATGTTGCATACGTGTTTATTTCACAATGTGCAAGCAACAGAAGTGTGAACTTTAGGCAACGTTAATGGTCTTTTGGTGATGATTTTGACTGGAGCATGTGCACTTAAACTGAAACCTTTTGGAGAATTATGTGATTATTTCTATCTCTTAAAGCATACAGTGGGGGAAGGATGGTCCAGTAGTTGGAACCTGAGACTTGGAAATAATCAGGATAAGGAACTGTTGCTTGTTCTGCCAAAGGAACCTCAGGTATTGGGCAAGTATTGGAATTTTCTGCTGTTTGGTTCTCCACCTGTAATTTGGGTCTTATCTCCACATTCCTTGATCATGGAATCAGAGGGGCCCTCAGGATGTCGTCTCATCCAGCCCCGGGGTGGATTCTCTTCACAAGGTTTCACCAGATGGTGGTTGCCAGGTGTCAGATGCTGCAATGAGGGCCCACACTAAGTACCTGGGCTTTGAAGGAAATGAATTGTAACCTCTGTTGACTGGATTTGTCTCCTGAAGGACAGATTTTGGCAGAAACAAGTGTGTTACTCAGATCAGTTGTGGGGGACTGTGCAAAGTAAAGCTCACCGATGAGTTATCTACTAGAGTTGTTATAACTGTGTAGTCCTGATGTTTGGGATGAATTGTCACCCTTGCCAGGGGCTGACATAGGCTTAGATACATGCTGTTTTCTGAGGGCCAATTCTAATTGGGCTGCAGTGAGTGTTGCAGTTCGGTGGTTTGTTTTTCTTGAAAACATCTAAAAGAATAACTTGTGCATCTTTATTTTTTCAAAAGTGGAGGTATGGTTTTTGTTGTGTCATGCAGTCAGTATATTCTTCCTCTTAAATGTTCATGTGAAGAGCTCCTTTTAATCTAAGTTGTGTTTAACATGTTTAATCTTAAGTTCTGAATGAATGTCATATTGAATCCGTTGAGAATACTGGAGGAACCCCTGACACTGCAGTGTTCTTAGTGTCTTGATCAGGCAAAGCACAGTAGCAGGACTGGAGTCCTCGGCACAAGGAGAGGCACATGTGCATGCTTGTTCTTCACTCTTTCTGCATCATGCCTTCATTGGAATTACCACTTTCTGATAAATTTTGTGTACATGATCTTTTCATGTGTCTGAGGCTTTCTGTAGAGCTACGTTCACTTCTGGTAATGTCTGCATGATTATGTAGTCTGAAGTAGGAATTTTTTTGGAAGCAGAACTGTTGCAAGTGTGATTGGAAAATGAAAAAAGTTACTCTCCTTGATACCTAAAAATAATCATATTCTCTTATTTAGCCCCAAAACCTTTTTATGGTTTAATAAAAATGGGAAATATTTTTTTTCTGCAGATTGACAGCTGTTTTCTCAGCAAATGAGAGCTCCTGAGTTCTGTAGTATAGATTCTTCCTCTACAAATGTAGATCATTTTCATGGTAAATTGAATGAAAAACGTCTCTAAGTGTGTATCTGTGACTTGATATAGCCTAATCCTCATCTAATTACTTGAAAAATCCTGCAGCTGGCGCTTCTAACTTTAATAGATTCTGGAAAAATATGAGATGGAGAAAAGGTTTTCGTATGGAATTCAAATGGTAAGTGTGCCAGATGTTGAATGAGCTTCATTTACAGTATTAGTATTGATGTAGATTGACAGTAAAGTAAAACTATAACAGTCGTCTTAAGAAATTCTAGTCATTAATTTTGGGCCTGAAGTGCCAGATAAAGGAGAATGATGGACAACGTTGTACTTTCTAGAAATCTTTTTCACTTTTTCAAAAGTCTTCTACATCCTCCTGACACTGGAATACAGCAGGGAGTACCGATGGCTGAGTTATTCCTGTGTGCTGTATTAAGTGTGTGCTGAAGATACGACATTCTTCTTGAATTCCCCTTTTTGAGCATAAGGCATAGCTGTGATGTGATTTGGATAGTGGTCTCTGTTCTATGTATTTAGGAATGTTGTTCAGATAACTTCTTTTGAGTTTAGTTTATAGCAATTTATATTGGACTTCAAGTGTAATGTGCAGAATCTTCCTTTAAATATCAGATACTATAGAAAACCATTCTTGACTTGGATTTGTTGAATGCTTTTAATCTATTAGATGGACTACTGAATTGTAAGTGCTTAACTGTAGGCATTATTATGATTTTGAGTGTTTCACCAGTTGAAACCAAGTACTGATCTAATGGGAGGAAAATGTGGAGCTCAGGTGGAGTCAAACTAGATTTCCGTCTGTTAGTACTTGGCCTCACTGCTTGACATTTAAAGCTGAGAACCTCCAGAGGCTGTGTTTTGTCTCCTGAGCTGTATTTGTGAGAACCTTGCAGCTGCTGGCCAAACCTGACAAAGCAAGAAAACTCTTCCAGACCTGTGTGTTTCATCCTTTCTGTTGTACCACAGGAGATCTTACAGTATGATAGTGTTAGAAGTCTGAAAAATTATTACCCCATTTTGTTTCTAATTTTGCTGTAGTACTTCCCTTCCTCTCTCCAAACAACATGCTGTTCTATTTACAGAACCATCTCTTTCCTGTAATCTGGTACAACAGACTGTATGTGCAGGTTGTTGGTTTTTATTCCTGACAAGCAAGATGCTTATTGCTGCCTCTTCCTGTTGTGCTGAGGCTCTGACTTTGAGACTTCTCTTCCTTCCCCGATAGTCATTTTCTTCTACTTCCATCCCTTCTGTCGAGAGTAATAGAAAGGTTTCCTGTTTCCTTTTTACAGTAATTCTGATTTTTAAAGCTGAATCCTCAGCAGCCTTCCAGGGGGTGATTGATTCATCCTGCAGTGGACTCAGCATCATGCCCACAGCTAGTCAGCCTTCTCCATTTCCAGTACCTTTCAGGAAGAACTGCTCAGACCTTTAGGATAGATTGTCCTGGTAGAAATCCACATCTTCAAACAAAAAGGCTCTGAAGGCTACGGCAAGCTAACTTAGTACAGGTTAGTCATGTCAACATATTTCCTAGATCTGAGTCCAGAACAAATCTTAAATCTCAGTTCTCTTTTTTCTTAGGTTTTGCAATATTCAGACTTAATCTTAGAAAGATGGAGAATTACCTTCATAAATTAAAGGATGTCTTCACAGTAAACTTCTGCTCAGAAGGGAGGAAAAAAAAAAAAAGGAAAGATCTCTAAGTGGATAGAGGAAATGTTTCCTGTGTAGCAGCAGACCAGATGATGTAAGTTGAGGTATTAAGATCCAAGTGTTTACATTTGAACAAAGACACCTGGAAGATGATTATTTTTTCTTCTGATTCAACCATTAGAAATATTCAGTATGGGCAATCGCAGCCTGTGAGCCAAAGCAACTCTGGATCAGTTTAATTTAGCAGTGGAATTGTACTGAATTGTACCATGGCAGCACTTGTACCTGGGAAGCTCCCTGAAGCAAGCAGCTGACTTGAAGGGGATTCTCGGGAAAAGAACAGGTGACTTTAGGGGAAGAGCAGCATTACCTGGAGCCAAGGCACACTGAGCTCCAGGGGATATGGCAGGGGCAGGGGATGGGTGGGAACAGTGTGAGGAGCAGATCCCTGGTGAAGGCTGGTGTGCTTCCCAGCACATCCTGCTGTAACTGCATTATCCAGGGTCTTTCACTCTGGGTGATCTCTTGCTTATTATGAGTTCACGTTGCAGATACCCAGTTACACTGCTGCAGCCTATAAAGCTAGTGAACTTTGCCAACCTAACAGGTATTTGTGGAGTGCTTAAATGCATTTGATGGCAGCATTTCTCTCGGAAGTCAGTAGTAACAAGAGAACAGTGTGTGTATGAAATAGGAATATATTTGGATAAATGTTCTATAAAACTTCATTTAAATGGCCAGAAGGTGAATGTAAAGATGAACTTCAGAGAGAATACAATATTGATTTCATTTGTATTTGGTGAAGTCAATTGGCTGAGAATATGATGAGTTTGAAAGAAGCTGCAGTACTTAAGTTCTCTGTTTTAAACACTTTGCTTAAGAAGTACTTCATTTATGTGCCTTATCCTCCTGCTAGGGAGTACAGAGCCTGCTTAGAGGAGTGATGTGCAAACGTGGATGAAGAGACATGATTGCCCAATGTAGCCTGTGCAGAAAATGAAAGATGAGCCTTATCTGTGGCGGAATAGCTCTTCCCTTGCACCCAGTTCACTGCTTGTTTTCCAGAGATAGGATTGTTTCTGTGGGTAAGAATGGGAAAATCTGTTTAGTCTAATCTTGTCTCAATCCATTACACACTGATTTAACTCTAATACAAATGTAATTACACAGGGAAGATGAAGTAGATCAATTAGAGAGCAAGGAGTAAAGGAAGGAGGGAGGCAATTACGGCTACTCTATAGCAGATAAGAGAAAAATCGTAACAGAACAGATAGGTCAGCCTGCATGCTTTGTCTGAAGGGAGTACACAGCCACCTGCAGCCACTCCCTTAGAGTTCTGGCAAATAATAGGAAAATACTGACCACAGCACCATACCTGTCACTCTGGCAAGATCTGTTCAGGACTGTATGTGGGGAAAAGAATAGTAATAATAAACTAATACTGTTCCAGCCAGTGGAACTCTAATAACAACAGAAAACAGAAATCAGTGGGGCAGAAGGCAACTGACCAAGGCTGAGCACAATTAATAGTTACACATTCAGAACGTTGGTAGCAGTCCAGACTTACTGTGATGGAGATGCTCATGGTAACTCTGGCAGCAAGGCCCTGCTTCAGCAACCCCATATGCCCGGCCTTCCCCCCCTGGGGACAGGCTGGTGGCAGCTAGCTGTGAATTGATGGCAGCCTAGTGCTTGCTTTCCCACCATCACTGTTAATGCTTCGCTGACTGTTCCTGAATTAATGTTATTTCATTGAACCTTGCCCTGGGGATAAAGTGATGCTAAAACTAACATCATCCCCCATCTCCCTGATGATGATCTGACTAGACTAGTCATCGTGGTTTTAAATCAACAGCTTTGTAAATGACACCAGAAGATGGCATCATCTGCCTGTGATGCTGTTTAACTCTTTCTGGGCTTTCATGTTTAAGTGTTTTTTTTGTTCTGTGGTTTTTTAAATTACTTTATTTTTGGATAGTGGACATGTTCTCCCTCACAATAAAAGCTGAGGGTTTGGGGGTTTAGTGAGTTTGGAGATTTATTTATTTATTTATTTCTGGATCACAGCAATTTATTTGTTTTTATGATAGCTTCTTATGGTTGAGGAAGACAAACCATACTTTTCCAAGTTACAGTCCTTTTATTTTGGATATCTGAGTAGCACAAGTAAAAAGGTTGTAACTTGGAAAAATATTTTGAGTAACAAAATGTTTTGCTGTTTTATGTAAAAGGATAAAAATCAATTCTTTTTAAGCAGAACCATTTTTACAGATGGGTAAGCACAATAGATATGGCTGCATAACGTGAATAATTTATTCGAAGATTGAGATTTATGTGTTTACTTAACATACAGAGATGAATGCTTTAAAGTAAGCATACCTTGAAGTGTTTTGCAATTGGGAAACAATGGCTGCTCTTACATCCCTGCTAACGTAGGTCAGACATTTTCAGGTGGATTGTCTTCTGACTGGCAGTACTTTAAAATCTTATGTTTCTGTGGAACAAGTTGGCTTCAATTATTTGCTTTTTTTTCTTAATAACTGATCTGAGGTACTGTAAGGGTTCTTCTTGACTTTGACTGCTCCACATGTTGCAGGAATGCAAAATAAGAAGCATAATTTTTTTTTTTTTTTTTTTAAGAACAGTTTGTAGTAAGAGAAGTAAAAGAACAGAATCTCCATGGCCCCAATTAAGAAAGAAATTATTTCATGTCAGATCAAAGGAAATAGTCTTGGGTGGCTGAGTGTTAGTTATTCAGACCCTGTATATTTAGTTATTAATCTAGTACTCTGCCTGGACGAATGGTCTGTAGCCTAGTCTCTCCTGAGCTATTAATAGGCCTCCTTGCCTTTGGTGATGCTTGGGCATGCAGATTAAGATTGTTTTTGTACCCCAGTTCCTCCTAACTGCCTTCTCAGCACTTTTTAGCTCATTTTGTTTCTTGCTTTTTCATCCTTGGCATCCTCACTTATTTACTCATTCCCTGTTAAACATGTTTTGGGTGTGTAAACATTTTCCCTGATGCACTCCTTACAGTGTCTTCTGGTGTCTTTGGGACAGTACCTATTCTTGACATTTAAATTTCCATTTGTCCTGTGGATCCCAGCCCTTTTGGTACCTCCTGCAAGAAATCCTTTACCACCTCTTTACTCATAGCTGCATCTCAGCACTGATGACACAGGTGTAACATCAAATTTCATCTTGATGGCCGTTGCTGATGCACCAAGATCAATGGAATCTCCATTAAAGCTGCTCTCCCTGCTGATAAGTTACTCCCTTGGCCAGTACTGATGTCATTTCATTGCACTGAATTGTTAAAGACAGCAGAAATTCAACCTCGCTATTCTTTTTCTTCTGAAGCTCTTTCACCTCCCAACTCCACAGCTCATTCCTGGAGCTCAGAAGCAGTGAAAGGAAGCAATATTCCTTTGGCTCTGTGGATAGGAAATTGGTTTTTCACTTCTGAAATGCCCAAGTATCTATTCCTTTATTCCTGTGGGACCATCTCTATTAGAATCCACATTTTGCTGTTGTTCAGTACCTCTGCTTCACAGCTCCCTTCTTCCTATTTTTCTTGCAGCCCAAACAGCTTGGTCATACTGGTGGCTTGTCTACAGAGAAATGGAATCTTATTGTTTTGTTACAGTTGTTCCCCTTTGCCCCAGTCTTAGAGGAGATTGTTTGTTCCCTTTGGACATCTGTCATCCTGGTCTGTTCAGTGAACCCTCCCAGCTGAGGTTGGATCAGCATGAGAATTTCTTCAGGAACAGCCAGAACTTGCTGTCAAACCGTATCTAACTTTGACAAGGTGATTTTTAACCATGGACTTGGTATCTAGCTGAAGAACCTGCCTCACAGTTGTAGGAAAGGTTTGGTTTTTTTCATGTTGATTGTGCATGTAGTGCAAGAAAATGCATGTCCTGGCGGATTGTAGCTCAGTGAGTCCAAGCAGAACATTGCTGTAATGATGTTTCTTGTAAGTATACAGTGTGGAAAAAATCATGCCTTCAGAAATGAAGGGGGGTTGGACTCGATGATCTCTCGAGGTCCCTTCCAACCCCTGCAATTCTGTGATTCTGTGAAATTGCCAGTGACAATGCTTAACATTACAGGAGTGGAGTATGAATGGTCTTCTGCATCTTCCTAGCTGATGTTTTTTGTGACGTTATTTCCTGGTGAGCTGCAGATTGCACCTTTGATCACTTAAGACTCTGTATGTGAGGTGCCAGGGCATCCGGAGCAAAGTGGAAGAAGCTCACAAGCTCAAGGAAGCTCTGATCGTTCCTGAATCTGAATGAGCACTAATGTTCCTACCAGGCTGCTCAACTTGCAGTAATCTGGTAATAAGTAGTAAAAATAGCAGGTTTCTGACAATACAGTATTGTCTGCAGCACAGACAATGCAATATTGTTTCTGACAATACTGCTGAGAAAAGATGGCTCTTCAGAGCATTCTCACTGATGGCAGATTATACCTGCTCTAACAGGAAGATAGAGATTTGCCTATCTTGCTCCACAATGAGCTCTCGATAATGGAGAAAAATACAGATTAATTCTTTTATGACTAAGCCCCTACTTGTCATGACTTATGAGCTTGCTATTCATGGTAAGAGCTTGAAACATAAGAGGGCTAAATAATTGGTAATCCATAGGAATAAATCACATTATTATATAATGTCTTATCACATGCTGCACATTGCTAACTCTCCTTGATGTAATTACTTCTTAGAAGGGCATGAGAGCCTTTGTGACTTGCCTGCTCTTTTCATTTCCACATCAGGTAATGAGGACAACTGCTGTGGCTACAAGAAAGGGAAATCTGTGTACAAGTACCAAAGACTTGACCACTGCCAACTTAATTGTATGACTAAGGCTAATTTGGTGAAACTGGTGCTGGTGGAATCCGGTTTCAGCAGTTGCTTGGAGCTGTTGAAATCTGGATGATGTCTCAGCTCTCACTTTCCATAAGCAGCAGCTGTGCTTGCGTGTATCTTCAAATAGTCAGGCTCCTTAAAATTGTTAAGGTTGGAAAAGCCCTGTAGGATCCCTACCCCCAGCCCATCCCACCATGCCCACTGAGCCATGGCCCTCAGTGCCACATCTCCACGGCTCTGGAACACCTCCAGGGACGGTGACCCCACCACTCCCTGGGCAGCTGTGCCAGTGCCTGGCTGCTCTTTGGAGAAGGAATTGTTCCCGATACCCAACCTGACCCTCCCCTGGAGGTAATGTTTTTCCCTGATGCTGATTCACTGATTGCAATGTGACAGTGCTTCGTTAATTTATCAAGGTCAGAGCTCCACTCAGGGCTGCTCTTCCTGCTTTTTTCTCACAGAAAATTAGAGTAATGGGAAGAAGGGATGTGCTGGCACGGCATCTGAGGAGCAAGCAGGCCTTTGCCGCAAGCCAGATCAATTAACAGATTGAAGCAGAACAGATTTATAGTCCTCTCTCTTTGTTCCTGTTCTGTTTTCCATTTTGTGTCTGGGGCAGAGAGTAGCCGCCATAGAGATGATTACCCCAGAACTGACTGCACACATCTAAAAATGGAGCTGTGCTGGAGTCAGACACGGAGGCAGGTGAATGCCCAAGGTCACAAAGCTGTAGGCTGAGGAGGGCCGCCCCCGCCGCCCTCACACAGCGCGCGGGGCCCGGCGCTGAGAACCGTCGGGGCCGTTGGCCGCCACCTGCGGCGCGGACTACACCTCCCGGCATGCCGCGCGCGGCGGGCGGGGCCGGCGTACTGCGGCGCGGCCACAAAGCCCCGGGGGCGCGGGAGCGCTGAGGGGGCGCGCGCCGCTCCCCGCGCAGCCNGGGACGCGGGGGTGGGGGCGCGGGGGGGCCCCGCCGGCGCCGCTGATGTCATGCGGGGCTCTGGGCATGCTCCGGCCCCTCCGCCCCCGCGCGGCTGCGGCAGCGCCGCGGGGAAAGTTTGCGCGGGCGCGGAGCTGCGGGCGGGTCCGCGGGGTGAGGGGGAGACAAAGGCGGCGGAGCGGGGCCGCGGGCGCTGCGGACCTGAGCCCGGTGCTGGGGGGGCAGGTGGGCTGCGGCAGCGGGAGCCGCTGCTGGGGAAGTTTCTCCCTTCGCGGTTAAAAATAAGGTGTGAACATCTGTCTTATCGCTGCCACACTTCCAGCGTTGGTTTCCAAGAAGGTGATTCTTAATTTCAGTCTGAGGCTGGGTGCGTGTAGGAGTGAAGGGTGCGTGCTGGGTCCTTCGTGCCTTGGGGTGAGGTTCCTCACCTCAACACCCAATATGGCGCTCCTCGCCTCAGCGATCAACATGGGGCTCAGTGCCCACTGTGGGGCTCCCCACCTCAGCAGCCAGTGTAGGGCTCCTTGCACTGATGCCCAACACGGTGTTCTGCCCTTCATTGCCCAAAATGATTCTCCTTGTTTTGCACCCAACATGGCGTGAGGCTCCTCCTCTCTGTGCCCGGCGTGAGCCCAATGTGAGGCTCCGTACCCCAATGCCCAACACAGCATTCCTCCCCTCAAGCGCCCAACGTGGCACTCCTTCCTTGAGCACCCAACATGACATGAGGCTCCTCCACTTGGCACTCAATATGGTGCTTCTCCTCTTAACGCCCGACATGGGGCTCAACACCCAATGTGGGGCGCTCCACCTCAGCACCCAACATGGGGCTCCTTGCTCCAACACGATGCTGTGTGTCGCCCGTCTCGGGGCTGGAGCCCCCCAGAAGGGCGTGGGGCTGGGGCTGAGCTCCTGGTGTTTCTTTCAGCCTCAGCGGCTGTATGCATGCACTATTGGGTGCGTTAATGGGCGTCACTTGGTTTTGCTGGCTGATGTCTTTAGATATCAGTCTGCTGCAGGTGGGATGCTGGTTTACCAGTACTGGGTTGTGGTAAATGATGCGTAAAGAGAGGTAATAATACAGATGGTGGCCTGTTGCTTGTATGGCTTGTGGAGATTCTTATTAAAACCTTGAGTCTGTTGCAACTTTCATGCAGTAAATAATTGTGAAAATGTTGTGGGAAAATGAGGAAAAAATTGACTGAATTGTAGACATCAATGGCCAACTGCTTCCTCTCGACTTTCTTGGCTACTCAGAAAGCGTTAAAGTACGAGTGCATTTTCTTGGTCTGAAGGCACAGGGGCACAGCAATCTGTAACTATGGCCAGGCACTGGCACAGCTGCCCAGGGAGTGGTGGGGTCACCGTCCCTGGAGGTGTTGCAGAGCCGTGGAGATGTGGCACTGAGGGCCATGGCTCAGTGGGCATGGTGGGATAGGCTAGGGCTGTGCTGGGGAAGCTCAGAGGGCTTTTCCAACTTGAATGATTCCGTGGTTCTAATGGGCGGATCCATTGGGCATCAGCCCTGGTGCTGGGGCCCCTCCTTGGATCTGGAGGAAGGAGTGGCTGCAGCACGACTGGGTGCTTGGGAAGCAAATGGCAGCAAGTCTGCTTTGTTTTTGCCTTAAATAAACCCTGGTACATATTAAAAGTGGATTAAAATACTGAAATTGAGCATCCCTTCAACAGCATGGTTTTTGCAGAAATAAATAATGTGGATTCCTTTTTTTTTTTTTTCCACTGTAGTGAGTGTGCAGGTATATAATGCATGTCTGTGAATAAAGTGTTTGTTGCATGGGAAGACAGTGACTGTGGTGCTTTGGAAAAGGTGTTTGTCTTGCAGACAGGAGATAATTCCTTTAGCAAAGGTAAAAAGGAAAAATAACAGCAACTGTCAATTTCCTGCTGAGAAAGTTTAGAAGAACCGCTATAGAGAAACAAGAGAACGTGTTTGTTTTTTTATTTATATAAATTCCTGTAAAGATTCATTTTTATGTATTTTTTGGCAGGATCAGTTTTGGGGTTGCCTGCCATCCTAGAAGTCTGTCTAGAAGCTTGGGGCGTGCCCTTCCCTTCACAGAGCACCGTAGGGATCTTTTTTGGGTGCCCATTTCAATCACGTTAACCACTGAAATGTGTCCTCAGCGGTGCGTTCGTTTTTCAAAGGGAAACCACCCAGCTGCGCTTCCATGGGGATGCTGCAGCTGCTTGCAGTTTTGGAAGTGTAAACGAACGTAGGTCTTTCCCATGCTCTTGGTCCTCTTTATTCACAGCATTTGGCTCTTGGGGCTTCGGTGTGACTCGGGCTGCACTGCAGCATGGCAGCAGGAGGCAGGACCCGGTGACTGCATCGCTCCAGCAAACAGCATCAGAGGGAGGGGAGGGAGGAAGGTCTGGGTCTGGGGAAGGTCCTGCCAGAGCCGCTGCCTTCTGGAGCAGCAGGGCTTCAGCCTCTGAAAGCGCTTTGAAACATTACATAGGACAAAAATAAACCCAAACTGAGCACCGTTTTCGTATGGTATTTGAGAAAGCACTGCAATGCAGCTTTTATTTTTGTTGCATAAAACAGTGGGAAGAGAGGGATTCTTTTAAAATATTGGAGAGAAAGGGTTTCTGTTAAACAAAATGAAAAGAAAATAACAAAAAAAGCACGTGGGAATTCTGTTATCACATTAGAAAAAATAAAATCTGAATGACTGAAAGGAAATGTCAATTCTTTTCTGACATGTAAGTGCAAACAAAGTTGCTTCTTCCTAAAAAATGGTTGTGGGAAAATGCTTTGTCTCTGAGCCTCCCGCCATCATCTCCCATTTTGCTCCTTTATGCCTTGAGCAAATTTTGCAATGAAAACTGAAGATCAGAACTTGATGATATTTTTTGTAAAAGGAACAGCAATGAGGAAATTTAACAGCAGGTGTGGGTTTCTCTTCCACATCACGAGTGGAGCTCTCTGCAGTCCTGAGCCTTTGGGAGCTCCTCAGCGAGGTCCGAGGGCAGCTCCTGCCTCCATCCCAACCCGGGGAGTGCCTCGGGGCTGGGCTGTGCCCCACGGCCCTACCCCTGTGGGTCTGTGTCTGTTGGTCGTACTTCAAAGTTTTAAATATAAGAGCCTATAATATGCATCTCATCTTTAACCATGGCAGCAAACAGTGGTGGTAAATCCATCGCTTCCTTTGTGGTGTGCTCCACCATGGTCCCAACAGACTGCAGCTTCATTTTATGTGTCTGCTCCTCTGCAACCTCAAGGTGACTTTCTGGTTGATTGTGTTGGCTGACATACCTAGAAATGTATTTTTCTTGCTGCCTTCCTTCTTACAGCCTCACTGGAGAGTGTGCAGCCCAGGCGGGCTGCTGCCTGACGGTGCCTCCCTGGCCCCTGATGCTTCTCTTCTGTGCACCCACACAGGAGGGTGCTGGGGGGCTCTGTGCCTCAGGTGTGGGGTCATGGGGGAACCCCCTGCCTGCCTGCCTGGGCTCAGCCTGGGGACTCCCCACGGGAGCTCGCAGAACGCTGCATCTCATCCATGAAACATTCTGCCCAGCTCACTGCTGTGCTTCAAAAAATGAATGCTCACCTGAGAGGTGGCTGCTGCTCCATGGTCCTTGTGGTTTCGCAGCGTTGTGTTCCGTGAAGTAAAAGCAAACAAAAACTGGTCGCTGGTTTGGGGGGAATCTGAGCAGTGGTTTTAGTGCTTCTGGAAGTAAGTAGTGTTCCTGCTTGCAGCATTGTCTTGTGGGGAGGTGATCACCTATTCCATCACCGGGATGTTTGGAGAGGTTTTAGCTTTTGTTTTATGTATGCCATTGAAGACAGCAGGCTTTATAGCAATGAAATCATGTTTTTAATTCCTCCTATGCAGAGATGCCTGCAAGCTGTGCGCAGTTGTAGTTCAGAGACCCTCCAACAAACCAAGTGACCCAGAGCCATGGCCGTGTGCTTTCCCCTCGGGGTGTGGCACGCTGTGCTCCTCACCAGGCCGTGCCTCCCTGCCTGCCTCGCGCTGTGCAGGCAGCCTGCTCGCGGGGCTTGTTCGTGGCACGGCTATAAATACCTCCTGCAAAGTGCTCCTGCCAGTCTAATGGCGGATGCGCAGCGCGATGGGGCGGCTGTCTCCGTGCAGCGTTCCAGTGGGTGCGCAGCACAGTGCTTCCCTAGCGGAACGCCTGGCTGGGAGCTCGGCGCTGGCTCTGTCCCCCAGTGTCTTTGGTCTGCTACCTCTGCAGCTTCAGTGAAGGCTGAGCACGTTCTGTGTGATGGGGCTGCTGTGGGACATTCATTCCTGCACCCTGACATAAGCTGCAATCCCCTCTTACCTGCTGTGTTTTCCTGTTCTGTGGGTAGATGCACCATGATGTGCTGTGCTCCTTCCCCTGTGACTGCGAGCTGTGCTGCTTTCAGGTCAGGCTGTTTCCAGAGAAGCAGCAGCACAAGATTGACAGACCTGGTGCTTTGTGTTTGTTTGTTGGTTTTTTGGGGGGGTGGTTTCTCTCAGCAGCTTTAAGCCAGTATCTCAGGAAGAAGTGAATACCTATAGACAATAGTGTGTTACTCTGTTTGGGAAACACCAATACAAAACCACTCCTTCCATGGGGCTGGGATGTCCTGGGATGTCCCTTCTGTACCTTGCAGGATAAACACTTTCATTTGCTGAAGAACTGATGTGGTGAGCACCCAGGGAACTGCTCATGTGCTGGGTTTTTAAAAAATAATTGTTTTCCTAAGGCACACTGCTGTGCTTCGTACCTATTTCCAGGGGCTTGTGCAGAAGGTTGCGATGATGAGCTTCTCCTCAGACAGGTGCTGACCCTCCAGCTGCCATTCAGAGCAAAACCCTTAGCATGTTAAACACTGCATGCCGTGTTCTTGCTGGCTGGTAGCATGGCTAGTTACTTCTGTATGGCTGGGGTGGGTTGGGAGGTTCTGTCTGTGTGCCCGCCAGTGCTGAATTTGGGGGAAAATAATTCAATGCAGATGAATGTGGACTTGGATGAAGCTGTGTGCGCTTCCCTGTTTTCTGAAAATGTAGTGAGAAGCAGGGTGTGAAAATGGCATCTATTTGTTGATGGTGGTGCTAGAAAGATAGTTATTTAGTCAAAACACAAAATTTAATATTTTCACCAAAGCAGTTTCCATTTGATGTTTTCTCAGAGCTTTTTAAAGTCTTTACCCATTCCGGTTTGGATATCTTTCTCTCAAAATATCTGTCTTCGTCCTGCCTACCTGCTCTGTCAAAAACATGGGTTCTACATTAAAGCTTTGGGACTTAAAAATATAGATGCTATGTCTCAACAAGGTAGGTTTTCAAACATTTGGGAAGCGTGCTGTTGTCCCTCTCTGCCTATACCGTCTTGTTTCCTCCAGCAACTCCTGCAGAACTGCTCTGTGTTAGACCAAGGCCACCCCAGAACTGCTCAGTGTTAGACCAAGGCCACCCTGTTGTGTTCAGCATCTGTACGTGCATCCCTCGAGCTCGGCTGCAGGCTTTGTTCCCCACCCCAGAGAGGCAGTGCTTAGTCACTGCTGCTTGGATTCATTGCTGGGAGCGCCGGCTCCATCTGATACGATCGAGTTCATTGGCATTGGGGAAGTCTGGGGGTGCTTTTTTTCTGCATCGCTGGAGATGGTTTCTCGTGAAGCTTCCTACCCACACAAAGGCTTAGTGTGCGGTGGAGGATCCGATGGGTGATGTGTACTTACATCTCCACCTATTGTTCCAGTGCTTCAAGCTGTGCCAAGAGAATGGAATCCATCACAGGACGTAAAACGAAGGATGAAAGGCCAATGTGATGTCTCTGCTATTAGCATGCTTTTCTCTGTAGCAGCTTTCTGAAGAACATTTGGGGAGAAGGGATGCTTCTATAAAAGCAGCAACAATGTCTTGAAAGAGAGAATATTCAATTCAGATTTCTTAACAGTTGTCAACAAAGCTGCTGACACCCTTGGTATCATTTTTGGGGTCCTTTCCATCTTCATTAAAGTGACTGAACCATGGGGTGTGTTCTCTTCCGACTGCCTGGTCGGAAACACCTCATGTGCCTCCCGTCACTGGCATGTGCCTGACATCCCACACCTGCAGCTCCCACAGCTGTGCCTTCTTAAGGGTGGGCTTTTCTTTCTGCTGAGGACAATACTAAGTGAAATTTAAATGCCTTGTGCCATTGGTAAGTAGTTGTCAGTTCTGTAGTTTGAGAACCTCAGTGTGCGTGAGCTGAGCTGTCTTGTTTCATCAGCACTACTGTACGTGGTGGGGAAAAGTGAGTTGAGGGCGTGTGTCGGAGAGGGAACAGTGGCACAGAAGAAACAAAGGAATGGAGCGATCTGATCTGTTTTGGAAAGGACTACGCATAATCCTCTTTTCTTCTATTGACTGCTGTGGCTTGGAACGTTCTGGTGGCTGATGCATTTCTTGTTCTGGCCACTGAGGTTGAATACAAAAGTGCAGATGGAATTTTGCATGAATCTTTTGCATCAAAGGATGTCTTTTACGCAAGAGAAGACATCTTTTTTTTAATTTAAAAAAGCAGAAGGCAGTTGTCTTGCACACGGGGAATTTTGTATCTCTTTTGTTGGATCCCTTGAGCCCGACGCGTTGCCCTAATGTAATGTTTTTCTAGCTCCATGGGAAGGCATGAGTTGGGTAATGGTCCCTGTCCGTGTGATGGCTTTGTGAACTGGAGAAATACCTTCATCAGGTTTTTTTTGGCTTCGGAGAGTGAAAAAAATGTGTACTTACAAACACATCAAGACTTTATGTCAAAACATCCTAAACAGGATCCTTCAGAGTCTGAAAGGTGTGGAGTCACAGGTGTAGGATTGCTTATGGATTCCCATCTTTATTTGTCTTTGGGAAAGAGACAAGCCATTTCTGTAGATCTATGGCCTCTTTGGATCTTGGCTTTTTATGGGACGTTCTGGAAAGGCGTGGGATTGTTATCAAATTCACATTGCAATATTGATAATTGGTCCCATGACAGCTTCAGAAAATACGTGTTTTCAAATTATGAGATAGAGCCTAATTGAAAACAAGAACGTTGGATTTTTTTTCCTCCTGAGAAATGAGTATTCAGAGATAAGAACTTATTCCTTTAATAGCAGTCCTCTTATAGAGGATGTCTTTGCAAAAAGTGATTCATCCTTTCAGTGCCTCGCTGTGCGTAAGGAAACGTTGCCTGATCGCTGCCTGATGGCGGCGGTGGCCAGGAGATGCTGCGGGGTGTGGAAGAGGCTGTGCTAGGTCAGAGCAGCAAAATTCTTGAAAAACTGTTTGTTCTGAGTCTGCTGTTAAACATTTCAGTTGCATGAGAAGGATGCAATACTGAAAAACACATTTTCTTATACATTAAACACATTTTCTCATATATTAAATGGCCTTGCAATAACTTCTGCTTTACACCTGAAGACAGTGTTCCTAAATTCATCTTACATTTGCACTCACAGCTGCCGTTAGGACACAGTGGTTTCCATTTAATTGTCCTGGTGGCAGCCCGTACGGGAAAGACAGACCTCTCGTTTTGGAGATTGAAAGCTGACTTTTAAAGTCTTGCTGGGAATCTGTGGAGAAGTCAGATCTGTGGTACACACGTGCCGTGTGCTGACTGCCAAGTTATTCTTTCAGCACGGAATGTGCAGGAGGCCGTTGTCTGAATTGGGGTAATTGGGTTAGCGAGTATTTTTAGCAAAGCTGTTAGCAGAACTCTGATTTTTCAGCAGTTGTAATCTCTTTTCTCAACTGCGCACTTCTGAATCGCTTGAATCTCTGTATTTAGGCCAAGACTGAGATGTGGATAATGTGAATAACTTCTTAAAGAGCTCTGAGATTTTATATTATTCATGTAATTTTTTTTTTGGAACAGATTATTGCTACTCAGGAAAGTTTGGGGCTGTTTTTTGAGTACGTTGCTCTGCAGTACAAAGAGCTGAGCAGCTGTGCTTGCCGGCCCGAGAGCCTGCAGCTGGGAGATGCACTGCTGTGTCTCTTGGTCTCTCTCCATTGGACCGGCTCATGGCACGCAGCCGTGTCCCAGCCCGAGGTGCCCGTGTCTGGTTCAGCTGGCGTGGGCACAGCATGTATGTATTGCTGGTGGCTGGGTCAGTGCTGTGTGCCCTTTAAAACGCAGTGACCTCTGCAGCACTGGGAAGCTACACTGCTCCTTCATTTTCCTGTTGATGTCTTCATAGCTGTCATGTTCTGGGCGGGCTGCAAGTGCAGCCGTCTGCATCCACATTCTTGTGTCCTCTGGCCGCAGCAGCCCGTGCTCCTTCAGCAGCCCAGCACAGGCTTTGTCACCATAGGGACCCTACACAATGCCACTGCTGAAGGCTGACCTGTTGGTCTCAGTCTGCCAACCCAGGTCGGACCCATCCTCTGCTCATGTCCCCTTTGTGTTGCACTTTGTTTTCCTCTTAGAGCTTCTCTGTATGCTTGTGTGTTTTCTTGCCTCTTTCTGGGTCAGCCATAAATACCCGGTGGAAAACTCTGCTGTCATTCAATAAACACATTTGCTTGATTATTTTTCACTTTATGGTGTCTTTTACAATTGAACTTCAAAGGAAAGTAGTCCAGTGATGCAAACAACCCTTAAAGCAAAGTTAGGCTCGCTGTACTGAAGTGCATGTATATACTTGAGAAAAAGATTTGCTTCTGTTGGTAATAGAGCATTTGCTGTATCTATTGCTTCCTTTATGTGCAGCCCAGATTTTCTAAGTGTTACAAAGTAGCCTGAGCTGTGAGCTTCAAACAGAGCTGGTGCCAGCGGAAAGGATTGATTTCCCTGGTCCCCTATGTGGCTGCAGTGTTGGGAGGAGGTATGCGAGCACGGGGCGTGGACATGGGGAGCCCCGGTGCAGCCCTCAGGCTGGGAGCCTCAGCACAGCTCTGCGCCTGGCCTGCTCCGGACTCACCTTCTGTGCTGGGCCTGGCACCTCTGGGTTTGGCTTCCCACTGACCCGAGGCACAGCAGTTGGTGGTGCTGCTCTTTGGTCACCCGTTTACACAACAGAGGTATTCCTTCCTTTTCTCTGTTGTTGGGTTTGGTGGTTTAAGTGTCAGGGTTTTCTGGTGCTGGTGCAACATGGCTGGGGCCACCCCCCTATGCCTGGTGGGACAGTGGGTGGCTTCTCAGCTGGGGAGGAAAACTCAGCTCACAGCATTCAGCCTTTTTCCGAGGCTATACAAACGTTGGTTTTGTCTGTTATTCTGGGCCAAATAAACTTTGCTTTTGTCTGCTCTTCTTTCTCTTCAAGTCCTGTGACCCCAAGCTCCTACAGCAGCGTGGTGCCATTTGGAATTGCACAGATGTGAGAGATTTGGGGAGCTGGGAACTGTAAGTTGGATAAGCATTAAAGCTGGGAAAGGAGAGATCTCTTTTTGCCTTCAGTGCTAAGGGTATAGGGTTTTTCTTTGGAAATAGTGCCAAATGATGAGCTTAAGGGGAAGCAGGGCGGCTGGAGGTTGGGGGCTGTCAGCAGAATGACTGCACAGGGACAACTGGCTGCAAAGAAAAGGCCTTCATGACTATCTTCATGCTCCTTATTTTCTGCCACTTGACAATCCTGTGTCTTGCAGGTTTGTTTGTTGCTGCTGGAGAGAAGCAGAACCATGAATCATGATTTACATAATTTGGGTTTATATGAATTGCCCTATGGGCCATGGCCCATTCCTCCTCTTCATGCACTGGCTCAAGAAAGCAGCACAAGTGCTTTTGCTCACATGCAGGCATTTGTGATGATCCCCTTTGTGCCTCGTGAACATTATAAGAGAATGCTGTGTGACAGAGCAGATTGTTCCCTGCGTGGAAGATTTGGGAAACGCAGAAGTAATGTTTCAGTGTTACTAAATCTGGTAATAGAATTACTGTCAGATAACGACAGCCAGCGCTGCCTGTTTCTTGGGTAATTTGCAGAAAATGGGGCTGCTCCGCTGATCTCCTCAGTGTGCTTAGGAAGGGATGGGCCATATTTGTGTACTGTAATACGTCTTTAGCTACAGTAAAGTCACAGGAAGGGTTCTGAGCCAAAAGATGGGTTTCTGCACTTAAGAAAGCAAAAATTACAAAAGAAGTTCAAAACGGTGTATTTCAAAATGAAATTCAAAACTTTATTCCTACAAAATTCACAGGAGGAGGAGATTTATTGTGTGCCTGTGTGTGTGTTGGCCAGCTCGGCAATGCCCTTTGAATTCACATTTTCTGTGTAACTGAGCAGTAACGCACCCAGAACCCCTTTGCCACCTGTGCAGGTGAGCACAGCTCATCCCCATGGTCACTCAGCACGGGACAGCTTGGCACAGGCATCCTCAGTACCAAACACAAAGCTGTTTGGAATCAGTCCCATTGGAATCTGGAATGAAATTTGCAGAACTCTGAATTTCTTGACCACTGACTTAGTCTGCCATACTCTGCAGTATTGTGACCCTGCTCCCATGAAGGCATGGCTGTTATGAGTAGCACTGGGGTCTCTGTTTCAGTTTCCTCTTTAAGCTTGCCTGGCCTCCACTACACCAGAGGCAGAGTCCTTATTTTTTAGATCAATTTTCCTATAATCAGCTGACCCCAAATGCTGGAACTTGAGAAAGACTTTATGATTGATGCTCAAATGATGAGACTTGGACATACCACTTAAAACTGTGGGTTCTGGTTTTTCTCCAAATAATGAGATGAGCTGTGTAAGGAAATCAGTGTGACAAGCCAAGAAGCAGAAGCATGTTGGTTATAAGGCAGTGGGTGGGAGTGAGCTGGTTCCTCCTTGTGCACAGGGAGCAGCCTGCAGGCATTGAAGCCCCGGGTGACCCGGCTGTGTCTGATGGTGCTGAGCAGCTTTGTTCCTCCCAGGGGGCTGCTGCCTCCTCCCTCCTCTGCCCTGACTTTAAGAAAAAACCCAGCCTGAACTGAGTGAAATGGCAGGAGGAGAGGAAGCTTGGCAAATCCAGATAAGAAAGGATGAAAGAAATCAATAGGAGTGCTACCAGAGTGTAGGGAAGTCAGAGATACTGACATGGGAATCAAAACACCTTCTGAGTCCCTGCAGTTCCTGCACATTCCTTCCTGGGAGATGCTAATCTCGCTCCATGTTCCTATGTACCCAGCTTTTAGGTACACATTTTCCTTGCAAAGTTTCCTTGCAGTAACAGAGTGTCACATGAGGAAGCGATTTTCTGCCCCAGGTGCTGCAGTCGATAACACCAGCACAGAGAGAAATGGTGCTGGACAGCAGCTCCTCAAAATGGCTGCATGTGTGCGTGGATCACTGTGGTGAGGGCTGCTCTCAGTCCCCATTTGAAGAGGTTTGTTGCCAGGAGCAACTCATCTGCATTACTTGGTGATGGGGTAATTGCTCTGCCTGCCTCAGCATTGGAGCTTCTGCGAAGGCTCCTCCATGCTCAGCCTCTAGCTGTTAGGATGGATGTCGAGATGCAGATGTGAGCATTTCCAATGTACAGCACAAGCCTAGGCTCCAGCCCGGCAAGCTGCAAGCAGGACTTAGTGCTAGCACAGCTGTGCATCAGACACCTCCATAGCTGTGACTAGATAAAGCACTGCACTGTTTGCTGCCCTTTCAGTTCTTCTTTCAGTGTCACTCTTCAGTGGAAAAGTCAGGAGGAAGTACAAAATGGTTGTGCTGTAATTCTCCTTTGTTAATTCTCTGATGCTTTGAGTGCGTACCTTTCTAACTGCGCTGCAGGAAAGGAGGCTGGGGCAGACTAGGGATAATGCATTGCATGCTTACGGCCCTGCTAAAACCTCAGGTCAGTACACCTTCAGGCTCCCAGAACTACTGAAATTTGGTTTCTTGGTTCAAGATGAGGAAGCAAGTCTTAAGTCGTTGTTGCTGGTCTCTCTGTGAATCAGGAGCATGGCCAGCCAGCACAGCACCCAGGGGAAGGGTTTATTTTCTGATCTCTGGGGGTACAGCCCCTCCGTCAGGGGATGGGCAGTGGTGTCATCTCCCAGCTGTCCTGGGCAGGGCTCGTTTTGGCTTTTGGACGACCTGAGATCTGTTCAGTTCCTGAGGGCAGAGGAAAATAATCGACAAGAACCGTTTCTGTCACTGTTTCTGCAGTTTGCTGCTTGTGGTTAGAGGGTGAGAACAGTCCTGTCCCATTCAGTGGGACACGCTGAGCCGCCAGCCGTGACGCTGTGCCTTCAAGCAGGCTGGCAGGCAGAGGAACTCAGTGAGCACCCAGCCCAGCTGTGCACGTGGCACTGCTGGACTTGGGAAGCGCTTTCTCTGCAGAGCAAATGCTGCCAGAACAATGCAGGCAGCGGGAGTGCAAGCATCTCATTTGTTTCTTTTTGCCACTACGTGTACACATGCCGGTGGGGCACTCCAGCACCAGCAGTGTGGTTTGTTCCCTCATTCCCTTCAGTCCTTGGTTTTGCAGAGCATGCTAGAAAGAAAGCTGTTATATGGATCAGTGATGCCCTCTCATTTCATTTTGACCTTTCCTGACCTGAGCTGGATTTGAATCTACAACTGACAGCGCTCGGTATCCCATTACTAATCTCCTGAGCCATCCAGCTCCCCACAAAGCTGTAAGTGATATGTTTAACAGAGTGAAGATTAACGCGATGCTGCCACGGCAGAGTGAAGATGGAGCTGTGTCTGGAGCTGGGGCTGCTTCGCGTGGTGCTTCTTCTGGGGGTGGAGCTGGAGGGCAGCGTCTTACCTGGGACTTGGACTTCACCAGAAATGCTTTGTCTCGTGTTTTGAATTGTCTGCCCACCTTTCTGGGATGTTGTGGAATGGTGTAAATGCTTCTGATGTGCAGAGATGCTGTGCTCTCGGGATTCATCCCCGTGCCTCCTCACCCATGGGATGTCTCTGCTGGAGTCCTCTCCACTGCAGCTGCAGGGAGCTGCCTCAGAATATCTTTAATCACATTCCTTTTTAGTTAAGGGATTTTTATTTTTAGAGAAAACATTGCACTGTTTAAATAACATAAAACTGTACTTCTAAACAAGTTCAGAGTAGATTAGATCTTGTATTGTGTTTATACAAAACAGACAATTAATACATTTTTCTCCACTGCTACTAAAATACCAAACCCTGTAGTTAGAGGGGTCTGTCCTCTAGAACTACCATGCCCTTCTTTCTGTTTTCTTTTACAAAGAGAGTATGTTTCTGCCTTTGTGAACTGTCACTTTTCATGGCTATATATACAAAAGAAATTCTCAGCTTCTTTTGCCCTGTTGATAGAAGGGAGTGGTGTAGGTTAGCAGAAATGCTGCAGGAAACTACAGAAATTTTGGATCACCTTGAATCCAGCTTGCCTTCAAACCTGAGTTCCTTTTTACTAGTAGGTTTTGGAAGGTGCCTGGGGCAGTGATCAAAGCATGCTAGGCAAGGGCCCTGTTGGAATGTTGTGTACCAAATATCCTTGCAAGATCTCTGTTCTGTTAAGAGCCTCTGATGCAGAGAGGATCTGCAGCTGAAATGCAAATGGCAGTGTTTCAGAGTTAATTTAATTAAGCTTGTCAGTGCTTTGCTGAAGGAAAATGAGTACATTGTGATGGTAGCTGTGAATGGGCATGTCAGGCCTACTGAATTGGTTAGAGCGCGTTCACGTACAGCAGCAGCTTTCTGTTCCAGGGCAGCGACGCAGGTTCCTGAGCACCAGGAGGGTCCCGCTGGGGAGGGGTCCTGCTGGGCCCAGGGGTTATTAGAGGAGCGTGCAAAGAGCCCTTGGTCTGCAGCTTCGTGTGTGTATGGAGAGCTGAGAGGTCTGCTGGGATTTCTTTCCGTGACGAGAAAGACCTGCTAGTGGGGGCACAGTGCCCATCTTAGGCTAGTGCTGTGCAGCCCATGAACTCCTTTTCCTATCATCATTAATCTCTGTAAAAATGAAGCTGTGTCAAGCTGCAGAGGATACCACTGCTGTCCCGATACCATTTCAGTGCCGTTACGTAAGCAGTTAGGTAATTGCAGCCCGAATCCACCAACTGCTGAGTGCTGGAGGTGCGCTGAGAATCCGAAGAGCGTTTGGCTCCACCGTGCAACGCGACCGAGCGATGCGGAACTCGAGTGCTGCCGCAGCCTTCGTGTGCCGTCCAGGTGCTGCCTCACTGCTGGAGCCATGGGGAGGGGCTGGAGCCCGGCTCCTGGGGCCTTCCCTCATCCCAGGCCACGCTGCTGTGCGGGCAGCACTGGGCAGCCCCAGAAGAGGAGGAGCGAGCCAGTGGCTCTCAAGTAAGAGATCCCTCTCTGTGCCGTGGGGAATGGGTGGGTGCTCCCAGTGGGTGCTGTGGTGCTCCAGAAGCATCTCAGCACAGTGCTGCTCCATGCCTTTGCCCCAGTGTGCTGACGGCCTGGGGCGTCCAAGGTGGTGATGGGCTGGGAGGTGCCTGCACGGCTCCACTGCGCTGTGCTGTAGCGTCCCATCCCACACAGCAAGAGGGGTGGAGAGCTCTGACTGAGTGCTGCTGGGCCAGAGGTGGGAGAAGTGTCGCTGAAGAGTGTTCTTTAGTAGTTGGTGTTGTGTTGGGGCATCTTCGTGTTTAGAATTCATCCCTTTTTTTCTTTAAAGAGTACGTTTTCCAGGTCATGCATCTAGGGGAAAGAGAAGCTGTTAAATAATTTCTGAAGCTTCTTTTCTGCAGATCCATACTGAAGTAGAGCAGTGCTTTGTGGAAACAGCACTTGTTATGAGGAGTTAAAGGTTCTCTGCTGCAACTGAAAGCTAAAAATGGAGCTTTGGGCACGTGCCAGATCCCATCAGCTCCACAGAAATGTGCATGAGGTAGATCAATAATTAAGCCTGCTATGCAATGTTGTGCTCAACTCCAGTCGCTCTGTGGTGCCTGTTCATACATGGGGGCTTGTTCTAATTCATTTTCCAACTGATTTTTAGGAGTATTACCAAAATCTGAGAGTTCATTTCAGAGAATGTTATTTGGTCGTGTAGTGTATTGGGGTCACTGCATGATTTTCCTTCTGTCTTGAGAGTTCTGAATTCTGGCCCACGAGGTGCCTGGTTACTGCACTGACATTTTGGTGGGCAGCTTACGTTAGAAGATGGAAGGGATGGCAGTAGCATCTCCATAACTGATATGAAGGGAAGACCTGGTAACTAAATGTAAGTTTTTCTAACATGCACTTAATTCTGTTTTTTATCCTCATTTTTCATTCCTCACATCAAGAGATGTGGCTTCAGGAAAACAGGACAGGTCCTGCTTATTTCTTGTTTTTTATCAGCAAAGTATCAACAGCCCGATAGTTGCAGGATCTGTGTAACTTTGGGGAAGGAGGAGAACTCTGGACTCCCTCAGTGCAGGGCAGGTTTGCAGGGCCAGCTGTTCATCCTGCTTGGGAGTGGGGCAAGCTTGGTGCAGCACTCAGTAAGCATGGCCAGCCTCTGGATTTCCAAAGGGAGCAAAGGCTTTAATTCCCACTTGTACAGGCTGGGAAGGAAAAGCTCTTTGTGCCTCCTTGTGAGGGAGAAGTGCGGTGCTGCGTGAGGGTTTTGCTTTGACTGAAGAAGTGAATTGCTTCTGGTAATAGCTTGCTTTCTGATCTTTGAAAAATTCTGTCTTCCAGGCCTGCAATTAAGTGTCTTATGTTTGTAAAGCCTCTCCTACACGAGCATTTGTGGTGCTGGTGAAAGCTAGCTGGGAAATACTTTCCCTCTAACGAAGCTCCTGCATGTCTCTGCTCTGTGTATTAGCAGGGCTGTTTTGTGCGGCGTGTGAAACCCACTGCCAGATCATTCCTTTCAACTGCATTGGGAAAACTCATTGAGCTGAACAGAGCTGGGGTGAAGTTTCAGCATAGCTGTTCCATGCTGAGCAATTCACCCGATAAGCTGAGCCCCGGGGTTTGGCACTGTTTCTGGGTCTGTCAGCTGGTGCTTACCTGCCTGCAGGCCCCTGACAGGTTGGGGTGAGCGGGCTGCGTGCTGCCCACAGCCGGCCCCCAGCCTCCCCAGCTGCTGCCAGAGCCCCTGGGTGCGTGCGGGTGCGGTTGGGCTGCGCAGCACCCAGCAATGGGGAGCGTGTGCGCGTGCTGCTGTAGGGAGCCTCGAGGTGAGCATGGTGGAATGCAGCCTGTGGCCATCCCAGGTTTCTTAAGAAATGCCCTAGAGGCCTCAACCTTCATGAGCTTTGCCTGTGCTGTCAGCAGAGCTTTGGGGCAGTCAGAGTGGCCCTGCTCTTGTCACTTGCTCACAACTGTTTTGTGCGCAAGCGGAGCAAGCTTGTGTCTGTCTTGGGATAAATGTGGAGGTTTCTCTGATTCTAGGTATGGTTTCAGGCTGTGAATCCTCATCTGAACTGTCTGTGTGTAGCCCAAAAAAGCAAATATACTCAGGGCTCTATGTTCTTTCCTTCCTTTCAGCTTTATCAATTCTATATCTGAATTACTTGCTGGCTGTCAAATGTTCAGTTCTAAGCCACCTCGTTCTGCTCACACTTCTTACAAGGTGCTTTGGGGCTCCTCATTGGGCTGTAGATCCCACCTGAGCTCAGGTGCCTCCAGGTGAGGCATCGCACTGCCCGGCCCCAAGCTGCAGGTGCACTCGTGGCTTTGACCTGAAGATCACAGGGAATTAATCGGGAAGCTGCAGAAGGCCCTAATTCTTAGCATGCTGCTCTAAGTGCTGAACCGCTTCTCATTTCCTCTCTACCTAGAATTTAGAAGCACTGATATTTTTATTTTTCATTTTTAAACAGGAAATGTGTTTGGTTATCTTGAGATTGTATTAGCTTCTAGTGACATTGCTGCCCTGTGATGTTGCCTGTGGAACAGCAGTTCTGGTAGCGCGTGCATTTATCATTAGAATTCTGTTTGTGCCTGTGCAATCTTCAGGGTTTTTGAAATGGCAAGTCTGTCAGTGCAGTCAGAAGCTAAGCAGTGAGCTGGTGCAGTAATTGGCAGTGGGTCTGGATGGCATTCTGCCTGCTGTCAGCACAGCTCCGGCAGGAGCGGTGTGGGTGGAGCTGAGCACTTAGCCCAGCCATTATGCAGCAGTGGCAGGAGTTAATGGAACAGATTGTCAGGGGGGCTGCAGGAAGCAATCGCATAGGAGGGGAGATGTGATTTATGTATGAGATAATACACTGCATAGAATGGGAAAGGTTGAAAAATAATGTATGGAGATAAAATGGGTAGCATCAGCTCATAAAATGACACACTATTTTTAGCTGCTTATTTCTTTCTTGAATAAGCAGTAATAAGGTTGAAATCTTCTTGATTTTGATATTTAATTCAAGTTGGATTGCATTTGGAAAAAAAAGTACTTGTGTTAAAGATGACAATGGGGAAACTCTGAGCTGAGGGTGGGCAGAAGGGCCTGAGCCCTCTGATCTTTACTCTCCTTTGTGGAAGCCAATGTGAGCCCTGAGTTGTCTTTGATTTGTTGTTGATTTGTCCAAAATCAATAGGGAGATGAGCCATAAAAACCCTCCCTAATAAGTGCTGCTTGGATAGTGGAGCTCTCATTTTGTGTGCTTGATGCCAGCTGCTTTGCCATCCTAAATGTTCATTTATCTCTTCAGATAGCAGCGATGGGTGTGCCAGCCTCTCAGCTTTCCAGAACAAAAATCCCGAGGAAGAGATTTGACCCGCGTAGCACATTTGTGAATTGCTGCTTTGCATTCGTAGCTTTTCAGTGTGACAGATAAATGAGGGACAGTGCCTCTCCCAGCTGCACGCGGCACAGTTACGGTGGGGCTGTTCTGCAGGGCTCTGACATGGGGGTTGCTGCGAGCTCGGTGGATTGATTGCACAGGAGCCTTGTTTGCCTGGAGTGTGATGTTTGCCGTGCTGCAGTGATGGACTGGCATCCCTCTCACATTGCCTAGCTAATGTGCCTCCGCTCAGGCGTGAAGGGATAAATTGGTGAGTGGATTGCTGCACTCGTGTGTGCATTTGTGCTTTGGCCTCTTTGATTAGTGCCTGTTTTCTATGGCTTGGAGAGGCAAAATCACAGTATCACAACATCCTGGGTTGGGAGGGATACATAAGGACCGTGGAGTCCAACTCCTGGCCCTACCACCCAAACCCAACGGCTGAGAGCCGTGTCCCAGCACTTCCTGAGCTCTAGCAGTGTGAGGCCATGCCCACTGCCCTCTGGGACAGAGCCTTTTCCTCACCCCTACCTGACGCTCCCCTGACGCAGCTCCATGCCGTTCCCTCGGGCCCTGTGCTTTGTGCAAGGCTGTGATGGGATGGAGTGCTGGGCCAGGGCTGGGTGCTGTCCTGTGCTCCTACTGCTCCCAGGGCTATGCTGGGCTGGCCGTTGTGGTCACCCGTTTTGGGTCTTGTTTGGCCACTTGGGGTGTCTGGATTGCCCGTACTGGTACAAGGCCATGAGTAGCTGTTGCCCGGACTTTTAAATGGTTTGTAAGTTGCTTTCCTATACTTGAGATAGGAGATGGTCCAGAGGAGGCCACAAAGATGCTCAGAGGGGAGATTTAGGCCAGATATTGGGAAGAAATCATTCGGAGGGCAATGAGGCTCTGACGCAGCTGCCCGGAGCTGTGGGTGCCCTATCCCTGGAGGTACCCAAGGCCATGGATGGGCCCTGGGCAGCCTGAGCTGGGGGTCCCAACCCCAGGTTGGGACTAATCCAATCCCAGGGCCAGGGGTTGGGACTGGGTGACCTTTAAGGTCCCTTCCAACCCAACCACTCCATGGTTCTATGAGATCAGAAATTCTCAGCTGAAACACAAAGAAAACGCATCACTGCCAAATATCTCCCCGTCTTGTTTTCCCCTGTGGCCGTTCAGTGCCTGACTTTAGGGCAGGTGTAAGCTGTGGTCCGCTTGAAGTCAGAGCAGAGTGTGGCAGGGCTGGCTCACGGAGCACGGTGCAGCCGGGGAGCGGCACCTGGCAGGAACGGAGCACAGTGCTGTGATGGGCACGCACACACCTGTCAGTGGCTTTGAAGCCCTCGTTGTGCTGATCTCGGAGCACTGTCACATCTTAGAAGGGGAATATTACGGGCTTTGATGGAGGATGACACCGCGGCAGATCTGCTTAGTGTAGTTTTAAATAAAGGAATCAGATTTTAAATGCAGGTGTTTTGGTTGTTTATACTGAGTTGTAAGGAACTGAACTGCTGTCTTAAAAATTGATTTGTCTTTTAAGTATCAAGGAAACGTGTTCACGGGATTGCTAATATGTGTTCTCTTGTAACCAACTGCACTAGCTACAAAGAGGAATCAAAATGTTCTGGGTGTGTGTGCCAGGTGTTGTGCTGTGTGTATACACACCAGTAAGTATCAGTCAGGGTGCCTGGGCGTCAGGGTGGCTGTGAGCAGCTCACTGCCAGGAAATGGTCCTGGTAAAATACAAAATGCTGCGTCAGACCTCTTTGCACAGGGTGTTTTGTTACCTGGTGGTGGTAAGGATAAAAGCCATGGCAATTTCTGAATAAAGTCTACGCTCAAGGCAACCAACCAGCCTGACTGTCTGCCTCTGTTGTCTTTTACCAGCACGTGTCTGCATGTTTAGCACAGAAATGAGGCCAGGCAATTTCTGCCCAAGTTCCAGGGGCTGGGACTGGGCTGTGCCGCCTCAGGGTCACCAGAAGGCAGCTTTCAGGGCCTGCAGATCCCTCTGGTCAGATTTCTGTTTTTGACAGCACAGCTCTCACTGTTTTACAGTAACAAACAGCAAATCTTTGGCAAATATTTGTATGGATATTTCCCCTTTAAAGTAGAAGGAGAAAATAATCAGCTCTCAATTGATGACATCTCGACTTATTGTTTCCTGCAACAGTAGCTGCTGACCCAAATGGGAGCCCACAGAAAGCATACGCTGCTTTTTTGTTTGCCAACTATTGAAAAGATGTTTTTGGAGAACAGGAGATGTCACATCTCTTTAGTCAACAAAATATTGTAGTCCCCACTGCACTCAATATCTTCCTTTGTGGCAAAGTAGATGCTTCACTTCAGGTTGCCTGCTTCATGGGGGCTGGGTAACTGTGCTAAGTGCTCCTTCTCTTACCAAGTCTCTGTTTTGTTTGCAGCAAGGGAAGCCCTATGTCTTCGACAGAGTGTTACCTCCTAACACAACCCAGGAACAAGTATATAATGCCTGTGCCAAGCAGATTGTCAAAGGTAGGTGTTGTTCCTTGCCATTTTGGTTGGGGGGAAAGACAGTGATGTCTCTCTGTCTCCTCAAGCTATTTGAAGACAGGATGATAAATGTTTAGCTGTCTGTATTGGATATTAGTAATTACTAATTCCAGTTTTTTTTCTTAAAGTATTTGTCTGTGTAGAAAAAAGTAGTTCCAAATAGCTGAAGGTATTGCAGTAGCTGTCCCTCACTTTCCCTGTGTGTGTGACTGTTTTTCCCCACAAATACTTGTTGTTTGTGATACATGGTAAACAAGAAGCATCTTCATGCAGTGTGGGATCAGTGTGGAATAGCTGTGTCTTTCAATAGGAGGATGAAGCATTAAAGGAAGATGGAAAAGACACTGATTTTGTAGCTGCTTTCCATGCAGATACCTCACGTTTAAAAACAAAGTGAGAATGCAGCACTTAATGGATTTGTTCAAATAAAACCCCCATAAAGAGCTGAGATGTTAAGATTTCTATTGAGAACCAAACTTTCTGGGTGCATTATCACCTGCCATACTTCTCAGCCCTCTCCCAGGTGGCCCCCAGGCCTCCCACTCAGTGGCAGTGGGTTAATCCCAATGGCATCGCTGCTCCTGCAGCACCTCAGGGGTTCTACGTGGTGGCTGGCCTGCTTGTTCCCAGGATTTGGTCCTCAGTTTTTCATTTTAAGTCAGTGTACAGGTAGTGGGAATGCTGTCAGAGCTGTGCTTTTACATAGCAGCACAAGGCTGCGTGATGAACCCTGTGGGTGTGGGAGATCTGGGGTTGCTTGGAGGCACAGGAGCTGCAGAAGCAGTGCTGAAGGGCTCTGTGGCCTTTCATGCAGGAAGCAGCGTGTGAGCTGAATCCATGTGTGCTGTCTGCAGGGAGAGGGCCCTGGGGTGGGTCTCCTGATGCCAAATCCTGCGTTTTGGTCGGAGAAAGTGGGCTGCCTCCCTCGGATGAGCTAGCGTGCATGCAGTCTGGGGAATTGGGGATCAGGACCAGCAGCTAATTATTTGATGTTGTACAGAGGAAATGAGTCACAAGACTCAAGTTGCCTGCTCTCAGAGGGGGGCCTAATTACAGCAATTGTGACTTCACATGGGTAAGCCTTTAATAAAAACTGGTGAGGCTGGAGTTGTTGAGCTTAGAATTGTCATTCAGATTGCTGACACGCAGCTCCACTTCTAGAAGCATGCAAAACAGTTCCAATATTCCAGTGTGGGCTAATGTTGGATAGTCAGTGTCAAATCATTGTTTTGCCTTTTTTTTTTTGGCAATGATGTCTCACGTGGCTTTTTCAGGCATCAATCCCCACTTTCTGTTGCTCCAGGCTGGAAGCCAGACACGAGGCTGCGGTGGCTTCTGGTGCTGGAGCTGCAGACAGTTGCTGGCATGGCACAGGCAGCTTGCAAAGGGGGGTGTTTATTTCTGTCACCTGTGGAAGTTCGTTTTCTGTGAAAATGAGATATATAAAGTCCTGTTTGAGAGCAATCTGGAAGACCTACATCAGTGACTGAGGTTTTTTCATTAGCCAATTAAGAAAGCCTGACCTCCTAAACGTGGGTACCTGAGGCTGGTGTGTGTAAGCACTTCGCAGAGCTCTGTTTGAAAATGAAGTTTGGACGTACCTGTGTGTGTGTGTGTCCACCTGGACCTTCTGATACCTTGAATGGCAGATCTGGAAGTGAGGGGAGAAAGGGAAGAGGAGAAAAAGAAGCAAAGAGAGACAGAAAGGAAGAAAGAAAGAAGGAAAGAAAAAATATGGGACAGATGGGGAGGGAGAAGCAGTGAAGGAGGTGGAAGATGGGGACAGGAACTGATGGGGAGCAGAAGTTCCTGGAGCAATGTTCTTGAGCTCTGGGCTTACATTCCCTTACGCTGAATTCCCAGTTTAAAGCCTAATTAAGTGAAGAATGTGGAACAGACTGTGCTGTTTTTGATATATGGATACAATGTAATTACTACGTGGAAATATCAGCTGTGCAGGTTACAATGTGAGACACTATTTAAGCCTTTGAGGCTTTACAGACAGCTTTTCAAGGTTACCATTTGTTACCAGATTTCATTTTCTCCCATGAAGTGGCTGATGGTTTCCTTGTGATGGATGTCATTATGGAAAACGCCAGCTGGCCTAACAGCCTCTGAAACAATGGATATAATAACGATGTTGACAATAACAATGATCCGAATGAGCTTTTTTAGCTGAAAAAGAAATGAGATTAGGTTTAAGAAAACAGCTCAGTAGTCAAGCCAAAGTGTTTCACATTCTGTACGTGAGAAACATGAGGAACAAGGAGGCTTTTAGAGGGGGAGGAGCAATCTGCATGGTGTGGCTGTTGCTTGGGATGGGTGCTGGGGTGTGCTTCCAAGGGCTGTGAGGTCATGGCACAGGGCCCAGAGGGCTGTGGTGCCCCATCCCTGGAGGTGCCCAAAGCTGTGGGCAGCCTGAGCTGGGGGGCACCCAGCCCTTGGCAGGAGGGGCTGTGAGGTCCTTTCCAACCCAACCACTCTGTGATTCTATGAGAATTTAATGGCTCAAGGTGTTGCTGAGCACTGTCACCATGAGCATATTTGTGCACATGTGCATGTCTGTAAGGAGAAAATTGCTTTAATGATTTTGGGTGGTGGGGTTGCTCACTGGTAGCCTGTTGACTGTCCATTCTGGTTAAAGATAGGGACCTCGAATGCAGAATCACAGAGCTAGAGATTTGCAGGTGGAAAAGATGAGCGTTGGGCTGAAGTTGGTCACCAAAATAAGGCTGAAAGGACTTCTTAAGGCATTTCTCCTTGCCATTAAGACTCCTATTTCCATCAGTGCTCCATTTCCAGATCTCCATTGCTCCACCGCTGCTGTGGGCAGTGTTGCGGAGCATCGCTGGGTGCCTGGTCCCAGAGAGCAGCATTGCCATGCCTGAGAGCAGTGCTGCTTGCAGGGAAGCACCAGCTGGCAGCAGCCCCAAGGCTGAGCTGAGCGGCAGCTTTGGGGGTGAATGGAGCTGGAAGTCGTTGTGCAGAGAGAGTTCAGCCAGGAGCTGAGAAAAGCACTCGGGCTTCTGTGTTTGTTGGGAGCTACAAGAAAGATCCCACTGGTCCTTGTGGGATCGCTCCCGTTCGTCTGTTGTTTCTTCCACTCTCTGAAGTTCTGTGCAGGCTGTCTGGCTCGGGGGCTGTCTTCTCTTTCCAGTCAGTTGGCAGATGGCGAATTAACCATCTTCAGTGGAAAGCCCTTCACCAGAAATACCCCTTCTGCCGCCGCCACCACCAGCCCTTCTGCTCGCAGGCGGTGCCGGGCCCTGCAGGCAGAGTGACAGCATTATTTTAAACATAAGTAAATGAGTAGAATATTATTTTAAAGGACTTAAAATGGGCTGGAGACTCTCTGGTTTGTATGGGAGATCATAGAGCCTGTCCCATTGCAGGTCCCCGTCTGCTTTAACTCCCTCCCTTGGACCCCAGAGAGCTCTCCCCAAGCACTGCTCTGCCATGCCGGAGGTCTCTTCTCTTCTTTAGTGCAGCCCCCCCCATTCTGAGTTCCACCACCCATTCTCAGCTTTGCTGTCAAGCAAGTGAGGGTTGATATGGCTGTTTTTGGAAGACATCCCTTTTCCTTTCTTTCTTGTTCCTTTGCTTTCTTTGAAATCATCTTTCTGTGCTTTTTCTCTCAGTTTTTTTCACTTTTTCCTTCTTGATTGTTTTGTTATTTTATTCTGATGTCCCTTACTTAATTCTGATGTGGATCATTGACATATGTGCACGGGGGCAAACAAATAAAGAGATTCTATGAGTCTGTGTGATAATGCATAATGTAGATATGTAGATATGTGCAGGCAATGGGTGCTCCCCTGAGGAGGCTGATGGGAGCAGCACAGAGTTAACACTGCTGATTTTTAGTCTGAAGGCTTTTTCTCGTTCTTTAGTAGCAATTATAATAAGTATTGCACTTTCATACAATATAAAAAAATATTCATTCTGCCTTGATATATTTTCAACAAAGCTAATTCCTCTTTGTCTGTCTACTTGCTTTGCTCTCCTGCTTTGCAGACAGGCTTGGAAATTAATAAGGCTCCGGACTATTGGGTGATACAGTAGAAGAAAACGAAGGAGTTTGTTTATCTTTCTCTTTGGTACATGATGGTTTAAAATGCAGATAGTTTCATTTTCTCTTTTCCATGTTACACAGCTATGTTGGATAATATGTTATATCTTGATTTTTTGATTTTTTTTCAGGAAAGTGAGAGGGATGTTAGTAGTTAATTAAAATTTAGTAGTAATTTAGTAAACTTTAGTAGTAATTTAAATTTTACCCTTTTTTTGGCCTTAAGATCGCTACTTACATTGTGTGTTTTCCATCCTTTGTTGCACAAACTGTTTTCTGACTGACCTTCAGCATTTTAGAAGGCCTATGAAACACTGACAGTCCGGCTTTCAGATGTCATTATGAGTTTTAATTGTTTTCCTCCTTCCTGCAGATGTCCTTGAAGGCTACAATGGCACAATCTTCGCTTACGGGCAGACATCATCAGGAAAAACACATACAATGGAGGTACAGTGGCAAGATTAAATCAGTTTGGTAGCAGCAGTAGAATTTCATGTAGCATGTGCTTGAACAAAGCAGCTACCTGGAGCACGGAGCTGTGAGTGGCTGATCAAAACAGCCAGAGCTGTGTGCAGCTTCTGCTGCTTTTATGCTGTCGTATTTCTTTCAATTTCTTTCAAGTTTTTTTCCAGAGACCTCTGCGATATCTATCTAAATGAGTGATGAGTGAAAAGTACCAACTATTGCTTTTCCATGTTTGTCATAGCAGTTTGGGTATGTGTGTCTTTTTAAAGGAGTTGTGTGAGAATTGTTAATCCTCAACTGAAGACGGTAATAAGGATAGAGATCTCTTGCATGCAGGTTTGTGAAAATTCGTGCCATGGTTATTGGCCTTCTCATCTGTACTCCTCTTCTGGGAATATACCCTCACATGCTGTGGCACAGATGGATGAATTGATGAGTTTGGAAATTGTTGCTTTGGAGGAGGAGAATACCAGCTCCTGGTGGCTGAAGTCCTAAGTCTGTTCCTATTTCTGCTACAGGAACTTCACCAGTGGTTTTTTTTGTTTTGTTTTGTTTTTTTTTCCCCCATGTGGGTTTTTTTGTTTTTTTTTTTTCAGTTTGGTTTGCTTTGTTTTTCCCCCACTGTTCTGGCAGAGACGTGTATGTATTCCAGTCTCTTCCTGTAACAAAGGATTATTCAAGCATTTAATCCTAGCCTGGGATTGTTCCATCACAGCACTGCACAAGCTGTGTGTGCATGTCTTAAAGCATTTCAGTTCAACTATCAACTTTCACCAGGAGATCTACAACAACCATTGCTAAATGAAATGAAGGGAAACAAAAAGCTTTCATTTGTTTAACGGCGTCAGATGGTTTTGCTCTGTGATTAACACAGCTGACCTCCCTAACCTGAAGGTTAAAGGAGAAGGAAAGCAGTATTCTCTTGAGCCAGTAGGCCCTGATGAAATTGCTGTTCAATTGCCACAGTTGCTCCTTTCCTGGAGGATGCAATAACTGATGCCTCGTGTCTTATTAAGTCTGTCCTTGCCTCCTTTGGAGAGTGGGGATGGGGGAAATCACTAGCTCAGGCCTCACAGATGGCACAGTGGCTGAGTAATCCACCCGCTCTGAATGTAATTAAATCAAAATGTCTGCAGGGCTTGAGCTGGTGCTTCCACATGGCATGGGGAAAGATCTCTTAAAGCCAATTTATATTCAGAATTACAAGCTGTGATAAAGAAAATGACTGTGGAAAAATGTCTATTTTACTTTTTTTAATAAAGAAGAAGCTGTCACTTTTGAAGTGGAATCAAGTCTGTATTCAGTTTTAATCCCTCTTTTACTTCCATTCCCTTGTAAAGTTGCTGTAGTATGTTGTGGATGAAAAAATAGTCTGAAGTTGAAGAAATATTAAATCCTCTAGGGAAAGCTGTTGTGGGGGATTTTCTGTGAAATGTGGAATGCTGCACAGTGCCAATGTTAAGCTTATATTGGTATAATATGGCCAAGAAGGGCTCTCTGACATCCATGGGCCTTTCTCCTGTGCCAGATAAAACATTTGCCAAGCTGCATAGCAGGATAGATACCTTCTTAAAAAATGTTTTTTTTTCCAAAAGGTTATACTGATGGGCTTTGAACTTTTAATGGAGCTTTCAATTGCAAGTCCCTATGGATTGTAGTTGTTATGTCAATATCTTGAAATAAAGCAGCAGTGCCTCAAATGTTGCACTTCACATCTACTGTCTGCTTTCAAAGTAGAAATTAATGTGTTTGGATTTTTTTTTTTTTTTAATTATTTTAAATGAGGCTTTAACCACCAGGTCCTGGTGCTTTGTTACTGAGCACAATGTCAGTGTGACAACAGCAGCACATTTCTCCAAACTCTTTCTGAGGTCACAGATAAATCCATGACAGTTCTGTCCCTCCAGTTTTGTAGTGTATAGCCTACTGTTTCCTTTGCCTTCCCTTCCAATTTATGCTCTCCATAGTATTCCTGTTTTAATAAAAATCCATTCACAATGAAGTTAAACCAATTTTTTTTTTCACTCTATCATGGAGTGCTGGCGTTACAGTTTTTAAAGCAGTGAATGTCATCCTATTTCATTGATGTTTCTACTGACTTAAATGATGAGAAAGTCCAAGCTCAAGAAGCTGTAGGTGCAGTGACTGAGTTATGTGCACGCTTAATCATTTTACTTTGCACATCAACTTACCTTTTCACTTTAGTGAAGGCTATGGAAAGGAAAGGAGACATACACAGCTTCTAGAGGTTAGGAGAACGTTTGAATTTGTACTTCTGTGAGCTGTCAGTCACGCAGAGCCCAAGCACAGCTTACCTTGTGCAGTGCAGCACAGTGCAGAGATGCCAAAGCTGGCACACCTCTGTGCAGACAAACGTCCCTGTGCCAGAACTTTGAGTTCATGCTGTTCTTGGGCTGAGCTAACAACCCAAGTAACCGTCTGAGAAACCCACTTACACTATGGAAAAGGAGGCACTGCACAGCTCTTGTGCTTCTGGTTCTGTAGCTGCAGCTGCTGGATAGACCTTGCATCGTGCATTGCTTTGTAGTGTGGACATACCTTTAGTTGCATATGTGAGTGGTGGAGAAATGCCGACAAATTTCTGTTTATCTCAGGGAAAGCTCCTTTATCCTCTTAGGGAAAATGATCTGTGAGCAGTAATACAGGGCAGGGAGTCAGTTGGCTTCGGTGGGACTTGAGGACTTCTTCAGTGAGAAAGGATGAATGAATGGTGTCAAAATTGTACTGCAGTGTCTGCTCAGCAGCGGTGCTGTGTAATGGAAGGGAGCTCCGTGCAGTCTTTGCTGGCACAGCACAACAGTGTTGGGTTTTGTTTTGAGTGTGTGTGCATACAGATTGCCTTCCCCTCCATCAGGAATTTATTTATTCATCCTTTTTTTCATTCTTTTGGTCTGAAATAAAACAGCATATTGTAAGCAAGGACTTCTCAGCTTTTGCAGAGCTTCCTAGGATGTTGTATCTGGTATAGCATTTAACTGCTTCCACTGCAGAAGTTAATGTTGCTTGTATAACATGAATAAACTGTTCCTGGTTTGGATATAGCTGAGTGCGGCTTCAGAGGGAAGGCAGTCAGCGAAGTGACTGATTTCTGTCCTTCTGCCTGTTCTTCCCCTCAGGCTGTGTAGTTCAAAGGGAGAAACCTGGTGGCTGCTTTAAATTCAAGCTTTGAGGGAGAGGGAGAGATACAGCATCAGTTCTTCATGTTCAGTTTCCTTCATCCCAGGTTAATGCTTAGAACTCGACTGTCATTTCACCAGCTTTAGGATGAAGGAAGCGATGTCCAGGAAGACTGTATCTGAGTGTGCTAATGAAGGCTAAGTGACCTGGAGAACGGGTCACTGTGACTCACCAGGCAGTCACAAGCATGCTGAATGGAGAAACGTGTGTTTGTGACTTTCTTCCTGTGTTGCTAAAAAATTCTTGTTTAATACTTTTTAGCAACTACAGATCAAATCTGAGTTCCCATGGTTTAGAATTGCGTGGCTACCCATTATATTTTTGAAAATTCCCTGCCAGTAATTGGAAATATAATACTTTGTAGTGCTGACACTGGCAGTAATACCTGGAGCACTGAAGTTCTGAAGATCAGAAGGTGTAGTGCAATTCCTAGACCCAAAGTTCTGATGGTGTCTTATGGCTGTTGATGCATGTTATTGCATATTCGTGCAGCTTCATTGAAAATGTGGAAATAGCAATTCAGTATGCTGCATTCAGAAGAAGTTTTTATTTCAAGTTTATATTTTTATTCAGTTTTCAATCAGTGTTATCATTCCTGTTTGTATCTGATTATTTCAAAATGAGCAAAGCAACTACAAGCAGCCGTGCAGCCAGGGCAATTGTTTTTATTTAATATTCAGCTCTTCCCAGAATAGAGGGAGGTAGTTGTGCAAATGGACATGGAGAGCAGTGGTGCTGGTAAGGCACTGTTCTCTGGCAGCAGGCCAAGCAGGCCAAAATCAGAATATATTACCCTAATCCCCAAGTCCCCACAGCACAGCTTTCCCTTTAGCTTTTATTGGCAAAAGAGAACTGGGATGCTTTCAGGCTTCTTGTTTCTGATATGTTTCCGAATAGCTGGTTCTTACCTGGGAGTCATAAGCCCTAATTTGTAAGTTTGTTTGTGTTTGTTTATCTATCTTAAATCAGAGAGCGGCACTGTAAATAGCAGCAGGACAGCATGTGGTAGGAGCTGACAAAACAAATAGGTGCTCCATGGGGCGAGGAGCGCTAACGTGTTGAGTCATTCTGCCATTTTTTATGTGCACTTGTATCAAGCAAACCCCCACGGAGCAGCAGATGTGTGCAGAGCCCCACTGCATGAAGGTGTGTTGGAACAAGGCTTTCTCTCGTGCCCGAGCAACACTTTCCAAGTTACGGTTTGCTTTTCTGTCCATAGGGGAAGCTGCATGACCCTCAGCTAATGGGAATCATTCCGAGAATTGCACATGACATCTTTGATCACATCTATTCCATGGATGAAAACCTGGAGTTTCACATAAAGGTAAATGCAGGGTGACAAGTTATGTAATGGGTCAGATGAAAGAAAGCTGAGCTGGATGTGAGAGCTGGGTTCTGCTTATAGCACTTGGCTGCAGAATTTTTCCTTTCTCCATTTTGTGATTCAAACAACTTTATTGAGGACTTTCATTAGAAATAATCCAATGCAGTTACTAGCCTTCAGAAATGTTTTTTGAGCATATTTTCAGCTCAGGTTTGCTAGGCCATCAATTGCCTTGTCTTTCACCACCGTTGGTCGGCTAGCCAGCATGGCAGGAAAACATGGTAAGAATGTGATGATTTCACTGCAGCTTCTTCTATGGCTGTGCCTCAGCCCTCTAGTTATAGCCACAAATACAGCTGGTCTGCGTGGCACTGCTGGCACGTCGTTCCTGTCTTGAGGACATAGAGTGTCTTCTGTAAAATGTTGGTTTGACATGGAAGAGAGGTGGCTTTAGGCAGCTTTATAGAAAGATGTTTAGAAGTTCTTTTTATCTCAAGAGCTTACATATGGACTTCTTAAGACAGTGGACTCTTTGAACAGCTTTGATTTCTGCTGTCCCTGTTGTGATCCCAAACATGTAATCTCTCCAGTTCTGTGAGTGACCTTTCAATTCCTCCTGTTCATCCAGTGTCCTGGGGAGCTCTCAGCACCGGGGCAGAATCTGGCACTTGGCCCACCTGGCAGGGCTGGGCTCGGGGTACAGCTTTCTTCTCACTGGACATCAGTAAAATGACCTGGTAGACTGAAGGAAAAATGAGGACTCCTGTGTCATCCCTCCCCCAAAACACAGTAAATACACCTAGGTGGCTTCAGTAAAGCTAAGTAGCTGAGTGTGACTGAATTTGGAAAACACTTTCTCTTCTGCTGGGACCAGATGATGCTCTCTGAGAATGGGCGTCTCCTCCTCTGTCCCTCTCATGCCTGAAGGTTAGCAGAGAGGTACTTCTGGGCATGTATCTTTCAATAATCCATCAGAGTACCTCTGAACCAGTTACTGACCTTCTGGGAGGACTAGGTCATTGTGTGCTGGGAGCATGTGAGCATACACGTGGACAGGCACTGCTGCATGATGTGCAGACAGAGTGCAGACAGAAGCAACCTTACGAAGTATAAATAAACCATCTAAATATTTTAATAGACCATAGACTGTAAAATGCTGAGCTCTGAAGAAGAGACACCTTTGAATTTTCATAGAAATGGTTTCCGTAGCAGTGACGCTGATTTCTTTTCATCATCTGTAAAACTCCCCTGTGTCTGTTGCTATTCTACATGATAGCGTCTTGATACCAACAGATGGGGACCTCCTTGTACAAGACACCAGACATACTAAATTCCTGTCCCAGCGGAAGATTATCGCTCAATAAATGACATTCTGCCAGCACTGAGCTGGTTTTGTGGTTTCCTATCCTAGCTGACATCTATGAATATTGTAACAGAAAAGCTGCCTAAGTAGCAATGAATGAATGAGTGATTATACAAGGAGCTGTCGTTTAGAGAAACACACGTTGTCACTGGGAGCAGGAATGCAACCAAACTGTCACACTCTTTTAATAACTAAGCCAACTCAGAAAACTATTATTAATTTTTTTTCTCCCTCTCTAATAGAAAGCCATTTAGAACAGGGAGGGGAACATGGTATCTCCTGTGTGTGAGTCCTCAACAGTATGTATAGGATGATGCAAAGCGTCTGAGGTGACTCTGGGTGAACGAGACTGTTGAAATGGGTGTTCTGCAAGATGGCTTTGAATGGGACACAGATGAAGTAAATGCCCCAAACTGAAACACCGTCTGTATTTAATAGCACTTGTCGCACAGGAAGATTAACTCATAAGTTAACCTACAAATATTTAAAAATTATTTTTCATGTGAGATAAAATGACACTTTACTAAATGGCTAGAATTGACTGATACCTGGAATTTAGCCGCCTAGTATTTTGTTAGCTAAATAATCCCTGGATAAAACTTATTTCTGGTGATGTTAGGCACCACTCCAACAACACGTTTCTGTTTGCTTCTGTCAGAGTTGAATAATACCCTTTTATTTAGACAGTCATTCATTCATTCATTCATTCTTCTCCTTAAACTTTACTTTTTTTTTTTTTTGGTCTTTGAAGACAATTGTGTCTTTTTGTTACAGCAAAGCTCATTTTCCATTTGCTGTTTGGGACTTGATTCAGGAAAGAGCTTTTACAATATGCTTCATTGAAAAGTTTGATGTGTATCACTTAGGCTTGTGCTACTGGTATGCTGAACTGTGCAGTGGGCCTTTGTGCTGCTGGATGTCAATATGCCTCTCGTCAAACTACACCCCACTGGTGACATAGCTGTGGTGAAATGATACTAACTGGGTTGCGTTGATTCTGGTCAATGTTTTTGTCAATTTTGCCTGTGTCAAAAGATATGAGGAAGTTTGGATGTATCTGAAGCTTTTTTACATGCTTTACTCATGGGTCACTGATAAATAGAGAAAGGTTGATCACGTAAATCATTCAAAAACACAAGTACAATCATAAGAAAGATTTAACTCAAAGTGTGTGGGAGATGGGATTTATTTTTAGTTTGGTGCCTTTTATTTTGATAGATACATAAATATAGGTAGAAACGTTTTTAAATTGCCAGAGTTTAAATCTGTGATGTTTATGATTGCTTAATTAGGTTTCCTACTTTGAGATTTATTTGGACAAAATAAGGGACCTACTTGATGGTAAGTTTCTTACATTTCTATATGACTAACATTCTTACATTCTTAAATTTTTACGTTTCATATATGGCTGTTTGCCCAGAGAGGTTGTGGATGCTTCATCCCTGGAGGTGTTCAAGGCCAGGTTGGATGGGGTCCTGGGCAACCTGATCCAGTACCAGGTCTGGAGGTTGGTGGCCCTGCCTGTGGCACAAGTGTTGGAACTTGGTGGTCCTTGGAGTCCCTTCCAACCTGGGCCATTCTATGATTCTATGATTAAGTGGTGTTTGGTTTGGTTTAGTGCTTTCTTCTCCCTTAAGTGTTGGTTCAGTTACCGTCTTTGAGTGATTTACATTTGTCATGTGACTGCATTTCTGAAAGAGAATTTTGTAGTTTGAGCCATCTGACTGCTGTGCACCTTCTTTGTCAGTGCTGCCCAGCTTGGCTATAAAGCAGTAAGTACAGAGGTCTATGGAAGGGGCTATTTCTGAGACCTGCAAACCACCACTGGATTTACTGTAAAAAAGAATACATAGGGGTTGGTTTTTTTTTTTTTTTTTTCCCTTTGCTTTGCTTCTGCGAGGTGGATTTTGATGGGAGATAACAATTTGTGTGTCTGTGTATGTGTGCTGTGTGTTAATGAAAGTACCTTATGCTCTTTTGAATCAGCCTGAAGGCAGAGAAATGTATACTAACAAACAGGAATATCTGTTCAAGCTTTCAAGCTGTCACGTACAGAAACTGGAATAGTTAATAAGGATTAGGAAATTACTACACTCTGCGTTTACTGATTTAATACATTCAGAATATTTGCATTTTTCTGTCATGCCTGTAGCTGACACGTTCTTACCTGTGGAATATTCCTCACGATCTCCATCTTTCTTTCCAGTGTCAAAGACAAACCTCGCTGTACATGAGGACAAAAACAGAGTTCCATATGTTAAGGTACAAGGCAAATCTGGTTCTCAGCTTTTCATTTATTTATGCTTCTCTGCTTGTATACCAGTGTGTTTGCTGAGGTGATCCAACTGATGCTCAGTCTTGAATGTTCAAGTAGTGTAAGACCCTGAATTTAAACAGTTTCCTGAAATATTAATGGGCTTGAATCTTTTGTTTGCTCTATTTTGCTGGCTTCAAACATTTACAATGTGTTATAGTGGTGTTAAATTTTAAGTATTTGTATTCCTGTTTCATGTTGGGTGTGAAGGAAAACATCTAGAAGAATTTTTTAGTACTTTGTCTCTGTAATCTTGCAGTTTTTTAGAACAGATTTGTTGGGCAAGGAATTCATGTAAGTTGCTTTATGACTTCCTTTGCTCTCAATTAGATGTCGTATATTTCTTGTGCTTGTATGTGAGCCCTAATAATATACATGTAATGTTGTTCTGTTTATTCTGACCCTGGAGAGGGCAAAAATTATAAAATAAAATAGTTCCTTACTGATCTTGCAGAGAAGGGGAATCTTTGTCTTGTATAAATTGAGAGAGAAAAACTAATTTGGGTTTGTAATCTAGCCTAGATTAGCAGTAGGCATGTATGCTGTGTCATTCTGTGTGTGCTAAGCATAGAAACTCTCTCCTGCACATTAGAATTTGACTGAGTATTTAATTTTGTGAAAAAAAATTCTCTCCACCTATCCTATCAACTGCTGCTGAAAGTTGCACAGAGGCGAGTGTGGGTCCTGCCTTGCTGGTGGCCATATTGGGTGTCCATTCTTATTTGTTCATCTGTGCTACATACTCTTCTGCATTGCATTTTGAGTACTAGTACTTTTCTAAATGTTTCTGTATTCGATTCTCGTATTTCCAGGGTTGTACAGAAAGATTTGTATCTAGTCCTGAAGAGGTTTTGGATGTCATTGACGAAGGGAAAGCTAACCGCCACGTAGCTGTTACAAGTGGGTATTCTGCGGGTGCCTCCCTGCCTGGCTGTTGCTTCCTGGTGGTGTACACAAAGTGTTTGGAGTTATTTTTGTGAATCATCTAAGGATGTGCAGACTTTAGCATTTCAAAATTAATAGAATTGTACTTTTTTCTTTTTTCTTATATGACTTCGCTGGCTACAGCAGCAACATTTATTGATTTAGCATACAGCATTATATAGTATCTGTGTACAAAAAAAGTCAAAATACCTGATGTTACTTATAGTACAGATACTTCAAAATTGCAATTAAATGAACATGTCTCTGTATGTTCTTCAAGTCAAGTCTCAGAACAATTCATTGGTCAAAGGCAAAGACTGCAGAGCAATTACTTGTATTCCAGAATAAGTGCTTTTCCTTATTGGTTCTTAATGTTTTCTTTTTGCTAATTTATGAAAATGTCAAGCTTAACATGTTTACAATCTAGCTAGAAAAAATGAAAGTTGCTGTTGTAGCTGCCTGTGTTCTGTTTGCTGCCTGGCTGAAGGAGGATGTGTAATTACATAAACAATAAAAATCACTCTGTAACTAATTTAAAATAGTATGGGTTTTGCTGAAAAGTTTTGCTACAAAGTTGGGAAATCTCACAAAATTGCACTGAAACCTGCCCAACTTCTTTGTATTGCTTTGTAATTGTCTTTAATTTTTTTTGCTCTTCTTAATGTTGCATTGCTCATCCATGATGCTGAACATACATTCTTATTGCTGTTCCATGTCTAAATAGTGTTTATTATATCACATGAGATTTTTTGTGTGTGCTGTATGCTCACAAAGAAGCACAAAAAGAGAGAACTTTTCTTTCTTTATGTATCTTTGAAATGCTGTTTTATTATACTTTCAATTTTAATTCTTAATACTATTTCTGGTTAAATTTTGTTGGTTCAGAGGGAAAAGAATAAGCTATTTAAAAAAAAAAAAAAGAAAGGGGAGGGGGAAAAAGGTCTCTCTTTTTCCAAGTCTGTCATTTATTAAGATTCTGGTTAATTTAGGTCTTGACAGGAGAAAGTAAGAGCTCATTCCTTAGCCCATGGATGTGATCTGCAGCACATCCAGGATTTTGACTCTCCAGTGAACGGACTCTTATTTTTGAATTTGTTAGCCATTGGATAGTGGTGAAATACAATGTCTTGTCAGATTTTAATGTCATTTACACAACACCTTTAAAATATGCTTCCTGTGCAGATATGAATGAACACAGCTCCAGGAGTCACAGTATCTTCCTCATTAATATTAAACAAGAGAATGTGGAAACTGAGAAGAAGCTCAGTGGAAAACTTTACCTGGTCGACTTGGCTGGAAGCGAGAAGGTAATCTTTCTTCATAAAATGCTCAGAGGTACTGGTGGGATTACTGAACTGGCCATGTGCGTAGAAAAATCTCCTTTGTGCTGAGGATGCTTTGTTGTTCTTCCAAGAGCACCTTTAATTGTTGCACTGCCCCATCTGCTCAGATGTGCTGGTAGCTGCGCCTGACTGTTGCCTGCTCTCTTTCGTAGGTCAGCAAAACTGGAGCGGAGGGTGCTGTTCTCGATGAAGCTAAAAATATCAATAAGTCTTTGTCTGCTTTAGGCAATGTGATATCTGCCTTGGCAGAAGGAACTGTAAGTAATCCTGTTTTGTGCTGGTTTAGAATAACTTTTTATCTGTCTTTATTGTGCACATAAGAAATAAGCTAAGGTTTCAATTCAGAAGGAAGAAAGTATTAGCTTTTCAACCGCAAACCAATAACGTTTTTAGTATTCTACTAGAGATAAAAAACAAATTGTCAGTGATTTCACTTGAGTGGATATCCAGTGCAATTCATCTTAGCACAATCACAACTACCGCGCTTCAGAACTGCGCTTCAGAGTCCATTAATCCTGTCATTGTTGACTCATATTCTCTCTCGTTTATGATACTGCTATTTAAAAAAATTGTTCATGCATCTTATTTGTATCTTGATTAGAAAACTCATGTTCCATACCGCGACAGCAAAATGACCCGAATACTTCAGGATTCCCTGGGTGGAAACTGCAGAACCACCATTGTTATATGCTGTTCTCCTTCTATTTTCAATGAAGCAGAAACAAAATCGACCCTAATGTTTGGGCAACGGTGAGTCCTACTCAGCATTAAGCTAGATAACACTGATTTGTGCTCTTCCATGGGTTCTGAACCAGCTGTGCTGAGAGGAGTTCCAAGAGTGGGCATTTTAAAAAATGGAGGTTGTGTTTTCTTGAGCTGTTCAAAAAGTCGAACCAAAGAACTTGCGAAAACTGTCTCTTTATTCCCTATGGAACCAGTATAACAAATGTTAATGCTGGCCAACAGCTGCACTACTTAGAAGCTCTGGTAACTTTTTTGTGTGGAAAGTATGAAGTGTTATAGCAGTTCTTTGAAGTTTTATGGGTAAGATAATGATATTGGACAGTTTTCTGCTGGCTAACTCAGTGGAAAACATTTGGGTTTGCTTTATCTGGTACTGCTGTTGTTGCTTTTAACATGTGTCTTCTCCTTGAATGGCATCTCTGTGATTATTGTTATGGTTGCAAAAAAATGTTTTTTTAACTGATAATTAAGACAAATGAAGAATGTGGATGCTTTGTTATGCTGACTATTTTGATAGATTACCAGGATAGCTGGCAGACATTTTTATATGCTTGGAGGATCGCTAGCAGTTTAGGAACAAGCGAGGATAAAATAAATGTGGAAGTGGTTAGAAGGAAACTTTCTCCCATGTATGTATCATTTGCTATAGTCACGTGAAATAGGTTTGGAAAGATTGCAAAAACAGGTCAGACTCATTACATAATTACTACTTTTATTGTAAATAATGAAAACTGTGATACTTTGGAAAATCATTTGCTTAGTTTCGTGTATGTTTATTTGCATGATAGCAGAACGAGAAAGTGCTAGTGACGTAGGATTGTTTGAGATAGTATTTATTTAACCGTTTGTGCAATTACTTATCTTTGAAAATAGGTTGTCTTCCACTTGGCATAAGTTTTGCATGAAAATTGACACTGTTTTGGAGCATTTTATATTGGAAAGTAAAATCTCGTATACAAGATTATTGTGGCAATCTTCCGTTAGTTCATTGCCCCACTTTTAGCACTTACTGTGAGCTCTTCTTTAGATTCTACTGAAGGTGGATGATCCCTTTAGTGCACATAAGAATACAGGATAAGCGCACATAAAAGTACAGGATGGGCCATGAAGGACATACAGATGCAGTTGGGTGTAGCCCCTCTTCATGGACAGCTGTGAGGATGAGAGATGCTGGAGGTTAAGGCTGGAGGACAGTCCCACAACACTTTCCCCATCTGGCACTGCCAGAAACAGGATTAACTTGTGATCTGCTGCTGGGAGCTGGGGATGGGGGGCAAGGACCCACGTGCTGCAAGGCAGGTAGCTGCAAAAAATATAAACTCCTCTGAGCTCAGCTTCCTATGGCATGGAATTAAACATAAATTGTTAACAACTCTGAAATACAAAGAATTGCACTTTTTGTTGATGGCAAAAGCTTAAATATTTGCATGATTCATGGCTGAAACCTCCACATGTACAGTTTTCTGACTTCAAATGATTTCAGACAAGTGTGAATATCAGGCCTCTGTAAAGCTAAGGAACAGTCCCAAAGTTCCTCTGGTTCCTGCTGGGTAAGGCTCTGGCACAGGTGAGCAGTGAGGCAGCATTTCATTTTGACTTGAGGAGTAGTACCGTGTTGGGTTTCAGTCTGCGGGCTGTGATGCTCAACTCTGTAGATATAGTTTGAAGTAAAAGGAGAGGTGAGCAGAAAAATGTAGCAGTTCAGAGTAAGGGAAGTACAGGGTTGGGGAGCATGGCTTTTTGTGTGTGGTTGTGTGGTTGATCTTTTAAATCTCTAGATTCAGGGAGGGACTTGAGTTTGGTCTGTAGTGCATGACTGTACTCCAGGATCTCTGGGAACTTGTACGCATGGGCTTGTAGGGAAGTGTGTGCAGAAGTCCAGTTTGTGTTGTTCCAGATTACATTCTTGGTTTCATTTGTCTTTCCAGTAATCAGTAAAATTTGCCTTTCTGTTTGGGAGGCAAAGCAGTTTTCAGCCCTACTCTGAACATCCTGCCTAGCAGGGCTGGGATGAAGTGACAGAGGAATCACTGCTGCACATGCTGTTCGTCAAACCAGAAACAGCCACAAAGCTAGAACACAGATCATGTGCTGGAAATGGTCAGCACTCTGCCAGGAAGAGAAAGGTTTTATCTTTTTAATCTATAAAATGTTCCTTAATGAGGACAGGGATGTCAGCTGAAAGAACTGGGAGGAGATCTAAATTCTTTATGAGAGTGCTTGCTTAGGGATTAGTGTGGTTTTAGGTTTTTTTTGTTTGTTTCTGCTTAAAAGCTGTAACAGCTGAAACAGGAGGTCCTGGGGAGCATTTAGTTGTAAGGAGGGACATACAAAGAGGAGCACACCTGCTGTACATCCAGAGTGGTGTTTGTCAGCACGCTGAGCAGGAGTACTGCTGTCTGTGGGGAATGGTCTCATTTCCAGGCCCTTTGGCTGTGGTATTCCATTTCTCTGATGTGACACTGTTAAGGACTGAATAACATTAAAGGAAAGGTACATGACTCATGGTTGATCATTGTGCCTCCGTTTTTCCGAGCAATAAAGAAATATCACCATTAAAATAACGTCAGGAGTAAAATTCATGTTCACAGGCCCAATTGCAAATGCATGGGCTTCTCTGTTAGCAGTGAGTCAGTTTCTTCTTTCTGCTCCATCTTTTTTTGTGTTTTTATATTGTTCTTAATTGTACTTTCTAGGACGTGCTGCATCCATCAGTAGCGTAATGCAGTCGATACATTTTATGGTGTGGCATTTTTTCCCCAGTGCAGTTAAGTGAGCAGAAACTTGAGCCATGCTTTTAGCAGAACACGAGACAATATGTAAAAGCGGACCATTGGGCGTCTGCATCTTTCAAAAGTACAGAGTTATTTTTAAATTCTCCTAAGGTAATAGAACTTCCACGTGCCACATAATGCAAGTCACTGGAGCACAGCTTGGAACGTGAGAAGCAGGTACACAAGCGTTTCCCTGCTGATCAAAGAGAGCTTCAGGATTTTAAGTGATTGGCCGTATTTAGAAGGTGAGTTAGAATCTTTGAGTGAAGCCATGAAGAAAATAATAAAGATTGTGTGCCCTCCCCAGGGGAGAGCTAGCCAGTGTGTCTAGAGCTGATGCCTAAGGGTAGTTCTTCCTATTGACGTTTCAGCCCACGCTTTACAAACTGGTGGTCTGTTCCAGTGCTAAACAGAGACCAAGTCTGTGCTGTGTTTGCTGACACCGCATCATTTGGAGAGACTCAGGGTCTGAGCAGCGAGGAGCAAAGATCCACAGCTTTCTTAATTCATGCTGATTTGTTTGGTTTTCCCTTTTAAAAGTGGTTTTGCTAGAGGAAGGGCTGTGCATTTTTTTCTGCTTACTTTGCATTTTCTAGTGCAATTGTTCAGGTTCAGCTGGAACAAAGCAGTTGCACAATAGCCAAGTGGTGGTGATTGTTAGAAGGGTTTAAGCTTGGTGGTTTCTGCCTAGTGTTGCAGGAACCAGCACTGCCTGCAGCAGCAGAGGGAGGAGCAGGTTCCCTGCTGGCAGCCCTCCTCAGCCAAGCAGCAGCCCCGGTACCAGGGGTGACATGTGGCTCTCCTTCCAGCCCCCAAAATGCATTTGAAAATACTGATAGACTTTCAAGAAGGATATATTTCCATATCTCTGCCTCACTGTGTTGACATGCTTCGTGCTGTACGGCTTGCAACAGAGCTATCTCGGGATGATAGAGTCTAAGGGACAGTTGGGGGTGAGCCTGTGGTCAGATGCTGTGTGGGATACTGGGCTATTCATCCCAGGCCAGGAAAAGCTGTAAATAATGAGGTGGCAGCTTACTTAGCAGAGCAATAATGGCAGAGCTGCTGTACAAAATGTTTTTGTACTTAGTCTAAGGACAGTTTTCAGACCTTCTTTTAGAGGAAACCTACAGAGGCAGATCCACGCCAAACTGGAGGCTGGCTGCTGGACTGGGAGGCAGAAAAAGTTCTATTTAGGCTTCAAGGTAGTAACACTACTGAGCTTTTTAGAGAAAATTGAATTGTGATGTTGCATTTCAGAAAACAAATGGCAAATGTTTAGTAGCTTCCCTTTGTGTAACAGAAAAAATTCTGAATCCCTACTGCTGTGTTGAGATAAAAGTTGCAGAGCAGCTGACACCTGTTTTTGTTACGCAGAGCTAAGACTATTAAGAATACAGTCTCTGTGAATCTGGAGCTGACTGCAGAGGAGTGGAAGAAAAAGTACGAGAAGGAAAAAGACAAAAACAAGAGTCTAAAGAATGTTATCCAGCATCTAGAGCTGGAACTGAACAGGTGGAGAAATGGTATGTCTGGGAAAATGGGAATGGGTGTGTTTCTGCAAATTTCAAGTTATACATGTTTAAATCTCACCTTAAATCACAACAGTTGTTCTAGTGCCTGGCTCACCATTCAGAGCTGTAGTTCAATCCTTTGTGTTTGCAAGGTGCATCGAGTAAGCAGAAGACATTCCCCTACCTGTGAGATTAGCCAGCCAAATTCTTTGTTACTTGAAAACTTCACAGCAACCATCTGGGTGCTGAGTTTGTACTGGGGATCACTGGTGCTGCGTAGAGCAGCAGACGCCATGTGATTTGACAGTATTCCAGCAGCTCTTACCAAAGCCTCCATAAACTTACAGCAGGGAAATATGAACTAGAAAAATCTACATTCCAAGCCTGACATTCATCATTGCCTGTACTTATGTGATGTGTGAGAAGCATCTAGCTGACAGTGTTTTCACAGCGTCCAAAACACACGACCTGCTTACCACCTGTGGCCACGAAGCTGCCTGTTGGCTTGTCCATCCCTGTCCAACCTTTCCACTGAGCTTCCATTCCCCTGCACTCGTATCAGTGAGGTGCTCTCAACTTGGGGTGATGCAGCTGAGAGTAGTGAGTGCCCTCAGCTTCTGCTCTCGGGCTTCTCCTTCCCCCTGCCCCAGTGTGTAATAATAACAACTGAAGGGCAGAGAAAACAGGAGCAGGGGAAGCCAGTAGCGGCCATTTACAGAACTTACCATTTTAAATGCACAAAACTTTCGTGCCATCCGATGTAGAAAATATAGAAAGGCATCACTAATTCTTAATACTGTTAGTAATATTAGATTAATAGGAAAAAGGTAAAATTTCATTTTTTACAAAGAACTGTGCCTCTCAGGCATGAGAATCAGTTCCATTGTGCTTCAAGGTAAGTGATGTTTTTTTTTTTAAATAATTGGATTTACCATTAGAACAAGAAATCCTCTAGTACAGTGATTAGGATGTTGATTAGAAGAATCACTGCTTGTTTGCTGCTATGGCTTCTAAGTGAAATTTATGTAAGAACAGCCAGTGTTCTGCGTGGAAACAGGGAGCTGCTGTTCAGGTGAAGTTACAAGATTACGTTCCACTTGCTAAGGAGGAAGCATGTTTTTATACATACGTATGAATTACGTATGTTTTAGTATAATCTGAAACTCTTAAAAATAATTTCATTAAACCATCCTTTTAATTTTTCTTCCTCTTCCACTTTTAGAAACAAAACAAAAACCAACCCTCTGATAAGCAACAAGCAAATACCCCACTCTGAAGCCCAGGCACACCAACCCTGCACCCCTCTCGCACTGTGTAAACAACAGTAAAATGCTCTGCTTCACTGGAGAAATTTTTATTGTATAAATTGCTTGTCATCCAGGTCCTATGTGTTGATGTTTGTTGCATTTCAGTAGTACATAACCAGCAAACAAGAAGCATGTAAAGTGAGAATAAATATGTGATTTAATTATTGGTCACAAATTGTCTTACACAGTCAAGTCTGGTTTTGAACATCACAGGTGAAATCTCTACTGACCATATTTAAAAGATAATACCTGGTCTTTATGGGTACAAAAAATGTTACCTTCTTTCACCTCTCTGTGCTGTTTACTTGCGTTTCACATCTGAGAGTTGCCTAGTGATTGCTTTCTGCATCTTCCTCTGGAGGCTTGGACCACTTGAGCACAGGGAATATTTTCCCTTATCCTTAGTAAAATTGCTATGGAGACGGTCGGTCTGTTGTTGGTGCTGAGGAGCACTGGGAATTTGTGACACTTTCATGTTCTGTGTTTCATTCTGTGTTTGCTAAATGTGACTTCAATAATTTTCTTCCCATCCTAGAAACATTTTTTTAGAAAAACCTGTACGCATCCATCCTATCTGCTGTCTGAACAGCCCTTGCTAAAATGCTGTCTCTGCTGTTTTGTCTAAATATACACACTGCTTCTTCCCCTGCATCTGCCCTGCTTTTCTCATTGGTGTTACCAAGCAATACACTAAATGCATTCAAAGTATTATTGATTTCTTGTCTGACCTTCTGGAATAGCATCATTTGGAAGGATATTCTATCGAAGGAGGCTCTTTCCAAAGGGAAGTGCAGCAAAAGCTACATCTTGAGTATAAAATAGAAGCCAAGTGCATGAATACCCCTCTAGTATATCTTGTTCTGTAAATTCAGAAATAAAATCAAAATGTAGCAGAAAGTGGATATGCCCAGTTCTCTCTGAAACAGGACTTCTATGCACAATTTGCTTTGTGTCTTACAGTTAGAAGGATGTTGCCATCCAAGCGTTTGTATGAAATTTATGCTCCCCTCCTCCTTTCACGTGTGGCAATCTGAAATGCAAAGCTGCTGTGTTCAGTGGAATACAGCAACAAAAGGAAAATCTCAAGGTTCTACTTGGGAAGCACTCGACTGCTGTTCTGTAGTCCAGGAGCGTTGCTGCCCTGCACGCCAGGTCCCCTGCTCTGGATGAGCCCACCTTTCCTGCTCTGTTCACGTGAAATGCAGCAGAGAAAAATCAGTTTCCATTTTGCTTTTTATTGTCACAACGGGGCAAAAAATATTTTCATGATAGTACTTTTAGAGAGTTCATCATGCTCGCTGCCAGGTTACTTTCAGGCTTTAAACTTGCAAAAACCATCTCAGTTTGTTGGTCGTGCTCTTCCATGCCCTATTTTGTTTTGCTTTCAGGTGTGAATTACCTGCTGTTTTGGTTTTTGATACATTTGTCCTGTGTGCTTGCTTCCCTGCCAGTGAGATAAATAGTGCCCACACTGTTTGGGCAGGAAGAATGCCTAGTAAAGCTTTATGGATTAAATATTGTAGCTTTTCATAGACATGGAAAATATCTGTACAGAAGGGTTGAATGCAGCCTTCCCATACCTTAAACAACGCATACAGCATTCAGCAGCTAGCAGCCTCTCACCAGATTAATGAATGTAGATTCAATTTCTGGCATGAGCAGCTTGCCTGTCCCTCTTCACTGAACTGCAGCAGCCTTGTAATTGGAATGCACTTACATTATCGAAGAGAATATTCCTCAGAGAAAATAATTTTGAAAGAAAACGTGCAGGGATAACATTGTATCTGGTATGCATAGGCAACATCTGAAAATTGGCCCGTGCTGTTTAATTTTAGATGTGACAAGGCAGAACGTGAATATTGTTTTAAATGCAGCTGTCTTGCTGTCTCGCTGCTGTAGCAGTTCATTATGGGGAGGGAAGGTTGATAAGGCAGTTGGAAATCAAGGAACAGTTGAAAACAGTTAAAGCCTGTAGGCTTTAGGCTGAAAGTCTGATTTTTTCCTCCTTATTTTCACTTCTGCTAATACGTGGAGCTAATCCCACGTATAAAGGGCCTGAGTGAAAGGGCAGTCAGGAGTTCAGTCTTTTCAGTGTCAGCCATTCAGACTGTTGCTGCATTTGGTTTGCTTGTTTTTCTAACCCTGGAGGTTGCATGGCCATCTCTCTGCACCCAGCTTTGCCCGTCACCTTTATCCATGGCAGCTGCCTGCCTTGTGCCAGCTGGCAGGCTGTCCCCTGGTCACCCTGCTTTGCTTTGCTGGCTGCCCCTCAGCCAGGACTGTCCTGGGATGTCCATGTTTGCAGGCTCCCCTGTCCCTTGGGTTGTAGTGACCATGGCTTGTGTGCCTGCAGGAGAAGCTGTGCCTGAAGATGAACAGATCAGTGCCAAGGACCAGAAGAACCTGGAGCCATGTGATAACACCCCGATCATTGACAACATCACGCCGGTTGTTGCCAGCATCTCTACAGAGGAGAAGCAGAAATACGACGAGGAGATCGCCAGTCTCTACAGGCAGCTGGATGATAAGGTGCGAGCGTTTGCTTTGACTCCGTTCTCTTTGTATAAATGGAAAACAAAGCCAAGATGGGTGGGTGTCTCTGGGTTTTATTTTTATTACTGATTTTGTGTCCCAGTTGTGTGGTTTGAACTGTTCCTCCTTCTCCTGGCAGAATACATGCTCAGCAAACTGTAACATCATTTCAGAATCATAGGAGAAAGGGGAAAAAAAGAAAAGAAAAAAGAAAAAAATGGGGGACGGCATCTTAATATTTATTATATACTAGAATTTTAAAGAAAAAAACCATCCCTTGGGCCTTTTTTGTTCATCTTGTTCTAGCTGTGAGCACTCTCTGGAGTGCAGGTGGCTCTTTTTTGATGTGCACAGCTTGAAATACATTATTGGCACTTAAAGCTATCAGCAATACATTTACTGAGCACTTGCCATTAATAGCTTTGGCTTGTGTGAAGATAAGAAGCAGAAAAAAAGGCATCCTCAAAACATTGGCCATGATGAATGAGAACAGCCTAAAAGGCTAACTAGCAGAAGTTTTCAGGATAGCTTTAATGTTGAACTAAAACTTAATTTTCATTCAAGGCATCTGATCCCCAAAACAAAAGCAAATTAGCCCATTTATAATTTATTAGTGTGGGCCATTCCTCTGTTAGATCGGAGGCTATTTTAGTATTCACAAGTGGTTCAATATATTCTACTTGCTGGCCATACTTATTATCAGAAATCAATCCCTTAGCAGGCTTGTCAGTGGAATGCAAATGTCAATGGGCTCTAACAGGATAAGAGTCAACTGTTTGCCTTTGGTGAGTTCCTTTAGAGAGGGCTGTCACAGAGGTGGACACGGTCAGTTGCTGGGCTTGGTGTGCCCCCGTGTCTTTGGAGGAAGGATTTGTACAGCAGCATCCATCACAAACTCTCATCTGTATTTAAGATCAGCTCTTAACTGTGAGGATGCTGTTTTAACAAAGAAGTTGAAACGCCAGTAAAATTAGATGCCTGGATGTGTATTACTGAGAGTATTTTCTTTGTTTTAAACCGACTCAAATTTTGCTGTGGAGTTATTGTTACTACTTTTCTAGAAAGGGGAAATAAAAGCAATCACATGAGACCTGTGAAAAGAAACTAAAAATCTCCAATCCTATTTCATTGCAGGATGATGAAATCAATCAGCAGAGCCAGTTGGCTGAAAAACTTAAACAACAAATGTTGGATCAAGAGGAGGTAAGGAGAAAACCAACAGCAAAACCAACCAAATCCAAAATACGTTTTGCTTATGTGACGCTTGTTTAGTGATTCTGTCAGAGTTGTTGGCTAGGTACGTTCATATTAACTGGCTAAAATCCAACAGGTAGGAGAAACATGTTAAACTTCTAAATTTCCTAATATCCTCATGAGAGCATTAAGCCTTGGTAACTCCTTGTAGCAGCACACCATCCCAGTGGGAAGTGTCACTGGAGATACTACGAGAGGAGTGTGGCCAGAATTTCTCATTTCAGAAGTGTTTTTTTAGTATTCCTGTATCCTTTCAGGGCAGTAAGTAGTTAACAGATTTCCTAGTTTGATAGTATAAAAATTACTGCTGATAATAAATGACCGATGTTCGTTATTTTGGCGTGGGCAATTAGGGAAAGTACCAAGAGAAATCTGTGAGACTGAAAAATCTCTGATTGGTGCTGGCACAGATTTGCTCTAAAATCTTCCATTACTCACTTTAAACATTTTATTTCATTGTTTCTATCTGTAAAAGGAATGTTAGTGCTTCTTTAGGTGGGGAGAATGGCTTATATTCAAAGTCATTTCCTTATCTGTCATTTGTTTATGAAGATTTGAAGACATAAAATGGCACTGACACCAAATTATGGAGTTTTCCAAATGATATTTAGTGAGAAATGGTTCTATGCTGTTTTTCAAACTGTGGAATCTGGAGGAGGAAGATTCAGACCAAGAATATAACCCTGGTGTGGGAGTTCACTTGTCACTTGTGTTCCAAAATGTTGATCTTTTTTTTTTGGTGTTTCTCTGGAAGAGAGTCCCAACTATCTGAGCCATTTCAATTGTTTTTTTCAGATGTAAAACCACTCCTGTAATTGAAAAAGGATTCTGTCCCTGTCTTAATCCTTATCCAAGCTAGCAGAAAGGGCTTCCAAGGTTAAGCACCTGAACAGGGAGAGAACAACATATAAAAATCTTTGTGTGCTACCTTTGGGGTCTTATTCTCACTGAAGGATTTACCAGTTTTATTTTATTCAGTAATTAAGCTCTTCCTTCACTCCTCACAACTTTCTTGTGATCACTCTGTATTGCGTGCTACCCCGTGCCTGTGCCTGTTCAGATGTATCACAGTTCTATGTGTTCTCAGCAACGTTACTTGCTGATGCGTTATTTAGGCTCTCTCTCTTCTCCCATCTTTTTTACATTACTGCTCTCATCTAAAAATCTCGTTTTTCCCCTCCTGGCTTTTCTTGTGTATTATTTTTTGGGTGACCTGCATTCCTTTTTTTGTTTCACATATTTGGGGGCATGCTGTACACTGGCTTATTCCCCTCCCCATTTTGTGTTCCATACTCAGTGTTACTTCGGGAAGATGCACCCAAGTTTTCAGTGGCCTAATCCTTGCCTTACTGACCACATTTTCCTCTTTTTTTGCGCTTGTTCCAGTCTGGCTTTGCTGACTTACTGAAATCTCTGCAGCTCGTGTTGCACCGCTACTTTGGAAGGTTAAACTGGCTCCTCTGATAAGCTTGTCTGTCCCTTACCTGTGAAAGCTAATGCAGTATTTTTTGTTTTCCCCTTCAGGGTAATTGAATATAATTTTTCAAGGTTTTGTCTTCCCTGCGTAGGGTTCACCTGCACTGCAGGAGTGCTGTACCTGTTCTCTTACAGCCTATGGTTAGCTCTGTGATAGATGTGTGCTGAGCAGCTGCCTCGCTACACTTCACCCTAATTAACCAGAGTACTTTTTTCTGCTTGATTAAGCTAGCAGGTTAATTATAAATCTACGGCCTGCCCCAGCTGGTGTTGTGCTGAGATTGGTGTCTTCTGGTACCTTTTCACCACTGGCTGAAGCACCACTGCCCAATCACAAGGAGCATCGTGCTGCTCTGAGCGTTCAGCTCCCAGTGCCTTCACCGGGGTGGGGACCTACCAACTGTTGTCTTCCAATAAAATCAGGTTCTGTTCTGTTCGCACAAGAACACACTGATAGCACCTCTCAAAGTGCGGAGCAGGGAGTCTGCGACACGAGAAATTAAGCTCAGAAATAGAACTTCAGCGCTGAGGATGGGGGGTTCCTCCCCTCCCCAAAGCAGCCATCAGCATTAGGCACAGTTCCTTTGTTTAGGACTGATGGCCGCGGTGTTAGGAACAGCCTTTTTGAATCTCGGTGTGTTTTTCCATGTTCTGTCACCAGGAATCTTCTGGGGAGATGTTTATGCTCTAGGTGATATATAACACTCCCCTTTACTTGAAGTCACAGCAATATTCACACAGAAATTTTCTTAAGTAAATGTAAATAATAGTTCCATCTGTGTTTAGTAGAAAGATTATTTTAAGCTATTTTGTTGTTTAAATATTTACATGCCATCTGGCTTTGGCAATTCAGTGGGTTTTTTCGTAACTTGAGTGCACTTCTGAGGCTGCAGCGTTACCAACGAGATAAATTTCCCTTACATCTGAATCCTCTCTTCGCCACTTTGGGCACGTGCCAGAGTCTGAAGCTAGCTCATTGGTTTCCTATTTTCCATCAGCGCTCTGGGCCAAAAAAAGCAGTGTCTTCTCTGACATTCTCTTTTCAGGTGGTCAGGTTTAGAGAGATGTTGCTGTTTGGGTTGGGATCCCACCCTGACCTTCAGGGCAGGAGTCTGCTCCACCAGGGTTTTCATCCAGCTCCTGCCCAGAGCCAGGCCCGTTTGTCAGCTCACGTTGTGTTAGTGCTCTGTGCTTGGTGACCAGCGCTTGTGCCTAGGTCAGCACGCTTCAGGAACGCAGGTTTTGTTCTGCTGTCTGTGAAGGCTGCAGTGCAGTAGCGTTGTGCTGTGATCTGTTTGATGGAGGCTTGGCAATGAGTGAGTCCTCTGTCCAAGCTTTGCTGTTAGGATGACTTGTGAGCATGAATTCCTTCCTGTATCCCAATGCCTGCACTCATTAAGTTCTGTGTGTTACTGCTTTATGTTGTTACACAACATAAGTCCTGATTTTTGTTGTTATTTCCCAAAGGAACAGCATAAGCATTAAATGTTAGGTGGTACCTCTCATTTATTTCCACATTTTTCTGCAGTATATGACTGCTGTTAATCTGGTTATCTGTTAAGAACGTGATATTTGAATTTCCAAGACTTTCTTTATCTCTTCATGAAGATGGAGTGCTGCAAGGGAGAGGGTCATGCAACTAATCTGCAGCTGGGCAATATCGCTGAATCTCTTAGTAGTGTGCAAAGAGTGAAGTTAAATTTAATACAAGTTGGAAGCATTCACTAGTGTTTAAGAAGTCAGTATTTTCTTTAGTTAGTACTTTGCTTCAACAAACATGAGCTGCTAATCTATCGGTAGCATCATGCTTCAAATGATTACTGAAAATAATCATTGTAAGTTTGTTTACCAAAATATTCCTCTAATGCCACCAGATCTCTCAGGCTGCCTCGGAGAGCCCTTTTACTTGGTTCCTTTCAAGGCTGCAGTTCTGAGTTTATGTATTTTACTTTGTTGTTTTTTTTTTCTTTATTTGTCCTAGCTGCAGGATTGGATTGAGGGCAGAAAATTTATTTGGAGCTATCATACAGCTTAAAATAAGCCTCTCTGCCTCAGTCTTGTGTTGTAATAGGATTTGATTAAGATTTTTCTTTTCATTGAAGTTTGGAGCCTTTTTTGCTTCCTTCATGTACATTTATATGGAAACTGATGATGTTTCTGGTAGAGGAGCAGGATTTCTTCTCTTGCATTCTGTCTTCTGAACACACGCTTGCCTGCTCACATTTTGTCTTTATTTTTGTCTGTTTTTGCCCTTTTCAGTGTTATCTTTTAAATGAGTTCTTGGGTGATTTATGCTCCTGTGATATCTGCTTTCCAGCTTTTGGCCTCCACCAGGAGAGATTATGAGAAGATTCAAGAGGAACTGACTCGTCTTCAGATTGAGAATGAAGCTGCAAAAGATGAAGTGAAAGAGGTCCTTCAAGCCCTTGAAGAACTGGCTGTCAATTATGACCAGAAATCCCAAGAGGTGGAGGACAAAACAAGAGTCAATGAGCAGCTGGCTGATGAACTGGCACAGAAGAGTGTAAGAGCAAGCAGTTTGTAGTGCTACTGCCCTCCTTTCCCCCTAACTCTGCACCTCTCCTAAAGACGTCCACTGAATTTCCCAGATGATTGCTAGCCTATGCCATTTCAGGAATCTTTCAGATGCTGCTGCCATGTATGTTTAATAACTATGTAGTTTAAAGGCTGGAGTAGCATAGAAGCCGTTACAAGGTCTTTACTTGCTGGTGCTACCCTCTGTTTTCTATATTAATTGAAGGATAAAATAAAGATAGTTCAGGAAGTACTCTGTGAAAGCTGATTGCAGATTGTGGCTCTGTTGCAACCTCTGTGGTTTGCACACCACGTCAACTACTGAGCTGGATGTGAGAACTGGCCATTCTGTGTTTTGATCATTTACAAGCATCGTTGTGCCAAGAAAGATGTGAAAACCTGCTTTATGCAAATGGCATCATTTTGTGTTTCTCTGATCTGTGTGCTGTGGAACAGGGATTTTGTGTGGAGTAAGGGAATCTCAGAACAAAATCAGCTTTCTTCAGATGATATATTGATTGTAAAGAAAAAAATCTGATCTGAGAAAAATGAAAATTGGCTTAACTAGCTTGGTCCATTCCTTACACATACCAAGGAGGGTGTTGTTAAGATGTCTGATTTCATGCATATCTAGCATTATAAGACTTCATTATCCACTTTAATAAAACAGATTACTATGAAATCCATTTGAAAAAATTGAATTTTATATCCTTCTATACCTGTTTCTCTGTGATTAACCTTCTTTGACATGTATTATGCAAATAAGATTCTTACCGGATTTCCTACATTTAATAGATCTAAAGTAGCCTTGTTAGCAAGTGAGTTGTGAAAGTGGATTATGGCAAGGTGGAATTGTGTGCCGCTGGAGTCAGTGTCAGTACGTGGAGCCAGTAGGCATGTTCAGGAGAATGTAAGACAGTACCCTGTAACCTAGATATCACAGAAGAACTGCTGCCCAAAAGTGGCACTATTGAAATGCACTGAAGCGGGGAGAAATTTATAGAAGCACAGTTAACTCCCAGCTTTATCTTTGTTGCATTATTCAAGCAAAGAGATTTTGGCTGGTGAATTGTTTGGTGGATTTATCATGTACAGAGGAGAAATTCGGTTTTGTTTCGTTCAGTGAAATTTCTGTATGAATAGGGAGAATCTGAGGAAAGGAGGCTAACTTTGCTTTTAAATCTTTCCAGACGGTTCTGACGGCAACCCAGAGGGAGCTGGGCCAGTTGCAGGAGCTCAGTAACCATCAGAAGAAGAGGGCCACAGAAATCTTAAACTTGCTGCTTAAAGACCTGGGAGAGATCGGAGGGATCATTGGTACTAACGACGTCAAAACAGTAAGCTGGCTGTCTTTATTGGTTCCTCCCTCCTGCCATATGAAAATAGGGAGCGTGGGGTATGTGTGACACAGCAGCCCTTCTCCCAGCACACTGCTGCTTAAATTCTGCCTGGAGCACAGTGTAAAACAGTGAAGGGATCTTTGTCTGGGTCAGAGATGGTCAGTGTCTGTGCACACAATTCCTACATTGATGCCCAGCTCAGTGTCTGGGGCCAAACTAATGTAGCCCATCTGTGTGTTGATGCATTTATTAAACTCTGCTGTCCGAGGCCTGGGCTGGGTTCTCTGCCCAAACAATACACGCACAGACCTACTCCATAGTTAGCTGGCAGGACCAAGTATTCCCAGAATCTGAATAATCTTTGTTGGAGAGATTGGGCTTCTGGGTAGCTTCCTTTTTGTTTGAAGTTTGTCCTAAAACTGCCATATAGGTGAACAACAACAGTCGTTAAATCCATCCTTCCCCACTGACAGCTGTCTAGGACATGTGAATGAAGAGATCTGCATGGAATTTTTTCTGTGCTTTGTTTCTTGCCTTCGAACTGTGGCTGGCTTCCTCAAAGAGCCCTGGCTTTTGTGTGTGTTTCTGAACACAAGATGCTTTAAATGCAGTGATTTGTAGCATTAGTAAATTTGTGCTACATACCATATAGATTATACATGACAGCAGGACAAGCTTAACTCCTGTGTATTGGCAAATATCCGTCATAGAGGAAAAACTGCAGAGGATCATTTACCTCTGAGGTTAGAAGGTAAGAATAGGGGGGTGAAGGCAGCTGAAGCAGTGGAGTCCTTGGTATCTGAACGTGCCTGGAAATGGTGCAAATTTTGGCCAGCTTTGCTTTGAAATTTGTCTTCTATCAGGCTCTTGGGTTTACAGATCAGGTAGAGAAGGTAGATTGTCATACTGTCAATGTTGTAGATGAACAAAACTGTATACCTCAGAGATAATATACATGGTCATTACTAAATGGTTCATCTCTGGAAATTTTTCATGGCTTGAACATCTTCCTGCTGATGTTCATGTCATCTTATCTGACCATTGCAAACAATGTTGAAAAAAAGCAGTTGCTAAAACTGGCTAAGAAATCTATTCTCAAGATCTATGTGCCTTGCTTGCAGTGCACTCCATTTTTGTGCTGTTAGTTCACTCTTCAGTTTTTAAGTGATGGTCGTTCCTGAACTCCTTCACAGTTTAAAGGTAAAAGTGAGTGTGTACAGCTGGAGTGCTGCTGGTTGACTGAGCACTGTTGATATTCTGCTAAAGCCCCCCGAGGTCAGCAGATGATCAAGAATGCTCTTTCCGCAGATGACACAATCCCTGCTGCCTCGTGCAGATTCCTGGACCACAAGACCAAATTTTGCTAGATGTTACAGCAGCCTCTGGTGGCCGTTTTAATAAGAACTGCAAGAGGAAATCTGCAAATTGAGACTGTTTGATACAAATGTTTATAGCAACTGGGGTGTCAGCATTTTACAGGACAGCTGTCAGTGTAAATAAGGCAAGATTTGAAAAGGTTTTAGATGAATAATTTCAAATTTGCTGGCAATTAGAAGCTTCTCCAAGTGTGTCTAATTTCAGACCAGACTGAGAGTTTTGGAGGCAGTAACGTTTTTTAGGCTGTTTTAGCACTTGTCTTCCCCTTGCTGCTAGAAAAAAAGCAAAACCAGATGAAATTACTATCCATATACTCAAGAACATTCTTTACAGCTCATCAGTAGGTCACAGGAATTGAGAAGCTGAAGAAAAATCGTGAAGACACAGAAATCAAAGGCACACTATTAGCTAAGGAAGGAAATGATGTATAAATAGAATGCTGTAGTTAATTAGAGATGAGAGAGGTTCATTTGCTCTTGCCAGGTGAGATTTTCAGACCAATGCTTGTCTCCTAGTCCTTTATTGAAGGAGCACAACCATTCAAGAGGAAACTTCTTTCAGAAGTACTTTGAAAATGCTCTCCAGCTTTCAATTGTTTGAAAGAAGGAAAATTTCCTCTGCTGGTGACATGAGAAAGTTTCTCCAAAATATACTGTTGCCATTATGGTCGACTTGATTACTTTAGATACTGAATCAGTGAGTTGATGAAGCACACTGTAACATCTTAATTTCTCACTTTGAGGCTTATCAATGAAAATTCAGAGAAACAGAGTGATGGAACACATTTAAAGGTGACGTAAAGGTCTGTGGCTGCTCCTTGTGCATAGCTGTGCTCTCACAGAGGTTATCTAGCTCTAGACAACTGTTTCTCAGCAGGAAAACTGCTTTACCTTGATTTCCAAAAGAACCACACCTTTTAGATTGCAATCTTCTGTGTGTTTAGTTAGCAGATGTGAACGGGGTGATTGAGGAGGAGTTCACCATGGCACGGCTTTACATCAGCAAGATGAAATCTGAGGTGAAATCTCTCGTGAACCGCAGCAAGCAGCTGGAGAGCGCCCAGATGGACTCCAACAGGAAGATGAATGCCAGCGAAAGGGAGCTTGCAGCTTGCCAGCTCCTCATTTCACAAGTATGTTTGCTCCTTCCTTGTTCCTTTTTAGCAAGGTTTGCTGACTTTTTCAGCCTCCTTCCTTGTGAAATGTGTGTGCTAGGAGTGAGAAATGAGAATTCAGGGAGCCGAGTGATGTTTCTCTTGTCTGTTCTGTTGTTTTTTCCTCTCATTTTGCATTCCTCCCCCTCAGTGTTTTTCAGCACATTCTGTGGTAAGATTCTGTCCTTCTGTTGTAGATTTCAAAATGTTTTCAATGACATAATGGTGAAAATCCTCCTCAGAGAGATTTCCTCAGCATGGATTTGCATCCTGTACCCCCACTTTAAAAGCAACCCGAGAAAGGAAGCAGTGATGTTGTGGGTCACTAACAAAGCATTCAGAGAGCCCCAATATCTGGGCTATTAGTATGCTAACAGCTGAGCAGCAGTATGTGTATAATAATACAGTGCGTTACTGTGTACGTTAGAAATCCAGATGGTAGGAGGGCTTTGCAGTGGGTGGCATGTTACAGGCAGTGCTGCATGCTGCAGCGTTCTGCAGAGAGGATGGCTAACTGCTTCAACATGCTGCTTTGATCACTGCACATGTGGAGTGGAGGAGACTGTTGGGGTTTATTTCATTTGCTAGCAGTTACTCAGAGAAAACCTGGAGCAAGGATAGCCTCTTGTCCTGCAGCAGAATTTCTTCATTCAGGTCTACAGTAATAGCTGTAGCTGTAAGCATCCTTCTTAGAGTTACAGGGAGGCTTGAATCCTGAGGGTATTGGCTGTCCAAAACTGTTAAGTAAAATTATACTTTTTATGCTGTCTTAAAGTAGGCATGGCCACTAAAAGAAGTCATCCTGCCAATCTGTGTTGCTCCCTTTCCTTGGGAACTTGCAGTAGTAAAGCAGATTAAGGTTTCACACAAGAGCAGCTGTATGCATGCTCCTGCTGGCACAGAGAGGATCAGCAGCACAGAGCTGGGAATGAAGGTATCAGCAGTGGGTTGGTGTGGGACAGTTTCCTTCAGCTGTGGTGTTGGCTTATGCTGACCCAGTGAAGGAGTGAGTCAGTGGAAGCCAGCTTGTCTGTCTGTCTGAGGCTGGTGTTTTTCCTCTTAGACTGAAGTCACAAATCTTTCATGCTGAGAGCTTTTCGAAAACATGACCCAACTGTTGTCCTCAGCACCTCTTTGCAGTCAGGAACATGGAGGTTTAATACTTGAGTACTTATCCAAGTCTGTGGAAAAATGCAGCGTAAGAGATGAGATTACAAGGCCACATGCTTTTTTTTTCTTTCCCCTCCCTATATTTGTATTGTATCTTAACATGGTGATGAAATGAAGCAGAGATGCTCTCAGGCAGGTGATCACCTTGCCTTGCCATTTAGGAAGCCTTGCCACTGAGCGCATGTTGAGGCCCATCTGTTTTAAAGACCAGGAAGAAGCTAGGTGTTGTTATGCTCAAAGTGTTGTTCATAGGCAGAAACACCTTATCTATAAAGCCAAACTTTATTGTAAGCACAATTGAAATCTTAACAGCCCTTTTATTAGTCTAGATCTAATTATTGCAGAAAGAAAAGAAAAATTTTTATGCGGAAAAAGCTTCAATGACAACAATGATGCTGTTAAAATTGTCACACACATTTCTTTAGTTTCTACCTTTTTCCCTGGTGTTATTTCCAACCTTCTCCAGCTCCTCTGAGTTCTAAGTTTGGTAGTTTTGTTCTGATGTTGCTGATGTGGGCATTGCAGTGAGCATTGTCAGCATCTGGAGCACTTTGCTGAGACAAGTACAATGTTTATGTTGCCGATTTCTTCTTCCTTGCTTCCTTCCTTCCTTCCAGGATTCAGTTGGAGTTATTTTTTATGTTTGCTATCATGCTTCTACATCTTGCTCTTCCTTGACTGGTCTGCAGCTCCACATTGCAACTAAACTTAGTATTTATGGTGCCTTAACATCATTAGATGTTACACATAACCACAGTGATACCGTGTAAAAATGAAAGAAAAGACGTAGAGCTGCATAGTTACTGGGTAAATCTCTTTACTATTCCCTTTGTTTTTAAAGCATGAAGCAAAGATCAAGTCCCTGACAGATTACATGCAAAATATGGAGCAGAAGAGAAGGCAGCTGGAAGAGTCACAGGATTCTCTCAATGAAGAACTTGCCAAGTTACGCGCCCAAGGTACAATGTTGGGTCTTGCGGTCATCATTTCTTTTACCAACTGTGTTTTAGAAAATGCAGATTTGGACAAAGTATTGTATGTACAGCTCACCTGGCAGTGTTGCAGCATTTGATTTTTCTGTCCTTTTCTACTTTTGTCACAAATGTGTCTCCGTTGTCACAGAAATACAATTAAACAGATGGGATTTTAGCTCGTTTATGTAGCCCTAAGCTTTGCAGCACACAGTAACAGAAGAGCACAGGTCATGCTTTGGCATTGAACTATTGCCTCAGTAGTCCTACAGCACCTTTTGTCTGCTTGTATTTGGGGTAAGGGGTAGGGAAAATGCCTGCTCTATTCAAAAGAAAGCTGCTTCCCTTGGGACCAAGTAGGAGTTTATTTCCTAGCTGCTCTATAGGATCCACTTGACTTCATTTTTAAGAATTGGTTGGTTTTTTTTTTCCGATTTCAATTCAGTGTGAAAAATGGTATCAAAAGCAGTTTTCCTAGCTTTGCCAAGCTTCTGTTTTATGTATGATTACAATGTAGCCATATCTTTATTCTGGATTACTGCACAAGGGATCTTCTCTGACTTGGAGCAGCAGGTAGCAACAGGGTTTTTGTTTTTTTTTTAATCTCCTGCATGAATTCTGGCAGAATTTTGATGCAATCACCTCATCTTCCCACCCCATCCACTCAAAATGATCTGTCTTTGGAGGCCATCATTTCCCAGTAGAATGGGAATAAGGGGGATTGCTATAGGCAGAGTCATAGGAGATGAGGGGAGGTTGGAAAGGTGCTGCGAGGGCCGTTATTAACAGCAAGGGGGGTTTGGATTGTGGTCACATGTGTGGTACTGCACAACCATGGCTGTGGCTGCCCCTCCAGAACAGTCTCACCCCAATCTTGCTGCCTGCCTTGCAAGAAATGGTTGGTTTTTTTTAAGATGACTTGATATAGGGAAGTTCTAGCACTGTTCATTTGACTCTCAACTGTCTCCAAACAGAAAAAATGCATGAAGTCAGTTTCAAAGATAAGGAGAAGGAGCATCTGACCCGGCTTCAGGACGCAGAGGAAATGAAGGTAATATCACGTGCTGCAATTTAAGGTTCATTTCTCAGTGAGATCATTCATTAGCTGATCATTAGAGTGTAATTTTGTTTTCCTGTACACATTGTGTGCTTTTAGAAGAAGTTTCAGCCTCTCCCAGAGTTGCTGACTTCTATTAGAAAACCTGATCTCTTATAATTGAGTGACCTTTGCAGTTTGAAATTAGATAACTTGCTAGTATTGAGGCTCGTGGCCAGATGAGGGAAAAATCTAAGTTAGAGCCTGAGTATTCGAGGTGAGTGTCTTTGAGACCCATTTGTCTGCTGAGCCGACTTCAGAGAGTAGAGAGGTTCAGTGCGCTGCGTTTGGAGATGCCTTGGTTCCTCCAATCACGTGAATAGAGAACTGAAAAATAAGAGCCAGCACCCATAGCTGAGAACAGTTTTGTTATGTATGGCTGAAAAATGATTCACCTCTGTTACTGTAATTTTTGCCCGTGGAACTCTGCTGAAGTTAATTTGCCAAGCAGTGCATCCGGTTACTGGGGTTAATATAATTTAGGAACTAAAATTTAATGAAAAAGAGGCCAGACCATTTTTCCAAATTATTTGCAAAGAATTTTGACTATCTCCTAGAAATAATAATGAAATGTTGGAGGAGAACAGATTTGAATGCATGTTTGCTGATACTTTCTTCTTTCTGTAGTGTTTAAAGAAAAAATGTTAGGGAATGATGTGCTAGTAGTGTTTCAGATGGGACTACAAGCTGTGCAAAAGGAAAAATACAGTTTTACAAGGATAGTGATAGAGGTTTGCTCCCTTATAAAAAGTTGAAGTTATTAAAACAGCTGTACAGTTATTTCTTACATTTAGAAGAAAATAAAGCAATCTAAATTGAGATACCTTGAGTTTTTTTCTTAGAACTTGAAATATATCAAATCCTACAGTTTAACAGGGCTGAGGATAAACAATTCTCAGAGAAAGGGAAGTTGCTTTGAGGTTTGAATTCTGTAACAGATATATCTGTACACATATTTTTGATGTATAAACAGGAAAACTGGTAAAACCAGAGCCATTCTTGGCACTTGATTCACTAAGACCCCTTAGCTTACCCTGGTTTTCATACGCAGCAGTTTTTGCATGAGAAGCAGTAGTGAGTGTTGTATTTCTGTTGCTGAAAACTGCCTGAATTAAATCCTTTGTTGAGTTGATGCACAGTTTTGCCGTGAAAAGACCTGATTTGATGTTTCACTCAAATGCAGAAAGACAGGTTGATTTAGCTGATACGTGAAAAGAAACCTTAGGTGTGTTACTTGGTTTCTGTTTCATGTATGGCTTTGTGTTTTGTAATCTGCAGAAGGCACTGGAGCAGCAGATGGAGAGTCACAGGGAAGCCCACCAGAAGCAGCTGTCCAGACTGAGAGATGAAATTGAAGAGAAGCAGAAAATAATCGATGAAATCAGAGAGTATGTTCACTCGCTGTCACTTTGTCTGTTCCTATATTGCTCTGTGACACTGCAGGACTGTCTTCTGGGGCGTTTTGTTAGTTTTAATTGATATCTCTGTATTTCAGACCCTTATGAAAAGTGGTATCGTTACATGAAACAGCCGACCCCTAATTATTTTGCACTGTGGATTAAAGGACTGAGTTCTTTATTGAGTTGTTTATACAATTCTTTAAAATTGGAGAGAAGAAAAGGAAGAAATAATGTTGTAGGTAATGTTGGAGGAGAACAGATTCGAAAAATAAAGGTTTTGAGGGCCTCTTACAGCTGTGTCACAGACTCAAATGTATCCCATTTTCACATGCTTGATATTTCTTCCTGGTGTAGGAATATGACTGTTAGATACCCCACTGCTGGATAACTTTTTTTTTTTTATTTTTTATTTTTTTTACTGTTGTGCTCTTATTTTTGAAATGTTCATAAAATCTAGGCAATCCTGATGTAGTGTTGCTTCTTTCCATATTTTTAGCGTGGCTAAGTAATTGTAGGGACATGAGAAGGCAGGACAGAAAGACTGCAAGAACAGCATGTCCTTTAAGGTAAAGGAAACAAGGCAGGAGAGTACATGGCTGACTGTTAATTCTCCAACATTATTGTAAAAAGCTATTGTTTTTCAGATTCTTTAGGCTTATTTTTTTCTGGAATTTTGCAGTAGTTAGTTTTGTTTGTGGAGACTTAACTACACATGTTTATGCTCCTTAAGACTGAGCTTTACAGACCTTTTTTTCATTCTAGTATGAATCAGAAGCTGCAGCTGGAACAAGAGAAGCTGAGTGCTGATTATGATAAATTGAAAATTGAGGACGAGGAAAGAGAAATGAAGCTGGAAAAGCTCATGTAAGTGAACAGTTTTCTCACCTGGTGTCCTTGAACCTAGTGCCTTTTGATGTGTCCACAGGAAACGTCCTAGTGGGAAGCATTTGTGTTGAAACATTCATGCTGAAAATAGCATTTCAGTAACAAAGCCAACAGGCAGTAGTAATGAATGATGACTAATTACTCCTTCTTTTCCATCCTTGACATTTTAATAGTAGATTTAATACTTGCTGAAAAGGTGTTTTAGAGCTCCAAATTTATGAAATATCATAGCAAGTCTTAAATGCCCCCATTCCTTAATGCATAGCAAAAACAAAGGTTTTCATGGAAATGAGGAATAAAACTTTCATATATGGACACAAAAAATGCCTGCTAAAATGGAGACCACGTCTCAGCTGTTCCATGTGAGAAAGCCGCATGTTTGGGACAGTCCATAGAATAACTACAGATGGAAAGAGATATTATAATTTGCTCAAGTCTGCAGACAATCTACTCAAACTGAATTTTGATTCTCTTAAGTGCGACCTGCTGGAGGGAACTTGCTTTGGCAGGGAGATTTGACTCGATGATCTCTAGAGGTCCCTTCCAACCCCTACAGTTCTGTGATTCTGTGATTCTGATTCTCTCTCCTATGACTTTTACATTTTTGATTTAATGTTTAATGTCATGATCTTTTTAGACTGCTTAATGATAAAAGGGAACAAGCAAGAGAAGATCTTAAGGGGCTGGAGGAGACAGTGGTACGTCCTGTTTACAAGTTATCAAGCTTTTTTCCCTGTATTTTCATCACTGATGTGTTAGCAAAACACTTGCATCTGTGCTCGTGAAAATGACTGATTTATATCAGATAGGCTAAATCTGTGTATTTCCCCAAATAATAAAATTGAATTTCAAATTCTAAGTTAAAATACTACTGCCAGAGTCTCCTGTGAGTAAGCTATCACTATTAAGTCTACTGGTACTGTGTTGTGCTGTCCTTGTTCCTTTAAAGCTCCTGAAATGAGTAGCGTGCTGCATACAGTGTAGCTGCACCCACGTGATACATACCTGCCTCTCACTTGGCCAGTGCAGGGGCTTATAAAGAAATCTGATATTGTGCATGCCATGTTGAAAGTACAATCTAAGATGAACAACTTCAGTCTTGAAGCTGTTACTGCACAATTTTGTTGGGAGCTACGTTTTTACCTGTCTGTAAAATATAGCAGCTTCCTCAGAGATCTCACAGCTTGGTCAAAAACACAGCTGTTCTAGTAGCAGCACGTTGATTTTTGCTAGTGCTAGTATGGTTGTAAACTCAAACACAATGCCTTTTCCCCTCTGTGTGATTCTTCAAAATTAAGCTTGTAGTGGACTCAGGATCAGTTGGAGTTCATTACATGTAAAAATCTGAAGCCAAACTATTTGGGTCCTCTCAACTTTGACTCCTGGTGGAGCTCCCAGCCACAAGCCTTGTTTAAATGAACTCCTGTAAGGGAAGGAGCTGACCAGCCTTTCTGACCAGACCTGAACCCTTCAGATACTTACAGAGTTTGCATGTTGGGAAGACTTCATTAGCCCTGTGCACCAAATGGCCGAGGCAGCTGGATGTCAGTTAGGCAGTGTGATATGGGACCATAGCTCCTGCCTTGGCTTTGACTTGTGCTCCTTCTCACTGCTGGGCTGGTGCAGAAGCAAGACAAAAAGAGCTTGAGGGAAGGAGTTAGGGGTTGGAGGTCTGCTTGTGCAGTGCACCTGAACGCCAGCTCTCTGGGAGGCTTCTGCTCTGCAGCTGTGCTGTCTTTGAATGGCACGCTGTACATCTTCTGAATACAGAATAATTCATAAATGAGCTGTGCTTATAATGTACAGTTTCTAGTCATTCTGTAGTCCATAGGGGAAGCATCTCATTTTTGGTTTATAGCCAGTTGTAGCTTTCTCTTTTGAGAGATGAAGAGGAGGAATTTGAGTTCAAAAGCTTGTAGTCCTGGTGGTGCACACTGAGTGATTAGTTTAAATTCCAATGTGTGAGCAGATAAGCATGAAATGGAAAAGCTGAGGTTGCACTTACCAACTTTGGAAAGATAGTTCTGAAGAGTATGGTTTTGGTGAAATATGGGGTTGGGGTGAATTTGCTTGTCTAGGTAGTTTCCTTTCCTGCAGATGATTTAGCATTTTTGTCCACCTAGGAATGGGCACAGGGTTGCCCCATCTCGTGTCATATATCCAGGTGGGAGTAAGGTCATTATTGTGCTGAGCCCAAGAAGTTGATATACAGAAAAAGCTGGGAAAGCCTGGATCTTTGCCAAAGCTTAAAAGGCACTTTAAAATCTTAAGTACCTGTGATTAAACACTCAGACCCAGTCAATGAATTTGCTACACAGGGAATCCAAAGTCACAGAGCTAGATATGTGTAACCATGGCCAGCTTGTGAGACTTCGGCTTTCTGCTGTTGTTGTCCCCCACCCTATGATAGAGACATTATATTTTCAGAGGTGGCTTTGGTGTTGTAGCCAGCATATGGCAATGCATTGGCAGGACTGGAAGAGTGTGTGCCCTGTGTTTTTTGTGAGCAGCTTGTTTGTAGGCTGCTTGAACAGCCAATGCGTGTACAACCAGCCAGGAACATCTCTATAAGTAAATCACACTGAAGTCATAGTATTTACTTGAATCTGCAGTGTTTTTTTTCTTGTTTGTTTTTTAAAGTCCCACAGGATCTCCTATATCTTAACTGATTTGTGTTTTTTCATGTAAATTGATTCCAGGCAAGAGAACTCCAGACTCTTCATAACCTGCGCAAACTGTTTGTTCAAGATCTCACCACCCGTGTTAAAAAAGTAAGAATATACTCTTGTGATCCAGATCTTATCTTTTTTTGCACTACTCTTTCAATTTACTGGAATCCAAAAGTGCATATTATTACAAAATGGGATTTTTGTTTTTTTCACTAATGGTCAGTAGTAGCATTAAGACTGTTGTGATGTTTCTCCAGGCTTTGGCTCTTGTTTGGTTCTAGTTGGTTAAGGGCAGGTCATGGTAGTTCAGTGAAGGAGACTGATCCAGTTCCGTTACTGTATTATATAACCTGCATGAACGTATGCTCCACTGAATGCCGTGACTCTTTCTTTTTATGAGCCTGTGGCTACTCAGTCTTTTCACAGCAAAAGCATTGTTTGGCCAGTGACAAGTTTCTTAGCAGATATTCATGTCTTTTTAACTGTTGAATCAGAGTGAAAAGTTGCATAAATATTCAAAGGCTTCCCAGTACTTTTCAGGTCTTTAGAGTGGCATTGAGGAAGAGGGTTGTTATTATTAATTATTATTATTACTATTTATTTTTTAAGATTGAAAACCCATATTTGGTAAAAATGTCACCCAGAACTGAAGAAAGGGAAATTCTTTTTCCCCCCTAACATCTGTGATTCTCCTGTTCAGGATCCCTATGTTGTTCAGTAAGAATATTTTATTTTCTGTGTAGAGGGCAATGTGTGAACAGGTGAAGTAAATTCTCTTCAGTTTGGGGCTCTGGAAGGCTTTTCTGTCTTTGGCAAACTTAAATTCAAAACTTCCTCTTGAGTTTCTGCATGATTTTGCTGAACCTTGGAACTCTCTTGTGCAGAGTGTTGAGCTTGACAGTGATGATGGAGGCGGAAGTGCTGCACAGAAGCAGAAAATTTCCTTTCTTGAGAACAACCTGGAACAGCTTACTAAGGTTCACAAACAGGTAGGGGCTTCACTTCCTTCCAGTGCCTATTTTCTATTAAATCAAAAGCCATTGTGCCCTTTTCATTGATTAATAGTAGTTGCTTCTGAAAATTCAGCCATGGGAAAAAATGTTCTATTTTTTGTTTAAAAGGTATTACAAATGACCTTTTTTTCTTTCTTTTTTTTTTTTAACCAAATTACATTTTTTTTTTTTTTTTTTTTATGTTTAAGAGGATAATTTTTGAAAGTAATGTGTAGATACTGATTAAGGAAATGGTACCTATAGTTCTCGGCTAAAATTCTTGGCATTAGGACCACCCCTACTTACTGGAATGTTGTTGTGGTTTAGTGGCAGGCAGCTCAGCACCTCCCAGCCGCTCGCTCACTCAGTGGAATGGAGGAGGAGAGAAGGAGAGTAATAAAAGTGTGAGAACTTGTGGCTTGAGATAAGGACAGTATCATAGGTAAAGTAAAAGGTGCTTCTTGTCATCAGCAGGCAAATGGCCAGCAACTTCCAGGATAGCAGGGCTCATCACATGTAGCAGTTTCTCAGGAAGACGAAGTCCATCACACTGAACATCTCCCCTTCCTCCACCTTCACCCCAGCTTTTACTGCTGGAAGTAGAGATTTTCTACGCAGCTTAAGGGCTGGTACCTCCCCAGGCTGCTGAGGCTGGCTGTTTCTGGGCATGCTAATTTCTATCTCTTCCCTCTTTCTTAAAAGTTCCTGTTTCCTTTGGAATTCTGCTGCGTAGAGAAATGAGGGCTACAGAGAGCCCTTCACTATGGGTGCCAGCCTAACATGTGGGAGGTGCAGAGGTTGTGCAGTAGGCAAGCATTTGGGGAATAGGTCAAGGAAAGAGCCTTACCCTCTGCTTTCTTGGAAGTCTGTATATATTAATGTGTGTATATACCTGGACAATATATATTATATCATTAGGTGAAACTGGCCCATTTCTGCTAATAGGTAAGCTTCTACCCTCTTATAAGATGTCAGTTTTATTGAACTGTATCCCGCTTCTCGGGTGCAGAGTATAAAGTAGTAAAAAGGCTTCTGTTTTCATTTTTGAATACTAACATAGCATTCTCCATTGCAGTTTTCTGAAACTGTTAGAGAGACACAGTGATCTCTGAGATTTGCTGTGTTTATTCCTGTAGAAATGCCAAAAATGCAAGCAGTGCTGGACTGTGACAAGTGTCCATTAAGGCTCAGTATTTTAAGATTCCTGGATAACAGATGGTTTAAAGACCTACTTTCTAAATGTGGAAATCAGGACATGTTAATAATGTTTTTCATTTTACTGTTTTGCCTTTTTTTGCACTCTGCTCATATGTCTACTAGTTTTTCTGAAACAGATTTTTATAGCTCTCATTAATGTATATTTACTCAAAAACAACTAAGGAGTTCGTGTCTCATAAGAACTTAAATAAAAGATGACATTGGGCTTGACCTGAATATGATATCATCCTGCTCTTATTTCAAGTTATAACTATTTGGTAGAACATGTACTCGACACTTTCAGAAAAAGCACATTGTGACAATTTTTTTTAGCTTTGTTTATGCTTTTCTTCTGGCACTCAGCCTGGACTAGCAGGTGTAAAACATTCTGATTGTCAAACAATGTGTGAGTGTTACTGCATGCTGTTGCTTTCCTGTATTATTTATACGGTAGTTAAACCATTTTCTTCTCTTTACTTCAGGAAGGGGGGAATCACTTTTTGGAACAGTTATCTGTTGACTTCTAGTAGTGGTATAACTGTTCTGTAGAAATTGTACCCTTTTTTTTTTTTAACTGAAAATCTGTTTGCATCAGTTTTTGTTTACCTAGAAATCAATCTGCCTCCTCGAGTGCGGTAGAATATAATGTAAGGTGTTATTCTGATAATCAGTAGGCCTTATCTGGGTTCATATTTAATCAAGGAAGTCTGTGAATTTGAAGCTGCATACAATCATCAGCACGTTTATAGTTACAGGCCTTGAAGTGATTTCTCAGCGATGTTTGAAGAACAGAAACTTTTGCTTTCTCATACACTTGGGTAGGGAACAAGTAGGTAACCATGCCGTGACTGCTGGCGACGATGATAGCAAGAATTGTGTTAGCTATGTTTAAGCATTGTAGTTTTTGAGTAATGAGGTGATCACGTGTTTGTGAAATGCCAGACATGTCTGTGTTCCAAGAAATGCAGAGTTTCTGTCAGAGTTGCTCTGAGGGTCTGGAGAAGTGGTTATTGTGGCAGGGCTTGTCTGGAGCCCTCACCCTTCAGGATCACCTGTGAAATCTTGTCAAGTGGAACGAGCTCTCTTGTTCTTTGATCTTCCTGCGGAACTTAAATGATCTGTAGCTCAGCAGGACAAATGACCAGCATGATTAATAAAAAGTAAAATCATTCTTTGGCATAAGCTTTTTACAGGCATTTCTGGAGGAAACCTGTTTCTTTCACTCATGGTGTACAAGGTGTGAAGAGGAATAGCGGTGTTTTCTGTCTCTCCTTGTAAGAGGACCTTTGCTATAGTTTCTCATAGGGTATTTTTGAAACTTCTGTTCTTGCAGTTGGTACGTGATAATGCAGATCTTCGTTGTGAGCTTCCTAAGCTGGAAAAACGACTTAGAGCTACGGCAGAGAGAGTTAAGGCCCTGGAGAGTGCACTGAAGGAGGCCAAAGAGAATGCCATGCGAGACCGCAAACGGTACCAGCAGGAGGTAGATCGCATTAAGGAGGCTGTAAGAGCCAAAAACATGGCACGGAGAGCACACTCTGCTCAAATTGGTAAGGACATATTGCTGGGGGGTGAGCGATTGCTCACATACTTCATGGTTGGTTTGTTTGCTCATGTTTAAACAAAGAGAGCTCTGAAAGCAGGAGTCTGGGGCAAACCACTGGGTCTGCTTCTCCTCTGTTGCACAAGAATCTTCAAAGACTTCACCTTTTAATAGAGTATGCCCCACCTAAAGTTTAAAATGCCTTTGCTATTTAGCTCAGTAAATAAATGGCATAATGGGTCTTGTGTGCCATTCTAATGACCTGAAAACTTGTCTCTTTAAATTAGTCTCTTACTTTCTTCCTGCTCCCACACATGCTCTCCTTCTGCTTTTCAGCTCCTCTCTTTCTGATCACTACTCCTTGTGTTTTAATTTGGGCTGTGTAGAGTCAAATGTTCCTGTATAATTCAGATGCTTGATATGTGTGATGCAATCTGAATCCATGCTTAAAATTAAATAATGTTTAAGGTATGGCTTTTCAGATGACAATTTTTGACATCATTTGTTGGAACTGAGAAGGTAGAAGGATAATACTTTATGTGGTGATGCTGTAGCATTGGTGCCTTAAAACCTCAGAGAAAATTAGCACACAATATTTCCTGCTTTGTGCTGCCTCTCCTAAAAGGCCATTAACAGCTTTGTCTCAGCTTCTTCTGGAATTACTTAAGGTAGCCATGTGGGGAAACTGGACAGAGGAAGTACATCAGTGACCACCAAGTGAGTCTTGACTTCTCTCTGCTGTATAGACAGCCCACAGTCTTTGTAGAGATGAGAGGCATGCATGTGGTTAAATGGCTCTGTCACAAACAGGAAAGCAAAGTATTTGTTGTTGGCCAAAGGGAGGCAACATCACCATGTTCCTGATTACAGACTGAACTGCCAAGCACAGTTTCTTTTCTGTAAACAGTGGGGTTTGTACTAGAGGAGATGTCGAGGTAAAATTCTGTTTGTAAAGCTAAATGTCTTGTTTGCTTTCCTAATTTCTCTGCAGCCAAGCCCATCCGCCCCGGTCATTACCCAGCCTCTTCTCCAACAGCTGTCCATGCCATCCGAGGGGGAGGGATGTCAAACTCCAGCTACTATCACAGCACCAAATAGATGAGAAGTAAGACCAAAGAAACCTACCCAACTGTTCTTCCATTGATTACCAGTTCTCTTATATTTTGCTTTTAGTAGACCCACAGTTTTTTTTTTTCTAGTTTCAGTGGGAGTCTTTTGCCTGTGGTTTGACTGTGAAAATTAGTAATTTAAGTGAGGGTTGCCTTGTTTAGAGTATTTGCAAGCTGCTGCTTAGAGCTTTTATTTTAATGACTTATCACTTGAAACTTATTTCAATAGACTGAAACGCTATTGCAAATCTGTACTGAAATTAGCACATAGAGGTGTGAAACTCATATAGTAAAAATAGAGTTCTGGAGCCTGCTTCATTTTCTGCTTTCTCTAACGTGAATATGTTTCCTTGTTGTGATATTCCTTAAGGATAAAGACTTCTAGTAAATAGCCCTATACTAGGAACTAGCTCTGTGTAGCTGAAAAGTTACCAAGCGCTGCTGTGCCCATGCAGGAGCTGCCTGTGGACAGACCATACCTGCAAGCTAGTAAGGATTTTTCCTGGGCATAGTTCAAAATGGAAAACGTGAGAAGCTGAAAGCTTCATGCTTTAGGGTGAGACATTACTTGAGAGGTGGATCCCTTTGGTATACATGCTTCTTCACAAGCATTTAGCTTTTCCTTCTGCCCTTCATGCACAGCACCTGCTCCCTCCAGCTCCTGAGCAGCTGTAACCAGAGTGCCCGGGGAGCCCAGCAGCCTAGGGCAGGGGTAAAGCAGCCTTAAGTTGGCAGCAGCACAGAGCTCTCCAAATTTGAGTGTCAGAATTTGGCAAACTTTATTTTTGTTTCTTTTGCTTTGCACTCTTAGCCAGCTCTCTTCAGCTAAAAATGTAAATATTTTACTTTACTGCAAGGGCTTGAGGTTTCTGTGTCTTCTCCTAAGTAAAAATCTTGTCTTGGAAAGAAGAGCAACGTAGTCCCACCAGACTGCTTCATGTACCCAACCCCCCATTTATTTCCTTACATGCTCATTGTTTCTGAGGTATTTTAGATGATAACTTTGTTACAGGCATATGAGGAGTTGGATGGTAGTGGTTGTGAAAAGTGGACTGCTAGATCGTCTTTCCAAGTCTGGCTTCTTTCTCCTCCGGAGGATTAGTTCTGTCTTATGACTCTTTTCTGATAGTATGTGGTTTCCTTGAGGCATTCGGCATTCTTGGGTGTGTTTTTTTTCCATTTTCTTATTTATTTATTTATTTATTTAGAATGCTTCATGTCATGCATGCATACAAACCATCCATCACATCAGTCAACCTTTTATTGTGTTGTGTGGATTGTTTCTGCCCATTGTGTTTTCCATGAGCCCTGTAGCTGCAAGCAACATATTTTTGCTGTGGGTGAATTAGGGCAAGTCTTTTTCTGAGTGCTTTTGTGCATTAGTTGATTCTGAACGGAAATGTACTTTTCTATCTCATGGGAAATATAACCTCTATCTAGTTCGTTGCATTCCCATGAAAGAGCAAAGGGAAGAAAGTGTGATAAAGAAGCCTATAAATTATTTCTAAATGTATATAATAACAGCTGGTCTGTGGGGAAAAAAGCTGCTACCAGCCCAAACTGGGCAGGCCTTTAACATGCCATCTGCCGTGAAATTAAAACTATCAGACTCAAGCAGGCCACACACTAGGTGTAGGCACATGCCAAGTGAACTGTAGGTTAACAGAAGTTATTAATAAAATAAATACACTTAGCGCTAGTTGAGCATATAACAAGATAGGACTCTGAAAGTCAATGAAGAGCAATCAGAATACCTCTCTCAAATGTTTTAGATGCTGGGTTTTATATGTGAGGATGGTGGGGGATAAGCAGGTTCAGGCCGCATGTGATGCAAGTGACACAGCCTATCTTTAGAATGAAAATTTTATACCGGGATGAGGGGAAGTTTGTCTTATTTCATTCATCATTCACAATAAAGATAATAGCCATTTATTGGTGATTATGACTTATTAACCTGAGCAGACTCCCCCATCAATAACAGCCAGTATTGCTTTCTCTGTTCTTACAAAGTTCATTGGTAACATTTATTCTGTAGATCTATGAGACTGATCAGGGCAGAGTTCAGCCCAGTTTGGGCAGCATTGCCTGGGTGCAATGTGCATAGTGTAAGGAGATGGTTTCTACCCCAGAAAGCTTGGTGTTTGAATAACAGCAGCAGATGGGAGAGAAAGAAATGTGGGCGTTAATAAAATGTTGTCACAAATTGTAAATTGCCAGTAGCTCGCTTAAACAGAAGACTCAGTGGGGCAAGGAAAGAATCTCTGAGAGAGCTCCTCACTCTGTCTCAACTGCAGGAATTTTCAGAAATACAACTGCAATGAATTTGCTACCTGGGGCATACCTTAAATCTAGATCTGATGAAATTAGGAGAAAGGGAGTTCACATTGGTGTGGCTAAAAGGATAATTACTGCAGTAGGAGTCCTGATTGGGTAGAAATCCGTGTTGAATTTTTTTCATGCTTGAAGTATGTGGGCAGATCCATATTAGTTCAAATCAGTTCATTTTGAAGTTCTGTCTTTAAACTCATGGACCTGCTTAGAATTCTTCCCCACACCCCACCTGGAGGCCATGCTCCTGTTTTGAGCTGTGGTGGTGCTGCACTTCTGCAACTCATCATTTAGTAATGGTCTTCAGATGGACCAGAGACCATCTTTAAGTCTGCTTTAATTACATCATGGACCTAACTTAGGGGACAGGGGCTCTGGGACAGGTAGGGTTGAGGTACAGGGAAGGTCTGGATGATAATATTAAACACTTGAGAGGCTTTGTTGGAGAGCAGTTCAGGTGCTGTATACAAACTTCTAGGTTGGCTTTCACTGTATTTGTGCCACTTTTCTAAATGACTGAGTGGCAGTCTGAAGGATGCTCTCCTCATGTTGATATACCTGTGAGCAAACTGGCATAGCTGGGTGTGCTCAGGTGCTGCATGGAAACCCTGGGCAGACAGACAGACCAGGAGCACATGCAGGAAACTGAATATGTTGACAAAGCATGTGCTTTCGTATTTCAAATCTGAAGTGAGCTGGTTATCTGCCTACCCTCCCCTCCTAATATTTGCTCAAACTTGTCTGATACCTCATTTCAAAAGAGAAGAAGTGAAATGCAGATATGCTAACAATGGCAGTAATGCTCCATCGTGGCTTACTGAAATTATTAAACCAGCTTGTATGGGACCTGTATTTGTGAAATACACTGTGCAAACAGGCTCTTGACTATATGACTTCCCTTATCCTGAAGTCTCTGGTATGTTCCCAGCACCTCCCCATCCTTGAGCAAGATGAATAACTATAGTTAATCTAGCCAGACCATAGATAAATCTAGGCAATAAATGCATGAATTAATAACCATCCTGATTTCCTTGAAGGTGCTAATGAGGATGACAGCTAGGCGGTAGCTACAGTTCCCACTGCTAAATCAGGGAAAATTTAAAAAACACTGAGTTGATTCCTTTTAATAACTTGATCTTTAACGCAGAAAAGTTTTGTTTTAAGTAATCATACGAGAAAACATCTAATTAAGCAAAATGTTGCTCTCTTTATAAGGCTGATTTTGTACTAGCTACCAAAAAAAAAAAAAGTGCCAGGCACATTCAGTTACTCATGTGTTGCTTTCCATATGGCTAATGAGAAATGTGTAAAAATTCCAAAAGCAATAGTTTTCAAAAGTCTGTACTTAAAATTATTTATAACGAACTGAAGATCACCTTTGTACTTGGTAACCTACTTTGAGCTTTGCTTCTGAAAAGAATCTTCATAAATTGGTGAGAAAGAAGCCTGTATAACATCAATATTTTTATGTAACATTATATTGTAAATTTTTATAATACCTTGTCAGGATATTGTGTAAAATATTTTATATGTTTATATGCATTTATTTATATTATATACACAATATTTATATTATTTATGTAGTATGTTTGTTCGTGTATACATATCAGGAACACACCTTTCTTCCAGGAGACATAAGCAACAGAAGAGGTTTTCTGGATTTGTAGTTCCTTTCATTTTATCATGTTTGCAAACTCGATTGCAGTTTTGTTCCTTACTTGTTAATGAAGATATGCTCACATCTGTTCTTCAGCATTCCCAGGTGCCTAGCAGTAGAGAGAAAAGTCCTGTTAAAGAAACAGAAAGATAAAAAAGTGAGAAAAAAGTCAGACCTTGGTATTATGTTTAAGGATGTATTTAGAGAAGACACAGTGCTGTGTTAGAGGTGGCAAAGAATGAATTTAATCCAGGTAATTGTTTCATTATGACTGTCCCAATTTGTGGGCTGGAAACTGACAGAATTCCTCTCTGAGACTTAGTAACTGAGACTCTTATTTCATGAATCACTAAAATTGTCTTTGCACTGGTGTTATTGTGGCTGTGTGGTTGCTGCGTGTTGAGTTTCTGTGAAGTGTGGGTGTCAGTTATTTGCCATGTTGCATATCTGCTTTCTAATCTGAAACATCCACTAATTATCATTACCTCTCTTACTCTCTTTTGACAGGTCAGTCCCACTTAGCATGTTAAAGACTGTCATTAAGTCACTCGTTTCTTTTTCCCCCTCTTCAACCTGATCCACATTCTATTCATCCTGCGCTTCCTCCAGCCATCTGCGACGCACGGGTCCTAGGTATTTTGAGCTTCATAGGATCTCCACAGCTCAACTCTTCTACAGATACTTGTACAATGTATTTAACATAACCATCTAAGTAAGGATAGGAAGTCTGCCACTCAGAATCTCACTGACTGCGTTTGACCCCTTGGCGCTGGGTAGGTTGGGGCTTCTGCACTCAGATCGATGCGTTTGGAAGTCCTCTGTTGCCTCAGTAAATCCTGACTTCTGGCATCAAAGAGTTAATTATTCAGTGACCAAGTGCCATCAAAGGCAGGTGATTGTGCTCTGTCATGACTGATTTACTGTATAATATACATATTATTTTATATTTTTAAGGGATGAAAATGTGCTGCTATATGGTTTAATTTTACTGCTTACATTTTTGGAAGTAAATTTCCCCAAAGAACCATTTGTAATATCCTGATAAAATCTTTGGACTGTATAAAATAACCTTTATTGCAGTACGTGGTAAAGATCAAATGGGATGCAGAGAAATCTGTTAGTATAGGTCTAGGTTTTTGCAGTTTGGTAGATACATGAATATGTGTGTGACCTATCTTAAAGTTGAGATCTGATCTGCTTGTAGTTCTCCCTACGGTGATGGGTTTTCCTGGAGTGTGATGGCTAGCCATGTGTTTGTAAGCATTGTTCTCTATGACATTTTGAAAGCTTTCAGAATGCTGCAGGAGTCTTGTCTCAGAAAAGCCGACAAGCATCCCCGCTCCCCTTCCCACATGCCTTTGGCAAGCCCCAGTCTGCTCGCACCGGAATTCAGACACGGCAGGGAGCAGTCCCCTACCGGATCAGATGCTCCCTTAAAGAAACAAAAAAAATCCCCCAGAGCCCCAGGCCCTACCTTTAAATACTATACAGAGGGTCCAAAAAGAGGTGAGGGTTGCATACTCAAGCTGTCCCTTGCAGACCAAATTCAGAAGTACACGTGTTAGGGGGTGAAGAGCATATTGCAAGGGGAAAAGAATGTGTTTATTGCTTGCGTATTGCCACATAACGATATGCAAGTCATCCTGCTCATGCTCGCAGAGCAAAGGATGAGACCACTTGCCTTTCTCAGACCTCCCTAGTGCCAGGCAGAACATTTCCAGTTTCTCAGCAAGGGGGCACTGGAATCCTTCTGGGAAAGTTCAGCTGTAGGTAGAAGCCAGCTCCTCCTGCATGCCTACCGCTGTGTCACACACGTCCTCATCCCTCTGGCGCGCATCTCAGCGATGCGTCTTCAGGCAGCGCGGGTTCCACGAAGGTTATGGCTGAGCATTGCCCTTTAGTCTTCTTTTGCAGGTGCTTGCTCTTAATTTCACTGATATTTTTCCTTTAATTTCTGAATGTGATCATGTTATTACACATAAAACTAGTTAGGTAGCATAGAGACTTGAAAGATTGTGAATTTACTTTGAAATTTTTTTTCTACTGAAGTTATTTGGGTTCTCGCAAAGTAAGCTGACTTAACTTTTTTTTTTTTTTGATGTTGCACTATATTTGGGAGCATTTTGCTAAAATATTTAATGAAATTGCAAATTTGCATGTATTTAATTTATTTTCTATTTTTCGAAGTTTTGTATTTTCTTTATGTGCATGTGCACTGCCAGGAAAATGAACTGTGAACTTGCCATATGCAATCTTTAATAAAATTCCTAGTTCAGAACTACTCTGTGCTATCTTGTCAGCTCTTCAGAGCTGAACTTTCTGCTATGAAATAATTATCCTCTTGGTTTTGTTCTAAAACAGTTGTCTTAAAGAAGAATACCAAACTCTTAATTGCTGCCAGAGACTTTGTATTGCAGCATAGCTTCTGTTCTGTATCTTGAATTCAAAATCTGCTATGGAATAGCATTTTAAATGCAGCATTAGCTTAAAAAATGTTCATAAGTTCCTCACACCATCCCCATTAGTTATGTATGACAGTTTAGACAGCTTTCTTCAGCTTGAGTAATAAGTTAGCTTTGACATCTCTTAATTGTGCTAGTGCTGATCAGCCAGTCAGTTCATCTAGCTGAAATAACGCGAGTTTCTCCAAGTTAACTTCTGCATCAAGGCTGTAAGAGGACTTCTATAACTGCAGTGCTGAGAAGAGGCATCAGGCTAACCTTCTCAGACAGAAATACGTAAGATACATAATTCAAGATGATTCAATCTGTCAATTGAGCTTATTCTGCTTATAGACTCTTGTTTTGTAGCCTATTTTAATTAGGCAATTTAAGTTTGTATTGCGTATTGTATATTCAACTTTTGTACCATTTTTAAGTCTTACGCATTTTATACATAGAAATGAAATCCACACGTCTGCTCTGCAGAGATCAAACCCTGTCTTTTGCTGTTTCCAGTATTTGATGCTATCTTACTTTGCTCTTTGAATGTTGTGTTATATTTATTTGAGGCTGATTTTAAAGTTGTGATTTGTATAGCGCAAATAATCTTGACATCTAAAATGTCTTGCATGGGTCAAATTTTGGTGGAAACACTGTTCACGAAACATGCTTCAGATGGAACTAAAATGCACATTGTTCTTTTTCTAGTAATAAAAAACTTATTTCCTGCTCAGCCGAGCTTCTCTTAATGATATGTTCAAATATCTCAAGTTTGTCCTTGAATTCGTGTTTCATTGACTTGTTTGCTCAAATGCAGGGAAAGTTAAACCTGGGAAGATCTTGGCTGATACATCTTAAATTTATATTTTACTCAACAAGGGTGAGTTTGGATTATCCTGGAAATACTGAAAATCAAAAAAAGTCAACTTTATAACGATTGTTTCTGCCAAGGGAACCAAAATGAGTAACTTTTAAATTTGATTTTATAAAGCCTTATGGATTAAAGTACACATTTGCCTGAAATTTTGATAAATAATGCTTGGAGTAGAAATAAAGAATTTGAGCTGAACAGCCTTCCATTTGAATAAATGGCTGTTTGAACTAGTTGCTCATGGAGGTTCAGAAGAAAAAGGCCTGATCAGATTTCCAGTACTGGAGGAGGAGGACCTTGTGTAAACACGAGAGCATGCATCAGCTGGAAATTAAAGGAATTAATAAATTGGCAGGATGATCTTAATCTACTCTTGCTTTTTCATCTTTGCTGTGCCTGTATGAACTGAAGTGCACTGGACAACATCTGCTGTACAGGATGGAACACCGCTCCACGAGTTCGTCTTGCTCTCACAATCTTGTCCATTGAAACACTTTTTGTAGTGGGAGAACCGCAGGGGTTGAGGCATTCTGTAGAATTATACATGTCTAGTTTGTAAAGTGTGTAACGTGTACTGCAGATGTGTATTCTCTGGGCTCTATGTATCTTTACAGTAGTGTTCATTTTAGGAAAAAATAAAAGTGTGGACACCTTTTGCTGGTAACAAGGGGAAATTATTTTTTTGCCATTGCATCAAGCAATGCTGAAATGTATTAAACTCTTGATAGCAGATCTGAACCCTTCTTCCCCCATCCCCTGGAGATAAGTATTTTATCTTCGTTCTAAAATTCTATCAGAGATGGATGGATACACTGGCAGACTGCATGATGTATCATTTGAAAACCGTTACAGTGGAAAATAAAACTGAACTAAACTTTCCAGTGTGCATGTGGTGTGACACTGTGTGCAGCGTCGCTGTCGCGGGGCGTTCAGTTCAGCGGAGCCGCGCTGGAGGGCACTGCCTGGATCTTAGCTTTTCCTCTAAATGTGCAGGAAGTAATTAGAAGGCTTGGATGGCTTCCTGGGAAATGAACATCGGGTATTAATTTAATTTTTATAATTGCATCTTCTCTACTACGTCTCTATGGCAGTCTTCCTTCTTCCTGTCCTCTTTCAGTAGCCTGCAGGATGACAGCGAGACTTCCACTTACCCTCTGCATACATTTCCATTTTTATAGGAATGTTCACTCACTTTATATACAGTTTAATGAGTTAGAGTTCCTGCATCCTTGCCGCCTCCCTGGAGTCGTACTTGGGAGCTTTTTAAACTGCTTCTGTTCTCTATTATCTTCATACTCCTCCACTCAGCAATGCAAATTTATGGCAATCCAGAATTTCTGTAGGAAGGGCTTGCTCTGTTTTTGTTGGTGAATGGATTTCCAGTGAGGATGGTGTGGTTTTGTGCCATTTCTTAGGTGTGCTCACACTGCTTTCGCTTAGGGCCTGCTCGGCACCCAGAAGGATGAGAGCCCACTGACAAGCAGGCAGCTGGTGGGTGGCCAGGTGATGGTCAGTGTGATGGATGGCAAATGCCACCGAGCAGCTCTGTGTTTAGATGTGCTAACTACAGGGATTATTAATGTAACCACAGAATCATTAAGGTCGGAAAAGACCTCTAGGAGCATCAACCATCCCTCCTTCACCAGTGTGCCACCTCCAGGGACGGTGACCCCATCCCTCCCTGGGCAGCTGTGCCAGTGCCTGAGCACTCCGAGAAGAAATGTTCCCTAATGCCCAACCTGACCCTCGCCAGCACAACGTGAGGCCATGGGGGACATTTCTTCCTCGTGCTGTCTGAGCAGCTTCTGTGCAGGGGATGAAGAGCCCTGGCTCCAGCAGGGAGGAAGAGGCTCCCAACATGTATGTTCTTAGGAAAAGCACGCGGGGAGCTGTGAGCATGAAGGCAAACACTGTACAGTGCCACACCACAGCGATCTTTCCTTAAGTCGAAAAGATGCACCCTTTCAGATCTGCTTAGATAACGTGCGTGCCAGGAGGATTAATTCAGGTACAGAGCAGGCTGCTTGTGACTGTATCCCTTCCGTTTCATCGCCAGAACGCTGGATTGCATCAGGCAGTTAACTCTATATTTGTGTCAATGGAAACAGGCTCTGCCCCAGGGGCGGCGGGCACGGCACTGCTGCCCAGGGCAGCGGGCAGGGTCCCACGCTGCCGGAGCTCAGGGAGCGCTGGGCACCGCTCTCAGACACGGGGTTTGGGTGTGGGTGTGGGGTCAGCAGCTGCACACCATGCTCCTTTCGGGTCTCTTCCAGCCCGGCACAGCCTATGGCGGGAGGGGCGGCCCGGGGGGCGGGCGCGGAGTGTCCGAGCCGCCCGCTCCCCGCCCCGGCCCCACCTCCGCAGGGCGGCCGGCACCGCCCGCCTCCCGCGGGGACNGCGGGGTGCGGCGGGGCACAGCGGCGCCGTGGGAAGCGCTGACGTTCGGTGCTCAGTGCGCGAGGTCCGATGTAGAAAGCAGAAAGCGCGTTTTATAGGTACAGTTTTATAGGCGTGCTGTGAAGCGGCAGTTATGTGCAAGCGCAATGTTGTAATAACTGTAAAAAAAAGTTGCTCTTCGTGAAGCAAATGCAAGCAGCAGCCACTGCGAAGCTTCATGAGCAGGTGCTGGGCAACGCTGCTCAGCCGCAGTGGGCATTTTTCCTCCAACGAGTGCACTCTTCCAGTGCTTGATTTGCACCTACAAATGCATATTTCTGTACCGAAAGGTTGTAAACTCCACAGTCAATGAGGCCCACGGGTGCTGGGGCAGTTCGTTAACGAAGGGCTGATGAGCTCACACAGAGCTGGTTTGCAAGACACAGCTGGTCAGTTCCTGAGGCAGTGCCAGGGAAATGGGCTGCGACTTCCCTCTGTCTGAGGTAACGCCATGGAGCAGAGCTGTTGCTGAGAGCCTCCATCATAAACGCAGCACCGGGAATCCCAGATGCTCAGGTAATGAGTCGAGTTTTCCTCCCTCAATAAATGTGATTTTGTTTATAATAATGAAATACTAAAGGCTGAGATTGCTGTTTCATTGGTTGGTTTTGAACCTCTACGGTTAAAGTTCTCAGGGTGTCCTTCAGAACCATGGCCTGAGCCTTCCATCTGGCTCGAGTGCTCCTGTCTCACCTGGGATTGTGAGGAAAATGCAAAATATTACACGGTTTTTGATGGCAAAGAGTCAATCCCTTGCCTTTGCAAGCAGTTACACCATGTGGGAGGAGGAGAACAGAGCTGGAGGAGCCACGTGCTCACTTTGGTGCCTGCCTTGTGCCAGCAGGGTCCTAGAATCATATGTGTAGAATCATAGGGTGGAATGGACCTCTAAGGTGAACAAGTCCAACTGCCAACCCATCCGTACCATGCCCACTTATAGAATCATTAAGGTTAGAAAAGCCCTGTAGGATCTCCAAACCTGACCCCAGCCCATCTCCACTGTGCCCACTGACCATGTCCCTCAGTGCCACATCTCCACGTTCCTTTGCACAGTATACTTCTGCTCTTATAGCCAGTCTGCAATTAACTTAGCTACCAGTGCTGCTGATGAGAGTCTTTCCCTCTCTCATCACGCTTTGCTCGCGTTAAGTCAATTAGCGTTTCCCAGCATGATAACTGCGGCACTCAGTTCCCAGCCAGTCGCATCCTTTTGGTGCTCTCCCTTCCCAAGGGATAACTGTAGGCCTTTTGCCATAGTCCTGTTGCGTCAGGGCTGCATCTCCAGTCTGGCGTTCTGGCTGTGCAACGTTAGCTGTTGGGAGCCCAGTAAATCCCATAATCGGCTTATGTGGGATGGAGCCGTGTGCTTGAAACCCTTGTGAGGAATCCTGTCCCCGGGCTGGCACCAGTTGCTGAACGCTTTATCTGGCAGGAGGAAAAGCGGCAGAGCGTGACCAAAGTGGGCAGCTGCAGTCTGCTTGCTGGAGACAGGCAATTGGCAAGTAGGATCATAGAACCATAGAATGGTTGGGTTGGAAGGGACCCCCAGCCCCCCCCAGCCCCACCCCTGCCATGGGCTGGGTGCCCCCCCAGCTCAGGCTGTCCAGGGCCCACCCATGGCCTTGGGCACCTCCAGGGATGGGGCACCCCCAGCTCTGTGTATGTTGAGGGATGCGTCACAGCTCTCAAGGAGAGCAAGGTATTCAAAGGGTGAACAATTTTCTGTCATTTCTCAGTCCAAATGGAATCCTAAGGTACACAAAAAAAACCCCACCTCCCTTCTGCCTTACTAGTTCAAGGCATTCTTTAAAACAAAATCCTTAAGTCTTAGATTTTGCTCATAAAATCTGATATTTTAGAAAATCTTCCTCTTTTTTTTTTTGAAGTCTAAAAAGGAGTTAAAGGACTTCTGCATGAGGTGCATCTGGCAGTTCAGATGAAAACCTACATAGGACAGTGCCATGTTTTTGAATGTTGGGTGGAATTTCAGGTTGCAGCTTTCCTGAAGGCTCAGTATAACTGTTTCCATTTGCTGTTTTTCTCACTCGGAATCTTGCTCATGTGAGCACCCGAAGCACCATGCGGGAGGTACGATCATGTTGGCATGGAGTGGGCTGTGCCAACAGAACCAGGGCTGGAGGCCTTGCCTGCAGCTTGGAGATTTTTGCTGCTGCAGGCTTTGCAGAGGAACCAAACTGGGTAACGTGGCGTGCATTCGGTGCTGGGTTTTGTCCAGGTTTTGCTTTGAGACACAGCTGAAACAAGTGGTATTGTTAGTATCACTTCACTAGTCTGGAAATGGGACAGCAGAGGTTTATAAAATGGATCTTTTTGTTAAAAGAGCTAGGTTTAGCTATGTCATGATTTGCTGAATGGCTCCAGATAAGTTATTTATCTCTACCTATTTCTTGTCTCATTAGCGAGGTTAATGACTGCATTTGTCTCCCTGAGTTGCTGTGAAAATCGATCAGTTATTTGCAAAGAAGTGTCAGTGCTTACGGTGCTGCAGTGTGTACCCAGTGACAGTCTGGGATGCAGGTCTCCTCTGGATGGTTTCTCCAAAGCCACTGGCACACCTATGAAAGGCTACTGTCAGTGTTGAGTAGTTCCACTTGAAACTGAATTGTCAGAGCACTGAAAAAAAATGTGAACTCTGTTTCTTTTTGTCTGTTTCCTTGCAGTCCATAAACTGTTTTGGTAACAAATCCCATCTCAGTGAGAAAAAATTGTCTGGATGCTTGAAATGCCGCTGAGCCAGTTACACAGTCACCAGCTGAGGGCTGAGACCTCAGCAGCAGCCACAGGTGTTACCCTGGAAGTTCTGTACGTGACCATGTTTGTTCCTGGCTGAGCCCCATCCTGCCCCAGGCCCTCTGGCTTCAGGGCTGAGGACCACAGGTCTAACGGCAGGGCCCCGTGCCCTTGTCATCTCAATATGCAGGGTTGGCCAAGGTGTGCTGTTGAAGTGTTTAAGCTAACCCTATGGGTTTGTACCGTGATGGCTGACGGGTCAGTCAGAGCATCGCTGGGGACCGTCTGAGGTCCATGGCAAGAAGTCTGCGTTTTCTAAAACAGGAATACATTCTGATAAGCAAAATTGGAGGAGATACTTGATTTACTGGGTGTATAAGTAGATTGAACGTATTGCTTATCTAAAATTCAGCAATATAGTTGTTTTCACACTGCTCCTTGTTTGGCTTATAAGTAAGTGTTCTGTGAGAACCATTTTGTTGCTTGTGTCAGCCACCGAACCATGGAATCATTCAGGCTGGAAAAGCCCTCTGAGATCCCCCGGCCCAGCCCCAGCCCATCCCACCATGCCCACTGAGCCATGGCCCTCAGTGCCACATCTCCACGGCTCTGGAACACCTCCAGGGACGGTGACCCCACCACTCCCTGGGCAGCTGTGCCAGTGCCTGGCTGCTCTTTGGAGAAGGAATTGTTCCTAGCACCCAACCTGACCAAGGCCGACAGTGGCCTTGTGCTTCTGCCACTAAGTGCATCACCCCTGTGGGCCAGGGATGTTGTTCTGGTGTTTCCAGATAGAGAAGCTGAGCCTGAAATCCTCAGACCTGTGGAGAAAAGTAACACTGGTGGTAGGAGCAGTACCTAATCTGTATGCATTTTTATGTATTTGCCCTAGATACTGCCCACACAAGATACTGTGATTTCTGTCTGTGATTTAGAGGGAAATACAACAAATAATATGGTCCTTAAAGATGGAGAAAATAATTTGTATCTAAAAAACCGCATAGTCTTCAAACTTTGACTGGGGGATATGTTTCAGAGTTGAGAAGAGCTGTCTGCCATTCTGGACTGGTTCATAATCTGAGATCTGTTGAGCAGCCTCTGGCAGTGATGCACAACCAACGCTTCAGGGAAGACTAATATCTTCTATTATGCACCTCGCCAATTGGGCAACATCAAAAGCAGAAAGATGGGAGTGAGATTATCTTCCTGACCCCTGCAGATTGTGCCCTGCAGTGTGGTGATTACCCTTCTCATAGTCTAAACATGCATAAGTACAGGTGGTAGAAGTTACAGTCATCTAATCCTTTTTTGGAAAAAATGCTGCCCCGGCTTTGTCTCGATGTGAATAAACCTGCTGTGGCAAATTGCACTAATTCAGAGCTCAACTTAATATACAGAAATTGAGCTAAAAGTTGTGAAACAGAAGGGGATATGCACGCACATTCGTTGTGTCACTGCAGCTGTAACCTGGCGTTCTGCATATCCCCTCGCTGCTTGAAACACCTTGCTCAGGGTCCTGTTTTTGCCTTACACTTAAGCCAGGTGCAGACCAGGTACAAAGAGTTTTTGTGTCTATGTAGATGTGAGATTTTAGATGTGAGCTTTAAGTGTCAACGTGCCTTTTTTCAGCTGGTAACGAGCTAAGGAAATCTGTTTCAGCTGTCGCTGCCTATGGCCAGCTTTCCCTTAGCCCGTAGCTTTGTGGCATGGCGCTGTCATAGAATCACAGAATGGTTTGAGTTGGAAGGGCCCGTTAAATGCCATCTGGTCCCACTCCCTGCAATGAACAGGGACGCCCACAGCTCCATCAGGGTTCTGAGAGCCCCATCCAGCCTGAATGTATTCTCCTGTTTTTCAAAATGTACCATGGCAAAGGCATGGAGGCACAGAGGAGACCGATGTTGAGCACAAGCATTGGTGATGAGCGCTGTGACGGTGCCATCCTCCCTTCCCAAACAGGGGGAAGTTAGCTGCCTCTTTGGCTTCTGGTTTCCATGCACTTTCTTGCACATGGCAAAGCAAGCCCTGAGCTCTGCACAGCACGTGTGGGGATAATTAAAAACAATATGAGGAATTTGTGGCAAATACGACATGCTGCAATAGTGTGACTACTACATTGCACAGAGGGAAACAAGAATGCCTAGGAAAATATCAAAGGCTACAAGAGGCCATTATTTGCTTGGCAAGAACTGGGTGAGATATGACAAGAAAGGGAGGGATGAGAAATTACTCTGTCTCAAGGCTCTCAGCTCCTGAAAGCCATGTCAAACTGTTGACAGAGCAGCCGGGGCTTGCAGACATGAGGCCCAAATGGATCCAAGGGCTTCACTTGGTGACCCAGAGGTGAGTGAAACTCACAGCGGCTGCAGAGAATGCTGAGTGGGGCAGCATGTCGGGCAGGTGCTGCTGTCTCAGTGCCCTTCTCTGGCCGGGGCCATCTTTTTGCCTTGAAGTCCGCTGTCTCCATCTGTTGTGTCTGGCTCCAGTAACACAACACCTTCCCCAGACTCATCATGTCGGTGCTTTCTGTAGTTCCTGGCTCCTCACGGCTGCAGGACTGCATGGCGTTATCCTCCGATGGATGTTTCACCCAAGAGCAGCAGGGCAGGATGAAAAATGTTATCAGCCTCTCCATCTCAGCTGTGCTCCATAATCTGCCTGCTCAAAGGGAAGGTTCTGTGTCCAGGGCCTTTAAAGTTTTAAAGTTAAGCCTGCAAGTCAAACATTAAACAAAGTGAGGATTACAGTAGTTCTTGCCTCTTTGGGACTGCTGGAGAACAGACTGCTTCCCAGACCCCAAAGCACTGGGGTTACGGAGAAGGTGAGGAGTTTTATTTCACCCCGGGTACCTGCAGACATGACCCTTCCTTACAATCCCTTTTTGGTACATTGCGGGGGCAAGTTCAGGATAATGGCGTCCCATGTACCTTACCTGAAGCATAAACCTAAAATCAGACTAGAGGGTGTTTATATTTTTGTATAAAAAGCAATTTTGGAATATCTAAAAAAGCCAACTGTGTAAATTCTACAAAAGTCAAGAAAGCAGTTCCTGCGAACAAGCTGGAGGGGAGAGATACTGTCACAGCAGCTGTTCTTTGGGGCTATCTGCTATTAAAATGTCGTGTGGTTGTTAGGGCTGGGGAATCTACCTGCACAAAACTAGTTCTGGGTGTAATTTAGCCCTTGGGTTGCTTTCTTTTCCTCTTGTTCTGTTTTTAAAGATTGTTGCAATACTGCTGGGTATCAGTCAAGCATGATAAAATTCAAAATTCACAGTATAGAAGGGAAAGAGCTCTTCTGTGGTTTTTGTTGTTCCTATTCTGGTTTTTCGGACTGTCCTCTCCCATGGAACGTCTGCCAGGGAGGCTGGACACCTCTACCTCCATCTCCCATCTCAGTGGCCATCTCGCTGTGTTTGCTTCCTTTATCCTTTCTGGCAGGTGAGATCCCTTGTTTAGGCCTGTGCTTGCTACCAGCTGTTGGAATGGTGACCTTGTGGCAGCACCTCACCTTGTCCATGGGCAGCCGTGTTCTGATGCTATCATGCTTCACTAATGACTCTTTGATTTAATCGAGTCCTTTTTTCATTATTGGTTTGTTTTGGTTTTGCTTTATAATGAGGAATGTCCTCTGATCACAAGCCATAAAATCTCTGTGCCTTAATAATTGTGTTTTATGTCAACTTATTTTGACATAAAAAATAAATCTCAGGGATTTATTGCTTTCATATGTGTGTGTGATGACCAAAACACACATCAAACTCAGTGTACTGTTATACATTGACTTACTGTAATTCTTACTGCAGCTATTGTTGAAGAGTGGAGCTTCATTGGAAAATCATCACTCCATTGGGTCAAAAAAAAAGATTAATTATTTGTTAGGCTTTACAAGAGTATCAAGAGTATCACTGTTCGTTTCAGGAAGAGTTGCTTACTTCTTTTTTACAGCAATCAGAATTGACTATTTGCCTTCATTTGTATTAGAGGAAAAAGGTAGAAATGTAACACTACTGTCCATGGATGGCAGCTGATCAGAGAGAATGAGGATTGGTCAAGCATGCAAGTATATACGAAAAGAGGCTGTCCTATGTGGAGGAAATACCAAGTACGCTGTTTCACTGCTTCTTCCCTTTCAGCCTGCCGCACCCAGAGCTGTTCCAGTACTTGCTTGGTACCAGACCTTTCCGTAGGATGCGTAGTATGAGCCTGGGCTATGGTACCAACAGCCCCGTTCCTCTGGGATTTGTGGGGCAGTAGGCGTGTAAGCTGCTTTGTGATTCCCACCTCCCTCTGTTGATTCAGTACCGTTCTTTTGTGGACGCATTGTTGAAATGATCCAAATGCAAAATAATCCTATTCAGATACAAAATTCCATTCTTCCCTAACCCTCTCCGTAAAGAATTTCGTGTTTGGAGAGATTACCTGACTTATAAAACTACATCAAAAAAGAGTTTACGCAAATTATGTCTCACGTGGAAAAACTTAAAATAGGTGTTTAGAACATTAATGAGGTACAGAAGAGCTGCAGATTTGTGGCTAATCTGCACAGACTTGAAAATATCTCTTTTTTCTGTGAAGTAACGACATGAAGTTAATAATTGCAGTGTAATTAGACAAGAAGAAAGATGTGTCAAATGAGGTAGGATTTCTGCTTCATTAGTTATAGGAAATGAGGGATTCGGTGCGCAGAACAGATACTTGCCTTTTCTGACAGATTGGTGTACGCGGCTAAAGGTTTTGTTTGAACTGCATACGGTAGTACAGGTACTTAAGTAATAAGTGTTTGAAACTAATTTAACTAAAAGATGTGTGGCTTGTTTAAGTTTTTTAGTGTTGAGAGTCAGAGATTAAGGGCTCTCATAGCTCACCTGGAGCGCAGGGCGTGTTGAATTCCAGGTACTGGGAATTCTGCCTAAATCAGGCTGGAATTTGGGGCACCCAATGTTCATACAACAGTTTCTCTATTTCCCCCTCAAGGCTGTGAGTAACAAGGTTTTTGGAAGAGCTGGGTTTCAGCTAATGGGATTCCTGAGCTGTACTGTCTTAATCTCTGGATATGCCGCGTAGGTACCCAACACCGCGTCACCTCGATCAGGACTTGTCACTGCAGGGTACCGGACGTGTTGGAGTGGAACGCTTTTCATAAAGAGAATATCTGTTTGTGTAGATATTTGTGTTATCCCAGCTATCTTGCTCATCCTCATGCCCAGTTAATGGGTTATGATCATGTAGTAAGGTCCTCTATGGTTTGTCGTGGTTTGGACAATAGTTTATTAGATTATGAGAATGTGTGAGTGCTTCCTGGGCTCCGAGGAACTCAGCAGGTTCCGTTTTCAAATTAACCATGATGTCAGCCTGGTACCATTTTTGTTGCGAGCCCAGCTGTGTTTCACTGTGACACGTCCTTCCTCAGCAGTGCTCGCCATCTGTGACCATTCCTGGTGGTAACTGCAGGACTGATTCTTTGTGCAAACACACTTTCTCTAAATGTAAGATTAATACTTTCCACCTGCATACCAGGATTCAGAGCCTCAGTTCCCTTTGGGCAGTTCCTCAGCTGTTGTGACCATCCTGAGAGAATGCCGAAGCAGATGTCGCTCCCTTTCCTGACCAGCATTGACTTCAGCAACGCCCTAGTGGTTTGACAAATATCGCTGTCTGACGGCAGCAATTGTTTGCTGTAGTTCAAAGCCAGATTTCAGGGGCATAGAAAAATATTTCTGTAAGAGTTAATGGAGGGGAAGAAAAGGCCTTTGCTTGTACAGCATCAAGGCATTCTCAGCTTGTCAGTTGTATCCACCCCTGACTTGGCCTTCCACTGGTGTGACCTGGAAAAAGAAAAGCCAATGGAAGCAACCCGGGGTGGAGTGAGGATTGTGAAGGGTCAACTGGGGAGAAAGCACAACTAACCTGTAGCATTCCATCTCTTAGCTTTTGGAAAAGAAGTGGCTTTTGGGGCCAGTTCACCTCTGCTTTGCATTTTCAATAAGATAATTCCTAAAAGCAACTAGTACTTTCAGGGGTGTTAGACATGTCATCGTAATAGTGGGTAATAGTGGGTAGCACGGACCTTCTGCATGTTTTATAGTCATCACAGTGACCTTGCTCCAAGTGAGAATCTGGGATACTGGGGGCTTTCTCTGGTTGTGTACTAAAGAATATAGGACTTCGTATACTGGCGTGATAGTGTTTCCAAATTTTATTTTTTTTTCTGAGTTTATCAAATGCAGGATATTTTATCAATGTCCTACCTATGTTCAATTGTGGAATTCTGTGTGTGCTTGAAGACCTTTGAGCTCGTAAATCATAGATCAGTTAACCCTCCGCTTATTTCTATGGTTTTTGTTTGTTTCTTTGTTTTTGAAATGTATTTCCGTCTTCTTTCATATTGCTAAGAATATAGCATTGCTTCTATGATAACGAGAATCCCATTTGTATCAGGCTTCTTGCAGTGGGTTTTGTTTATTCTGTGTGGGTATAAACATTTTTTCTCTGGTAACGCCTGGGTAAGTGGAAGGTGTACAGTTATTAAAAATACACTTTCATATGTGGCTTTTTGAGTTGTCAGTGTAGTTTGACCACCATGGTGAAGTAATTACATAGTAAATGGTTTTAAGAAGCATGTATAATTGCAGAAGAAACGTTTGTTTGTACACTCAGTTGCCAAAATAAAGGGAGTTGAGCTCTGCTCTGAATTGTCAGAATGCACTCCTAACTAGTTCAATCCATGTTTACAGCCTTGCCTGTGGTTAACCATCCCTAGATAAGATCGTGGGCTGTCTTACTGTGAGTGCTAACATGTAATGGAATGATGATACAATTCACATTTAAATTACTTTTCCTTGTGCTGTAGTTTTTCTATTGTCTTTGGCTTTGAGAGGAGCTTTCTGTGCTGTGAGGAATGCTATCAGTTTATTAAGTGGCTGCCTCTTACAATAATCCATTGTAGCTGGAAGGGTGATGATTGGCATTCAGTAATCTTACACTGCTGTTTTCCTGCAGTGCTTCCATGCAAGAGGCTTCAATGGTTAAGACTAATTCTGATAATGTGCTACATCACGTGCCTGGACATACGCAAGATGTGACTTGAAACTTGGAAGTATATTTGCTTCTAAGTCTGTGTTACTTAAAAGCAGCCACAGTGCCTCTGTGTAACTGTTGCTCTTTTTTCTTAGTTATATATAAATGCGAACAGAATTTATTTCAAGTTCTACCTTAACCTGGGCCATGTCCCAGATGTTAGCATACATCTTCAGTTTTCACTTATGTGATACTTGAGCCTGAACATTTGGGATATGTCAGTTGGGTCATCATGCTTTCATACTGGTTATGTTACTAGAGAAATCATGGTGCTTGTATGTATGTATGTATGTGTACATAAAAAATTGTTCAGAAGTGCGTTAATAGTATTCAGTGCAATTAGCCAGGCAGATGGGGGGTTGTCTTCCCCCAGACCATAGCCTGCTGCAGAGTTGTTCTGCAGAACGTTGAAAAAGATCTTCGTAGCTGAGTTTCCAGACAGTCTTTTGTGAGGCACAGTTCTTACGTATATCCATGTGAGACTGGACATTTAAGTAAAGGATTTTGTTATGAACACATTGAACATTTGGTTATCCTCCAAAACAATGGCAGGAACAGGAATTGTATGGATAGTTGCAAGTACCTTTCATTTTCACGTTTGCTTGAGTATAGCTTGTTTGATCCCACCTTCATAGAATCACAGAGTGGTTGGATTGGAAGGGACCTTAAAGATCATAGAACCATGGAATGGTTGGGTTGGGAGGGGCCTCAAAGCCCATCCAGTTCCAACCCCTGCCCTGGGCTGGGTGCCCCCCAGCTCAGGCTGCCCAGGGCCCATCAGGGCCTCACTGCCCTCATCATGAACAATTTCTTCCTTATATCTAATCCAAATCTTCCTTTTTTTTTTTTTTTTTGTCAGCTGCTCTACTGTTTCTCTTTTGCCTGCAGTAAAAAATATTTTCTATGGAGTCCCTCCTGGCCCCATATCTACTGTTAGAAATTTTAATGTCAACACTGTGGTTGGTTGGAGAGGGATGTAGGCATCAGTGAAAGAGGAGCCTTCTGCTTGGGAGGGAATGTTTTGCACACTGTGATTATAGAACAATTTCCAGGCCAACAGCTTCTGCTCTGCCTAGAAATAAAATGTGGTGTGATGGATATAACAGTACAACTGTATTTGTTTTTAAAGGTGTCCACTGGAATCTGGCACACTGGAAATTAGAAGTTTACATCTGCAGAGAATTTGCGTGCTTTTAGCAATTGCTTTGATAGGAGGGCGCTCTAGTGGCACTTGGATACAGCCTGGTTTAATCTTTGTTCATTTAGTAGGATGAGCTAAAGCAATCTTATCTTTATTGTACATTACTTCAAAAATAGGCTTTGGTGAGCCTGGATTTTCTGGAATTTCCTTGGAATTCCGCTATTCCCTGGTGCCTTCTGTCTCTGTATCTTATTCATGTATTATTTTGCTTCTCTCCTTAACTCACTTTGGGCTGAAGAAGGTCTCTGTAGCAGTGTGGGGAATTTGGGCTGTGCTGAGAGGGTTACGGATGGGATGGCTGTCTGATTCCCAGCGCAGCGTTCCCACAGCCAGCCTGGAAATGGGTGTGGTTGCCACGAGCAGCAGCAACAAAGGCACGGAGCTGAGATTGCCTTCTGTTGGTGGCAGCTCATCAAAGGGCCAGGAAAATCCATAAAATGAACAATAAAATTACCTTGAAAGTTTCAGGTTTACTCATTTTACTACTGCAGGAAAATGCTGGTAATGTATATGCACATAAAACACATTGGGTTATATTGTGGATACGGTACACATTCTTTGAAGGAGTAGATAAGGGGAAGTCCCTCCAGAGCTCTTCTAACAACTGCTCCCACAGACTGGCCGTTTCCTTCTGGGAGAATGCTGTGACCCTGCTTATTCAGGTTTCTTTAACCGAGTTGTTTCCTTTCTGTGTAAAGGATGCAGTAGTTAATCAGCTTCTAAGTCTGCTTGGAAGAGGGTTCAATTGGTAGTCACTATCAGCAATACCCAGAAGTGTCTGAACTAATTTGGTGAAGCATTTTTCCAGCAGCAGCAAGTGCTGCACGTTTTTAAGAGGCTGCTATAACAGACATTGATTGTAAAGCTTTGACCTGTGGCTAAATCCATGAAAACTCAGATACGTGCTTTAAAAATTGCCCCTGTAGTGATACTGAAATCACAAAGGTGCTACCTGGAACCGTAACGTCAGCGTAACAGTGGTTGTGTTCTGCGTGCCTAATGAATGTCCCACACATGGGAACTGCAGCAGCTGCTGAAGACCTGTGCTCCACCTGTGGGAAGGTGCCTGGAGGTATGCAGGAGAGGGAGGCTGGGGAAACACAGGCTGTTAAACCATGGCTCTCTTGGAAATAGGGTGCTTTATTCTGGTTTACGAGTGGTATTTATCTTCACTAAAAATTCAGATGTTTTGTATGCCAGTCATTGGATAAAAGAACTGATAACTGAGACTGGAATGCAGATCTTCCTCCTCTCAGGTGAACGTCTGCTCTGTGTGTGTGTGTGTAGACTTTCTGTCTGCAGGATGGACCTTTGATGTTCCCTGCAAGGTGTATCAGTTTCAACGGGAGAGATCAAGAGCCTCCTGCCGTTAACCGAACTGATGGGCTGTTGGTCAGAATGCTCCATTGGGGGGTCATAGAATCATTCAGGTTAGAAAAGCCCTCTAGGATCCCCAAGCCCAACCCGTGCCCATCCCACCATGCCCACTGAACCATGTTCCTCAGTGCCATATCTCCACGGGTCTTGAAAACAGAATGCTGGCAAGTCGTGGAAGGAACTAACGCAGCTCTGCCACACGTGGGACAAGGTACCAGCTCCATATCCCTCACCCCTTGCCTGTTTCCTCACCAAAAAGAAAGAACCTGGTCTGAGTGCCATCTGGACCAAACCCCTGAGATGAAGCCCTCAAGAAGAGTTTGTGGGTACACTGAGAGTGAGCTGGGAGATAGGACGGTGCGGTGCTGGGGCCTGCCAGAGTTGGGTGTGCCCGAAAGCCAAACTTCTCATGCTTGGAGAATGGAAAACTGAGGTGCCTGTGGGATCCTGGGAGCAGCTGAGAATGCGAGGATTGCAGGGTTTCAGCTGTATTCCTATGGGATGGTTCTTGTGGTTTTCGGAAGCATAAATTGCTTCTGTTGATTTATGCTTCCAAAAATCATTAACCTTTGCTTGAAAAAGCTGCTACTTGAGCTCTGCATCAGCCCATCTCATCCAAATCAGCTCCACTCTCTAGAATCCAACCCCAGACATAACTGCTGGTGATGAATGTAGATGTCTGAAAGCCATCCAGCTCATGGCTGATGCTAGTTCTGTCACAGGAATGGCTCAGCTGGATTTGGTTTGGCTTTTTTCCAATCTGTGAAAGAAAGACTTAAAATTGAAGGACTTCAATTTGAATGCATTTTCCCATCTTGAGGACTGACAGATTACCCAGACGTGCCTCTGCTGGCCGGCAGTGCCATGACCAGTGGGGAGGGAGCTGGGATTTTTATATCCTATTTTAATAGGAAAGCCTGAGGCTGTGAACGCGTATCCTGCAATGCAATACCCAATACTCAGGGGAAGTTCACTGTGCCTGTAGCTATAGCAGTATGTTAAATACCAGGGTTATTAATCTTTCCTCACCCCAGAAACTTGTACCCCATGTATTAATGTTTCTGTGTGAGATTTAATTGCTCTGACTTGTAACAACTCAAAACTTAAAATCCTGTTTCCCACTGTGACTTGAGTCTTGAGAAATTGATTCTGTTTAAAAGCAGCAAATTATTGTTTGGCTTATATTTAGTTTTCAGTGGCACACGAGGCTCACCTGTGTTTGCTCAGAAGGTTAATTTTTAAGTACAGGTACTAGGTGGCAGGGAGCAGATATGTACTGCAGTTAGGCAGCCTCAAGAGCGTGGCTTCTGAAGACTTCTGGAAAGTGACATGGCAATCGTTTCTCTGCACAGAGACCTTTGCTATAGCACTGCTAAGTCTGAAATTGCACTAGAAACTAAATCTGGCTCTGTATTGGTCTGATTAAGCCAAGCATCTAATTGTATGTGTAAGTCTGTTAATGTCAATGGGAAAGCCTGTGGCAGAGAGCTCTGCTGATCTGGGATCAGAGTGAGGATGCCTAAAGAACATACCTGGATATTTACACATCAGATGAAATTATGTTTTTGTTTGTTAGCGTTTGCTTGTAGGCCGTACTTCAGCACCAGCCATGAAGGTAAGGCGACGATTTATGGACATGTGGGGCTGGAGCCTCAGACTATGACTTTCCAACGGCAGAGAGCAGCCAGGAGTGATGCTGTGAAGGGAACTGCAGGCTGCTGCCCTCCTGCACCTGACCTGAATCATGCCAACACTGTGTTCACTATCTTAAAGAAATTACCACAATAAAACACCTTAGTGTTTATCTTAACATAGTAAAGGAAGGTGTTTCTTACAATAAAATATGACTAGACCTGCAGAGGGAATAATAGTCTCTAAATTAGCTTCAGACAAAGGCAAACTACACCTCCTGTTGCACTGTCTTGCCTTTCACATTGCACAAGCTAAAAGTAACAGACTATTTTTAAGAGTTTAAAAAAAATTTAAAAGGTTAGAAAAAATTTAAGGAGGTTATGAGAATCAATCTGTCATCGTTTGTCTTCTCAAGAATGCATGCAATGTTTTGCTGTTTTTTTTTTTTTAAGAGAAAAGTAAAAGGAGAGGGTTTTGTTGGATGACATTGATCTTCTTTGGAGTTCTTGTTTGTTTTTCTGCTCACTAAGCGCCTGACATTGAAAGAGACTTGAAAAGGCTGAGAACTGCCACATTAGATGTAGATTGTAGGTGTGCCATCAGGTCTAGTAGTATAATATATACTGAAGTTGATTTTTCTTTGGAGCAAGAACTAACGTTTGAAAAAATTGCTTTTCTTCTGTGCTTCACTTCGAAGTGCAACACTCAGTATAACTTAGAAGAGGTATAAAACAGTGTGTAGTTTCATCTTAATTTTTGAAAATCAGTTTAAATTCTTCTTAGCCTATAGCAATAATACTGTTGTGGCTCACTGCCTGTTGTTAAAAAGTGTGCAGGACAGGAATAAATGGAAAAATGAATTGAAATCCATTCATGAGGAGCAAACTGGTTGGTGTACAACTAAGTTTTCTTTTTGAGTGATGAGATGCTAGCCCTCAGCACAACAGGGACAGAGGAGAAGTAACAGAAGAAGCAGTACAGGAAAAGTAAATCATACTTTGTATATTTTCTCATTAATAAGTATAAGGAAGCAACTGTATCATTCAAATAACTCATATTCAAGTGCTGCTTATAACACCAAGCTGACAAATTCATTATCAGAATCATCACTGATGATATGGAAAAGGGCAGTCCTCATTTATTTTTATTTTATTGAGTGTCAGAAGCAGTGCTAGGCCCCGGACCCAGTGGAACAGAGCATTTGGTGTAGGCTGGGGCACTGGCACTTCCACAGTCCTCTGAGGTGGTTTTTGGAAGCTTCTATGCAGCATTTAGTAGTGCTCTTGCCTTTGAGCCACATGGCCTGTTAGCAGGCTGTAACTGTTTGCTTATACTCTGCCTATGGTGTCAAAAATGCCTTGCAGATGTATAGAATACATTGGGGGAGGTTGGGGGGTGTCTCTTTATTTGATGTTGTGCTGAAATTCCTCAGAAATATTTGGAATATCTGGCTCTTGCGTTACCATGTTTTGCTTTTTTTTTTTTTTTAAATACGGTTTTCTAATATGAATTTATACCCAACCTGGGAGAAACCCAAGTGTCTTTTTGTGCAGTCCATCACACCCTGGCCCCTGTGCTTCTTATGGGGCAGTGCTAGGATCTTGTGCCTGCCTGTGAACCCTCTGTGCCTCAGTGTGCATTATAGATGTGGAAGTAAACTGGGGCAATCATGTTTTAGCTCTGCACCTGCTTTTATTTTTCTGGGAAAAATACCTTTTTGCTTTGAAAAACTAACACCAATTTCCTGCAAATTAGATCACTGTTTTTTCATTTTATTTGTAACATTGCATTTGGAACTGAGCAATGCAATACTGTAACTGCTGTTGGTGCAAAGCAGGAGCTTGGTGGTTTCACTGGTTCTTGGCAGGGGTGAATGGGCCTCAGCAGCATCTGGATGGGGACTGTGAAATCAGAAGAGACGTCTGAGGTATGCCCTGAAGCCCTCTTTGTAAGTGATCTTACATTGGGTGCAAGACCTTGGAGTGTGTCTGGCTCTGGTTGCCTGCTGTGGTCAGAAGGGCGACCGGGACCTTTCTGCTGGGTGTCTGCAGGGCTGAGCTGCTGAGGCACCCCATAGTTCTGTAAAGTGAGTGTGCGTGAGACCTAAATGGGTCCTTCCTTCTTCTGGGAAGCGACGTGGAACTGGAGCTACTCCTGGTCCATCAGTGCTGCAGGGCGCTCTGCACCCATGGTCACACTCCTGTGTGGCAAATAATGTTTTTCAGTTTATGAAGTGTGTGTTTTAGTTAATGAATGCTTGATCCTTGATTTAAATGTGCAGAGGTTCTGGAATGTGAGTGATAGTAGTGAAAAAATGAGAAGACATTTGTCCAGAGAGGGATTTTGCAGATGCAGGTATTCTTACATTGCCTGGGTCACTGCATCCTTCTTGCACTCGGTGATGTTCTTCTGTTAATCTCATTGTGTTTTACATAGTTCATGCTTTCATCACTTAAACAAAAACCCAGGCAAATATTTACTCCTATTGCTAGGTAACTGAGAGCAGTACTACTTTGGGAAGAAGGCTTTTTTCTAAATGTGGTTCCAGGTGATAAAAACAAAGCAGCCATTCCCCGGGGATTAGGTGTCCTGCAGACACTTTTCACCATTCCTCAGTCCGTAGTACCTACCCTTGAAGTGTCAGGAGTGGATGTGAAACCACGGGCTGCTGCCACCACTTGTATGTTGTCTGTATAGTCTTTTTTTTTTGTAGTCACAGAGAAACTGAGGAGTTGTTTGTTGTAGTGTGCAGGGTTTTTCTCCAAGCCTAAATAATTGTTTGCCTTACGTGCGCATTAGGTATCCTGTTCTGCTTTGCATAAAGCAAGTGTGCTGTCTCTCTCCTTGCACAAAGGGAAACATGCTCTCTTGAGTTCTTGTTAGTTTCTCCCTGTTTCCAAATAAGAAAATGAAGCAGTTACTTAAAATAATAACCAATAGAACTCTGGGATTCAAATGAAATGAGAATCATTGCTGGGAAAAGAGGGTCCTTAAGCTTGGTATGTTTTAAGGGCAGGGGGTATGACCTACACGTGTTGGATATAACACTGCGTGGCTTCAGCTCATTAAATTAGCCATCCTGCTTTCTTCAGCTTGCTGGAAAATTGCAGATGCCTTGGCTTTTGTCTGCTGGGCAGTTGGGAGTTTAGCAGGACGTTGGTTCATAGTGGGCTTCCAGACAGAGTCCCCTTGTTTGTCCCTGGGCTCTGCCAAGTTGTGCCTAACGAAGCCCTTTCCATGAGACATGCTAACAACCACTGACTCATTTTGTAGTAAGCATTTTAAAAGAGAAAAGCTTATTCTATTTTAACTTTTTCTTTCTTTTTAGTGGTTTCATCTGGTATATCGGAGGACACTTGTTAAATTGGGTATTTCACTCATGGGCATTTTAAAACTACTTCTATGTGGCAGGGACTGATTTGTTGCCATTGTTATTGCGTTTCTCAGGTGTGGTGTGCCTTTGGGATATGTTGTCTTTGGAAATAGCAGTGTCCTGTCTTCCGTACATCAGTATGCCATCTCCATAGCTGTGGACATTGTAAGAGAATTTATTCACTTGGCCTCACTGGTGAGACAGAACAGAATGGGTATGTTCAGCATGTGTTTTAAGTGTGAAGTTTCTATTTTCTCAAGAATAAATCACAGCAGAAGGGACTATGAAGTTTGTTACTTGAACTGCTAACAGTTTTTAAAAGCTCATCTTAAGAATCATTAATTAACACTACTCTGTAAGAGGCATCGTGCTTGGAAGTCCTAGAAGATGCTGTATTTTGCTGTAACACCTCACAAGTACTTTTTAGGAATAGGAGACAGGAGGACGTTACAGAAGGTGCAGTGCAACCAAGCAAACTTTATATCCATTTTGAAAAATATTTGAACTACCGCTTCCTCTCAGGGAAACTGTGATTCATGAGCACTGAAAAAAATAAGATGAATCTGTAATTATAAAAATTGTCATTGGTGACACCATCTGCCTTCAGCCCTTCAGACAGTACTGCCATTGGACGCAGCGACTGATAGGGAAGATTCATGGGATAAGAGCCAGGCCCAGTGGATAATTTAAGTCCAAATACTCTTGCTGCATTGTTCTCTGGTTACTATTTGTTTGATCAGCATATACTTTTACTAAACCCTGTCATGGCTTCAGCAGTAGTTTGTTCTGTCCTAACAGCTGGGTACCCATGGGAGAGCTGAAGAGTAGCTGCTGTGGTAAGAGGGCCAGAAATGGCATTTTTTTCACTTCACTTTTTTATTTGGATAATCGAACGTGAGAGATTCTGGTATGGCTCACCCACATGAAATGCATCATTTTTCGGTACGGGCTGTGTTTTTTGCTTTTGTTCTGACTTGTTCTCTCCAGCTGTGCTTTCATAGTCACTCCCTGTGTTGATTTCCCCGTCAGTTGTTTCCTCCTTATCCTTACAAGTTGTTGATGATTTGTATCATCTCCCTTCTATCAAGGGAGATTCATCTTCATTTAGCTTAAATCGTGCCTAAGAATATTCCTATTGTCTCTTCCACTTTCTTTGGACTCCAAATTTATGGAAAAGAGCTGACATCCTCAGAAAGGAATCTCCACTGTTGTTCTGTGCCCAGATGCTAATCTGGTCCATGGGAAATGGTTTCAGTTTTGTTGTTTGCTTGTTTCCCACTTCCTTTCCCCTCCCCCCCCTCCCCCAATTACTAGAATTGTTACATTCTTGAATTCTTGAATATGATTTCTTTAATTGGGAAGATCCTGTTCAGAACTCTCTGCTTATGTAAAGTACGAGTATCTTTGTACTTCAGATCACTTGTAGATGGTGACTTGCAGCCTTCCCTCGCCTGTTGCAGGAATTCCTCTTTCACCCTTTATTGACAGACGTAAGGTAACATGAAGTTAACATTGTATTTTTAAAGTAAATAAGCAAAGGAGTAGTTAGAATGACTTGCTCAGGCTGATCTGGATATGCCCTTGGGTAAACATATTCTGTTCCATAGAATTTTTTATTTGGAAGTTAAATTCTGGCCCTATGAAGGTTGATGGGGAATCTTGCTGCTGGTTCCAAAGATCAGGAATTAAAGGAGTTTAAGCCCCTTTAACTTATTTCTTATGTTCTTATTCTGGAGCAAAAATAGGATTTTTCTTTTTCAGCCTCTCCCCCACTTTGGGGAGTTTATTTCTTATCATTTTCTGTTTAATGTTCATTCATTTCTGTTCTAAAATAGAAAGAAAAAAATACATCATCTTTCCCACTCCAAACTAGATAGGGGGAGAAAGAAGTGTAGTAATTTGTAACAGGCATTGGAGCATGAGTTAGCAAGTGCCTTTTCAGTCAGATTAAGCCCACTTCAGAATAGTTTGTGGTGCAAGAGGAAACATTTGGAGTGTGATTTCCCCTCAAAGCAGGCATGTCCAACCCGCAGCCCTCCCTTGCTGCGGAGCCATCACAGTGGCAGCTCTGACCCGCCGCGCGGCCCCTCCCTCAGCAACTCGCCCTGTCTGAGGGCACAGTGCAGTGCTGACTGAAGTTCTGGCAAATACTTTTATGCATTTTGATACATTGGCTAAACACAGTCCTGTGAACAGCAAAAAACCTGCGGCCTTGCTTTCTGTTTTGGTAAAGAAATTTGAGAATAGGCTTCCAGATTGCCAAAAAAAATTGTCAATTTCTTGGTATATTTGCGACTCCATTTTCAGTCAATGTCAATACATTACCTGCAAATTTTCAAATGGAATGTGTGGAGTTGCAAGGGGAGCTTAAAGATCATCTAGCTCCAAGCCTGATACTGTGTTGCCGCCCACCAGATCAGGCTGCCCAGGAACCCAACCAAAGTGACCTTGCAACACCTCCTGGGATGGGGCATCCAAAACATCTCTGGGCAGCTCTGCCAAGGGGGGGCTCGCTGCGCTCTCTGGGGCTTGCTGCAAATTTTTCCCTCTGGAATCTCCTTGTGACATTGCCTGAGTCAAACTTTGGCTGCCGTGGCCTAGAAAGGAGTAATACCCTCTCTGTTCTGGAATACATTATTGGTGTGGTTGATTTCCAGATGTAGACAAACACAAAATAAACACCAAAGCAACACTGGTTCCTGGACCAAAATAGGGTCCGCAAACATTCTCCTGTACTCTCCTCTCCTCCAAAACATCTTCCGAGACACAGGAAGAGGAACAGTTTCTCTCATCAAGTTTACCTCTAAAGAGGGTCTGTAAGCACCATTTGATGCCCCTTGGCTGACTACCGTGGCTCAGCAAGGGTTGGACACCCAGCCCCTACCCAGCTCCTAAAGGCACAGCCACAGCCTGGTTTGTACAACTCTCGGTGTGGGTTACCTCTACCAGAATCTCAAACACAAAAACATTTAGCTTAATAAAAGCTAAGGAAGCCTAGTAAGTGTTAAATATAAGATCTTTTGATTTTACTGAATTATGATGATAAAATCCACCTGTTTGTTCCTGTCATCAAATGTTATCACCTACAAAACAGAGAATGAGTGTGTGTTTTCTTCCCTTTCTCTCAGTGCTCTCACAACTGCTGCAGATGCTTCTTTATAATGAACCTCTCCAGAGAGGTGTTCTTCATTCATTCAAGATGTTTCTGCAATGAAAACACTGAGATTAAGCATCCTATTTCCCGATCCTTGAGCTGTACTGTAGTGGTTAGCTAACAGATTTTAGTGGCCTGCAGAGCTACCAGATCCATGTCACCTGTGTGGGTTTACTTCAGGGACTGTCAAAGGGTGAAGAGTTTTGGATGAGATTTTGGCTTCACTTCTATCTGCTAGTCGCCCCTGACCAGCTCAGTGAGCGATATCATTCTATAATACAATTACGGTGTTGAAATCATGCAGCTTTCCCCTATTTTATGCCTTGTCCTCCCACCTTCCTGCCTTGCTTCAGCTCTGCTCTCTCACTGAAAATGAGGGCTAGGGAAGGGGCATGACCTCTTTTGGGTCACTTTTTTTTGGGTATGCTTTATTGTGCGTGAAGATTGGAAGGCATGACCATGCAAATGGCTTCTGAGCGTACAGCTCATTCGTTTCTGACTCCTTAAGCAAGAAACAGGTTAAGGCAGCAGGGTGCCAGGCTGGGAACGTCCACCTCCATCCCTTGCTCAGCCCTTGCACAGACCACTCCTTGTCCTGCCCTGGCTGCCTTCATCTGACGTGCCACTTCTCCTTTCAGGGTTTTGTGTCTTTTCTTCTTGGTTGCTTTCCCAAGCCTTTGAGTTACTGAGTTGTTATTAAGCCAACGTTTCTCCACTGTCTCATAGAATCACAGCATGGCTTGGGTTGGAAGGGACTACTGGACTGATGGCAATAACCATGCTCAGCAACAATTTCTCCAGTATAATCAGGTGAAAATCACAAGCCTGGGCCTCACAAAACCATTTATTTGAGCCCAGTGACACAGCCTGCCATAAATCTGCAGCCATACCCCTGTAGGCTTTTGCACGGTGCAATTTGCATTCATCTGTGTCTAGCATTTCTGTCACCTAGGTGTCTGCAGGCAGGCATACCTGCTGAGTATTTATTGATCTATTACCAAAGCACGTGAGGAATGCAAACCGGCCAGCCAGGAACCAGCTCAGAACAGCAGGCAGAGCACTGAGTTTATTTTAAGACAGACTGCTTGGGGGGTGAAGTTCAGAGGTAGCTTTTTGACAGCATAAAACACTAACCACGTTGTCTGTTCCTGCTTGTTCCTATGCTGTGTTTGCATAGGCATTTGTACAGCTGCAAAGCAAACAGCCAGGAACAGTAACGTGGCTGCAGAGCAACCTTTTGTGGTGTGCTTTAACCTGGGGATGCTTCAGAGAGCTGCAGTGGCTCCTTTGTGGCTTGAAGGCTGCCAGTGTGATTAATGCTGAGTTTTGCTTCATTAGGTTTTGCTTCATTACGTTACACAAAACTAGATCCACTTGGATTAAAGAAAAAATGGATGGGGAGAGGTGGGCAAAAACAATCTAGAAAAGTGTCAATGCATTTGCAGGCTGGTTATTTAGGAGTGGAGGATGTCTGCAAGATTTTTAGAGACTGGAAAGAAATGTGTCAGCAACAAGATGTGAGAAAATGTCCCAGTTGTACAAGACACACAGCACAGTGTGTTTCTTAGCAGCTGTGACAGTTGTCATGATAACTAAAGCCTGGAAATTTCTGCTCAGCATTTTTGCAAGCAAAACCCTACTCTTAAAGCACGTAACTCTGCCAGCAGCCATACTTCTGTAAGTGGGGGGATTATGAGACATAAGCGTTGGGGTGCTGATCTTTATGTTGTCTGTCAAACCTGAATCAGCAGAGGCTGAGGAGGTGTGTGAATTTTTACACTTTATAGGCAAGGTTAAGTTTAGGGTGACTTTCAGAATGGAAGATATGTAGGATATATTTCTAAGGAGAAATTTGTAATAAACCCTTAAAACATCTGGATTTCAACTGTAGTTTCTAGCTTTTGGAACTGGCGAGTTGTCAGAGGAATTAGATCCACACTGTCTCAATTAGATGAGAAAGTAAATAAATACTATTTCTGTGTCTTTTGTACTATTTTGATGGTATAATGAAGAAAAAAGTGTATATTTTGACCTTAAGATATGTCACTTATGTGTTCTGCCAGCCCAAAGCAGTGGAGTTCCCATCTCATCCCTGAAAGTAGGGATGGAGCAATAGGAAAAATGCAAACGCTGCCACCCATCGTTATCTAAAGTACCTCTTTCCATTCTCAGTTTTAGTGCTGTCTTTGCAGAAGTTACAAAGATGACACCAAAAGATTACATGAAATGAATGCCATTTTTCTATTTGCACATGTTAATGCTCTGCCAGTAATAAACTGTTCAGCAACCTTGAGAGCTTCCACCACTCCTGTGGGTGGCACGGAGTTATTTCAGACATTTTTACTATCCTTATCACCTAAGGAGATGTGTTGGTTGATGTTGGTAGCATGCCTCGGTAGTGACAAGCGTTGAAAGGAAGATGAAGAAGCAGAGTAAATAGTTTCCAAGGCTTGTGATCTTTTTCTTATCCAATTTGCAAGTTACACACATCCCCGATGGTCGCACCTTGAATTTGTGATTCAGAAGTGTGCGGAGGAAGGTAACAGTGTCATGGCCCAAGTAGCAGTTGCTTTCTATTCAAGAAAAAATGTCTAATAAAGCTTTCCTTTGGGTTCAACCACACTTGTTTCACAGAAGTCTGTCGTTGTACTGGCAAAATTTTTCTTAGTGTTATTTATAACAATTCTCAATGGTGAGATAATGACAAAAGCCTTTTTTTCTCTTTATTGTGCTGGTATAGCAATGTCTCTGAGTCTGTATCAACTGTATTGATTCTTCAAGATGAAGAAGTAGTCATTTATATCCAATACAAATTTAAAACTTATCCAAATGACTCTCCACGCATAAAGCCTGGCCTATATAGTTATCCCTGTGTAATAAATGTGTCTAGTTGTTGGAACCAATATTCTAGCTAAAGAATGAGCAGCTTTTACTGATCTCCAATATTAATTTTTATTTTTTTTTAGGTGAATGGAATAATACATTTTTTTTAAAGTGCTCTATTTCCTTCGATGCTAGGATTTTTAAAAGAAATTTCAAATTCTTCTTGCACAGAAAAGCCATTTCCCTGTCCTTTCTAGCTTCAGCACTTTGTAATGAGATGATATGTTCCACTAACTGTGGCAATAAAGTGTTCAAATAGAGTATGGATCTCTAAACTTTTTTTTCCCCCAGAAAAATAAAAATGACAACCTATTTTTTCAGAAAATATCTTGGATTTCTTAATTTCATTGGTGTTCTGGATATGAAAAATGCATTGTTTGAAAACATGCGAAGCGCATGACTCATGGCATTACTTAGGATATATTGGGTCCTTAATGTCATAATCTAGAAAAATTCAAAATCACAATTTCTGTTCAATTAATCACCTGTATAATTTTGTGTCACAAAGCCTTAGATTTTTTAAGAGAAACTTAACCAAAGTCTAACTACTTTTAACCTCTCTTAGCTTTCCATACTGTCACATTAATGAAATACAAAAGCAAATCCAAATGCACGTGGAGGAAAATGTATCCTTTAAATCTGCAAATTCAGTCTTTCTGGCCTTACAAATGTTCAGGAAAAGGTGAAGAGTGTTTTGCTGAAAGATTGTTTTGGGAACTGTTTAACCTTTGACTGCTTCCAGCAATGTTTAACTTTAGAGTGGAAAAATCAGCTTCATGTATATTAAAAACAGGTATTTCATTAAAACACTGTCATTGTATCAGAAAGTGCAAACATGTGCCTTTGTATTTGTTTCAGATGGTGTGGAGTTCAGAGGAGGTGAACAAGAATGACCAAAGCAGAAGATGCCATTTGTGAGAGAAGCTTGGAAGAGCTAACTGTGAGGATCGTAACCAGATGATAACTGAAGAGAGGGCACAAAGTGTTTTTTCAAAGTAAAAAGTAAGTAATAGAAGGGAGTATTTCAGGAAACAGTGGAGAGCCTGGTTGTAAAAGTGTCAAATAATGAGAAAAGTAAAATTTCAAAGGAGAAGATTTCTTAGACTGAATATTAGGACGCATTTCCACATACACCTGTGAATGCTCACTGAAGGCAACGGCTTAGTGATTGACATTTCAAGGACGAGTTCCGTATCTTTTCTAGAAAGTAGAGCTCTGTACTGCACCTTGATCTCTTTTCTTGTTTGGTACAGAGTGATCTTTGCTACTTGTCAAACTTCAGATTTGTCAGTACTTTCTTTTTTTTTGCTGAGATGTCAGTGGTTACATAAAATGCATCCCTCAGATTTTATTTTAAAATAGCTGATATAGGGAATCAACGACAGTTGATTTCTTTGCAGTTTAGGCAAATATGGAGATCAATGCCTGCCCCTCTGCTCCTTTCTTGAGAAGCTGTAGGCCTCCATGAGGCCTCCCTTCAGTCTCCTCTAACCTCAAGAAACCAAGTAGCCTCAGCTGCTCCTCTTGAGCTGTGCCCTCTATTCCCTTGTCCTTTTCACGTGTATAACCACTTAAGAGACACTCACAAGAGAATCATTCCAAGTGTTTTCTGTTCAAGGCAGCTTTCTGAGCCCTGGAGGTATTCATGATACAAAGCCAGAGAGCTTTCACATGGATGGGATACTTAAGCTGTATGTATAATTAAGATGGGATTATTTTTTTCATCACTCCACCCCTCTTTTCCATACCCCACTCTTTCAAACCTTTGAAGAGAGGCCAGCCTTCTGGCATGTCTATCATAGTTCTCCTGTTTCTGGAGTGCTTCCAGTGCTGGAGATTTCTGACAAGTGATAGAACTGTATAAAATAAGGTCCATGAGGTGATCAGATCAGCAGAATTGCTGCATCTCTGTGATTCTCCGTGTCACCAGAACAAAGCAGAGACACACGTAACCTCCAAGCTGCAAGATGGAACCAATAATTGCTGGGATGATCTTCATCAGACGAGTATGTGTGAATATGGATATCTTGTTTGAATGTGCATGAAAGCATACAGTAAGTGTTTCAGCTTTCTCTTCATGCTGTACTGAAGCTGCCACATAGTCTTGGTGTGTTACAGCTGAGGCAAGCCAGGAAAGATCCTGCTTATTTTTGATAGTTATTTATAAAGAGCAGCCATGCAAGTGGAGGAGGAGACTGACACTGGCTTTGGCGGTTTTGTACCATTGCTGAACTCTGGCCAACTATAAACACAAAGCACCCAGCCCTAGCTGGAAGTGCATGTCGATTTGTAGATATGAGTCCCTGTGTTCATCAGCTGGATGCTTTTCCTTCTGTTCTGTAGGAAAACCCACTGGTACATAATTTTTCTGCGTTTAAACTGTGAACAAACTAAAGCTTTTTCTGTAATAGGTGTCTGAGCTGGTTAATTAAATCCTATATATTTCTGTTCTTTAAGGAATAGAAAAAATTACACTGAATTGTGTATTAGATTTTCAAGTAGAGCACAATGTTTGAGGTTTGACTTTGTGTTTCAGCAAACTTGCTTTCTTTGTGATTAGGTGTAAAATTGAATTCGTATCTATAAGAATACAACACTGATGGCTGTCAACAAATACCTCCCAGAAAATTGTGTCTGCATTTTCCAGCTCTTAAGCTAGCAATATGTTAATTTTTCCTAAATGCCCAGTTAGCTGATTTTTTGAGTGTACTTAAGCCTTATTATGAATAACTTTTAATAATAATAATAATTTCTCATGATCTTTTGTCTTTGGAATCAATTCTGGAGAGGAGAATACAACAATTAATTAGCTTTCTTGCTTCTAATTATTGATTACTCAGGTTGCTTTCAGTGAGCTGCTCTTCGTTCAGCTTAACCAGCCCTTTACATCACCTTATCTCTTGCCTTTGACTACCTTTACTCTTTACTCTTATATACCAATTAATATTTTGTTTCTCTAAATGGATAATGATGTGACTTCATTCTTAAGGATTTGAGATATAAAATCTTTGTGCATAAGCTGGGTGAGTTAACTTTTGACCTCATTTTGTTTAACAGTAGCAACCATCAGCAGCTGGAGAACTTTATCTTTCCAAAACAATTTATAGTGCTTACACACTGTCCGATAAGAGTTGGAGGAATTCAGCCCCTACTATAGCATCGCTTCACTGTGTTCAGTGTGAAGTTGTTTCACAGGAATAAAAAATTACCTAGATTGCTGCATAAGACAAAGGTTACAGAGTGTTTGTTTTTCTCTGAAATTCACTCTTTGCCCTGTGTAGAAAACCTAGAATCTTTTATATTCTCTTCTTGACCTAGAGAGTTGTTTCTGTTTCTGTTTATTTGCCTAAAAATGCTCCCACAATGCTTCTACAGTAGTTATTTGTTGTTGTGCTGACTGTGTTTTCAGTTCTTTGGAATGAGCTAATGAGTGTTTAAACTGGGAATTTTATTTTTTAAGGATTGCGCTCTAAATCTGCTCCCAAATAGGCTTCGCTGTGAAGAGGTTTCATGTCCAGCGTTGACATGGAGGACTAGAGGTTGAATATTGAGTTAGTGCTTTGTGAGTTATGGGGAAGTCATTGCTGTAACCTTGTTTTTGAATTTTGTGAATTGCTGTTGTGCTTCTGTGCAAGACATGGTAGAAGCCTGTGATTTGCATGGGCAATGTGAAGGTATTGTCATTTCCTTGGGCATGTGGTGAGCCCAGCAGCTAGCAGGTCTCCTTCAGAGGAAGGAGAAGTCAGGGACCTGCCTGGTTGGAGGAGACTCATTGAGGTCTGTCCCCAGGTCTGGGGCTGCCATCCACATGTGTGCACCTTGTTAGATCTGTTGTTGGTGTTTTCCTAATGACGTCCTTGAAGTCATCCAACCGTATTTCAAACCTGCAATCCATTCTTCAAGGCCATAATGAAATAGTACAAATTAAAGGTCAGGCACAGACACACACATTTCTTACGGTGAAATTGCAGGATGAAGTGAGTGGGGTGATGCATTGCTAGACTTAGAACTATGAAACATCAAAGAGGTAATTCACGCTGGTGTGGCAAATGCAGGAAGTGACATATAGGTAATAATTGCAAATTAGCATAGTGCTCATACGCATTTGAGTTGGAGCCTCTCCTTGCACCCTGTTGTACATACATACATACAGCATACCTGACAGGATCAGCAGTTCTCCCCAGCACCAGGAGGGTTTGAGAGTCATTCATCACTTAAACATTTTCTGAATGCTTGTTGTTGTGTTTAACCTGTAATCTTGTTTTGCATGAAAAACCTCTCATACAGTATCTTCCTGATATGTTGGTGGAACAAGATTCTGGAAAGTAAACAAACAAAAACAAAACAAACAAAACCACATGTCACTGGAGAAATTTGGCTACAGTTGTCACCAAAGTTTTTTGCAACTTCTTGTTTCTTCTGGCTTGCAGGAACTGAATGAAGGAGGGAATTGATCTCTCTTTATTCTGCATTATTCTGCTACAAACTTGAGAATTACTTGATTTCTGCAGGATAGCTGCATCTGCTAGCAGGCTGGAAATGCTACTATTTTACTGCATGTTGGTGCTGCTCTGTTGCCTTAAAAATTCATGGAGAATCAAACCCTTAGAACTTTGACAAAAGATTTAAGCATGCTTGCAGTATGTATTTATTGACCGAAGGAGTATTTGTTGGGAATATCATCAGTAGATAGCATAATAATTATCCAAATGAAGACTCTGCTTGTTTCTTCAATTAGGTGACCAGTGCTTTAGTTACCAAGGGTTTTGTAGAGAGAATGGAGGCGGGCGTGGCAGGAGGAAGGTGGTGTCTGATCATAGTTTGCTCTATCTTGGTCTTCATTCAAAGAATTTAGCTTTTTGTCTTTTGTCTGCTAACCTATGTTGTCTTTTCTAGATTTTTTTTTTTGCCTCTCAACACCTTTCCACTCAACAGTTTAACTCAGCTACTGATTTATTTTGTTAAGCAAACACAATCACCTTTTATAGATTCTAATGAGTCAGTGTGGTCAAATGGCCTATTTTATTTTTATTAAGACCACGTTACCTAAGGTACAGATTTATACCTGTGGTACATGCAAATATCATGTGCTATTGAATATTCAGTTACCTTTTGATCCTTGAGTAGGACAGAGAGCTGCATGTATCATTACAACTATTTTTAAAGATTAAATTCTATGCCATCAGATGTACCAGGTGTACATTATGAGGCTTCTGCTGACCAGGCAATGCTGGTTGTTAGAGACATTTTCCTCTTGTTCTAAGCTGTGTTGCCTTCTGCTGCTGCATCCAGTTCTTCATGGACATTGTTATGTTTCTCTGGTAACATATATAACGTTTTCAAGATATTTCTTGAAAACACTATGACTCTTTTGATGATGCAGCATCCCTTTATACTGATAATACAAATGATTAAAGCATCGTCTCAAAATGGTTCAGGAATGTTGTCTCTTTCCTGCTGCTGCCTTTGAATGCCTGAAGCCCATTCAAAATTGCAGCAAGCAAGTTCTCTTATTTCAAAAGACTGTTGAACTTCTTTTTTCCTGTAGTAAAGTTTATTGCTTCCTATATATTTGCTTAGTATTGCGGAAGGATAGCTTGCTGCCTGCTGTGTAGTTTAGTTCTGTAGAATTCTTCAGTTTATACCTAAAGCTCTAAAATTTGAGGATTCATCTCACTTTCTAGCCTCTCAGCCAGTTCACGTGTCCTGGCCCTTCTGTCTGTACTTTTATTTCATTGTCCCGATCAGGTTCCTTGATGCAGCCCATTCTGCATTTCTTTTCCCTCCTTCATTCTCCACACAGTCAGCTTTTTCCTAACCTCTCTTTGTCGGTGGAATGACAGTTGAGAATCTGAAAGGTTTTTTTTGAACCTTTCCATGTTTAGGGCATTTAATCCTGTAGCTCAGGCATTACATGTTGCTCTGGGCTGACACTTGGAATGGAAGATCTGAGCTTGAAAATGTTTCATTTATTTTGCTTTGTTTACATACACCTGTAAATCTTTGAAGTAGATAATTAGTTTCTGTTTGTCAGCTTCTTTATAATCCACGCAAGTATCATGTTAGAAGTGACAGAATGGAAGTATTTAGCTATGAGGTTCCCTCTGAAACTCTTTATTCTGCTGTTGATGTTCACAAAGTATGTTCTGAGGAATTGTGGATGCGCAAGTAGGGCAATCTACAATTTCTGGAAGTCATTTAACCTTTAAAAAGAGGAATTTCTATTCTGTGGGTAATTGGTGCATTTTATGACCTACATTGTGAAAATGAATACCGTTAACAAAAGAGAATTTAGTATACTATTAGCAGTAATGAACATTTAATTTTTCTTTCAGTTTAGATATAAAGTCTCATTAGTTTGCAGTGTAGGGCTTAAGTCAGTGTCTGTTTGTCTCTCTCTCTGTTTGTAATGTACTCAGGCTTTGATTAGCTTCAATTTTCTTTTCTTTCTTCTTTGCAAAATATATGCTAAGAACAAAAAATGTGCAGAGGAAAATAAAGATAAACAAAGATCTTTGGGATCTATGAGTAAGGTTTATGTTTTTCAGCTTAGAAAAAGTGGCAACTGAATCCAGGATGTGGCAGGCAGCCACTGAATCATGGAAAACATGGGGAAAGTAAGTAGAGAATAGTTATTCCTGGTTTGTCATAGTGCAAGGAGTAGATGCCATAAATTAAACAGGCGGCTCATTTAAAACAAAGGAAGAGAAGTGCTTTCCAAAGGTGTGTACTTTGGAATTTACTGCCATAGGATGTTGTGACTACCAAAACTCTAGATTGCTTCAAAAAGTGACAACCCGTGGGTGGTTCAAATAACCAGCCCATGGACAGGCAGTTAAACACCAAGATATGTGCACTGCCACTGCCCAGAAAGTCCCCAAAGTGCACGTTGTCAGAAGGAGGGAATGAATACATACAGGAAGAGTTATCCCTGCAAGCTGGGATGTTCTTGTATTCTTTCCTGAAATGTCTCATTACTGGGCTTGACTCCTTCAGAACCCACTTAAGAGCCATCTTCCAAACAAAGAATGTCCCATTTACTAGAGAGAATAAGACTGCCTGATAGTTAAAAAATGAACATACAAAACACCCCACCCAAAATACAAACATTTTAAGAACGTATGATCTAGCTGGAGAAAAAAATGGAGTACCTCCTGCACTCATCCATTAAGGGAGAACATTGAAAGATGTGTTGAAATACTTCCGTACTGTCAGTCCAAAGGGACAGTAATTAAAGAACTGAAATCCTACAAATCCTACAAAATGCAATGGCCTAACCTCTGTCTTTCCTTGTGCTTCTCTCTGCACTTTTCACGTGTTTGCAGGTGCTGAGGGAAGAGCCTGGTGAAAGACTATAAAACTGAAGGATCGTCTACTACTTCTCCTGAAAAAGTTTGGGATAGTTTTTGTTGTGAGAGACTGCAGTGTTTTTCATATTAGTGTTTATTTACTAGTGTTTGCTAGTGGTTTTGGTTTTTCTTTAATATATATACTTTTCCTTCCTAATGATTCTTTTTTCTTGTGTCCTCATTTCCAGTTTATCCTAGCACTAATTCGACAATGACCTATCTGCCTAAAATACACTCAAGGTTACACAAAGGATTTCCAGAGTAACCTTATGAAAAAGCACATGGTGCCTTTGATTGTGAAGAGTTAGAATGTGAGCTCCTGCACACAAAAGGAGTAAGATTTCTGCTTTCCCCAGTGAATTGCTTTCTGTTTAGAGTAGTAAGGCAAGTTTTCATCCACGTTCATTTATATGGATAGCTTACTCAAATGGCATCCAGTAGTTCTTGGAACTGCCCTATACAGCGTGAGAAGGACAATAAAGAGAAACAGCTACAATAAACTATTTATTCAGCCTTTATGTTGAATTGTGCATCTGCTTTGAAACACAGCGTGCAAATACTGCATGGTTTACACATAATATTTTACATGTGTCCTAGCTGGTAGGCTTTATCAGTAACACAGTAAGTTAGTTTGCTGCAATGGATGCAGAATTGGATGTCTGCTCTGTTCTGAAAGGAAGAGTTACAAGCCCAAAAAAAAGAAAGGCACAGAGTTTGGCTCCTGAGTTGGTGTTTAGCCCACCCGTACCAGCTCATAAATCTCTGAAGAAACCACTGATGAGATTTCAGATACAGAAACTGGCTTTTCCTTCTAGAACAGAATACTTGCTTGTATGTTTTTACTCAGGATTGCCTCAGCTGCCAGGGATTTATTGCTTTCAGGAAAGTGAGAATTTTTTCTGCTTGTAGTGCCTTTCTGTTTAGCATTGCTGTTGATTTGTGAGCAGGAAATGAAGGAAACAGAAGAATTGCCAACTTTAACTTGTCAAATTAAGCCCTGTGCACTACAGGAGATAGGTAGAGTAAATAAATCTCCCCACCCACGGGCATTCATATCCTTGCTTGTCACTGCACTTTCAGCCTATTTAAGACTGTCATCTTTCGGGCAGATAAACAGCAGAGTCAGGGAGCAGAGTCAGCTTTGTCTCTATTGTTCTTCTATTGGATGAAAACTGTTAGTAAAGTCAGATTAGAAACTGCTTCCCATGTTTTGTTTTATTCCTGCATTGACATGACTGAGAGGAGTAGGCAGTGAGGCTGTGAGGAATACAAGCTCTGCACCCAGAAGCTACAGCTGATTTCTTCTTAGGAAGCAGGACTGCAGAGGTGCGAAGGTGGGAAGGACATTTGAAGGGAAGCAGGCTGCAGAAAGCGAGAGAGAGCTTGGTGCTGTCCTGATACGAGTGGCTGGTACTCAAAATGGATGGCCCTGTCCTGCACACTGTGCAATTAAAAATCTAATGATTCTTTAGGGCAATATATTACAAAAATAAGCTATAAAATGATACAAAATTTCCACCCTTGGCAATGATGAAGAGACCAGAGGTGGGGGATGCTTGGTTCTTTCTGAACCCTGTGAATGTTTCCTTGGCTAGGACAATCCTCAAGGCTGAGCCCCTAGCAAATGGAACAAGTATTTCTGAGACGGTGGAGGTGAGATTTCTTTCCAGCTGCTTACAAGGTGATGGGTTTCCAGTTCTAGAGCATGGATATTTACCGTGAAAATTTACAAAAATTAATGATTTTCAATTAATTTTAATTATATATTACTATATTTCACAAAATCACGGTCATAGAATTGTATGGGTTGGAAGGGAACTCTGGAGATCATCTGGTACAGCCCCCCAGTATTTAATTCTTAATGCTTAGTACCAAGTTGTATGGAGAGACATGGAAGCTATGTGCTCTTACTGAAGAAATTTGAGCCTTAGAGGAAGAGAACAGTGCAGCATTTGGAATTTGTACTTGAAGGTATGGCATATATGTCAACATGGCTTTTGTGAACCTGTGAAAGGGAGCTCCTTATGTTTGCGTTGTCCCTGCCCTTGAAACGAGAGCAAATCACTTTTCTCTCAGTGCAGCAGAAAGTTGGCTGAGGCTGTTCAGGTAACAAATTGTGCCAAATGCTGCTTGTGGGTAATAGTTCTCAGCTGGTCAAAACAGGCATTTGCCTTTTGGTGTTTTCAGCTGCTTGGATTAGAGGTGCTGATTGGAAGCAAATGCCATTTTACACTAGGTCAGACTGGAGGGGTCAGCAACTTATTAAGCCTAGTTCATTTAAAGCATTTCAAAATAAACAAATGACTCTTAATTCTTTTTGTGATTGAGTCTGTGTAAGGGATCTACACATGCTTTGTTAGTACCCTTAGAAAAATGGACCCTTTTTCTCCTTACCTCACTTCATCTCTTGCTTTTGCGGAGTTCACATGTTCACATACCCTGGACACGTCTTCCAAGTTAATCTTTAACACAATGCTGTAAAATGTGTGCAGATATATTCTGTCATGTATATTAATGTTTTCCTAAATGGCATCATCAAAAGCACTCTCATCAGAACCAGTCTCTCTGCTCGATGTTTGGTGACAAATGATAGGAACACTGCAAATAGAAAACCTTGTTTTGGAAATGGGATTCTCAATCCCATCTTCTCCATCAGTGGTTGCATCTCAAGTAAGAATAAATTCATCTATGAGAAAGAATTACCTTCCATCAAGTATCCATTGCTTCAGAATAGAGTAGTGTGAGACTTCAGAGAAAAAACTGGGAGAAAATGCACAATTTGAGCTCATCTGCTGAGAACTACATCTGCAAGACTATTTGCTCAAGACGTGATATCAGCTTGTGTAGGGCAAGGCCAAATAATGGCAATTGCTCTAATACTTCATTGGTTTTCAGCGACTGCAAGTACCAGCCTTAGTAATGTGGAAGAGAGAGGGTTCTGCACACAAAACATTTTTCTGAAGTGTAATCAGTGACACTATGATTAATTTTCTGCTCAAAACTAGTTATGTTACAATGCTAGTAATGTTCTACGTGATGCATGACACTGAGCTGCAGTGCAGGTTTGAAGGCAATACGATTTCAAGTGCAGTACTTGTGTTAATTGGATAGCTACTCCTATGTTATTCTGTACTGACTTGACAGCAATCAGAATTTCACTCTTATCCTGCCTCCAGCACATTTGCAGTGAGAATTGTTCCTTTTAGGAAACATGAAGATCATATAGGCCATGAAAGTACAACTTGCAAAAAATTTCTGCTAAGTTACATTTTTTCAGTAAGAAGTTTCTTAAAAATGGGACTTAGCTCTTGAAATGAATGCAGATGCTTCTCACATACTGTTTAGATAGGATGCAGTGCTGTGGAGCTTTGAGCCTATCTGGGTGACAGCCAAGTGCTGCAAGGGGAACACAACTGTCGCCTTGCAGAGCCCACTTTGTGTGAGAAATCATCTGAGTTTTGCTCCTGCATATCGGCCATGCAAGGCTGGCCAGCTGTGATGAGAGATGCTCAGTATGAAGACAGACTGCTTGTTCTTCACAGCGGACTTTTAAACTTGCTATGTTCAACAGCAGGGTCTTGTGGATGTGGTTTCCTGGATCTGGTGTAGCAGAGCTGGGACCTGGTGCCATCTACCCAGCAGCATTTGCAGTCAGTCGTGGTGCCTTCAAAGAGGTTGTGCAGTTTCAATTGCAGGTCTTGCATAATAACAGAAAGCTGATACAAACTTGAGGCAAAGATAGTATCAGACAAGTACCAGTGCCGTAAATTTCACTCGTTAAAGCCCTGCCAATACAAACCAGTGGCTGCCTCTGTGTCTGTGTAGTTTGGTTTGTGTTATTTTTTTTCCCAATTGCAGTGCAGATTAGTTTGTGCCACTGTTTTGGCCTGGTGTAAACTGGTGGTGGAAGGGCATTGCTGGCTGTATCCTCACTACTGAGAAGGTGAAGGCAGGACAGAGCCCCTGGTGTTGTATTGCAGAAAACAGCATCTGGGGTTTTAGTGGAGCGTCCAACTGTAGGAAGGTCAAGAATATTCTGCCATGGGAGCATGGACACTGACACTCAGTACAACAGAACCAGACAAAGGCACTTAACTTCCTGTGGCCCAAAATAAAGAAGTGGAGTTTGGCATCAGTGAATGCACCCCATACACCAGGGTTGGGTTAAAAGAGGTTTAAACATTCTTTCCAAGTTCTTGAACTCAGCTGGTGTGTAGCTTAAATCTTAGCTTAAAATACAGCTGAGTGTGAAGCTTGTGAACAATGTCTTTGTGATGCAGAAGCTGCCATGCCTTCTAATTTGCCTGCTCCCAAAGTGCCTTCTAGGTTCAGACAGATCATGGTAAATTCAAGATTTGAAATAGGACTGCATCCAAACTCTTTTCTCCTAGCAAATACTTTGTAAATCTTGATTTGAGATTTTAGTTTGAAACAAAGTGTAGTATTTGTTTCTCAAGTAGGTTCTCATTTCTCTTGCCTAGAATGTTTTATGCTTTATTGTCTTGTATGGCAGGTATAACATTTTGGCATATGTTATTGTGTATATGGAGCATAGTTTGTGTTAGAAATATGGAAAATTATGGGAAGGAGAAATGCTAAAATATATTATTATATGTAGGAAATCTGTATGTATATAAGGTGGAAGTAGTTTTAAAACAAGTGTAGATTCATCCTTTCATCTGATTTTTCTGAAAGGAAAGTAAAAGCACTATAATCTCTTCTCTCTAGAGTAATATTAAGTTTCCATTTCAATCCTTGCACAGGTGGGAGAGAGATTTAAAACCATTTCATATGTGATACAGAGAAGTTGTTACAAGCTTAAGTGTAAAACTTATGGTTATCCATAGCTTTAACAAAGTGCAATTGTTTGAGGAAATTCTACACTTGCAGAAGGGGATAGGAAATGTATGTCCCATTAGTGGATTTTTAGATAGAACAAATTACTTCTTAAAGATAATCAGGGATTCTGAATTTTAAAATGAGTATCAGTGCCCAAAACTAGTCTTTGCTGAGCAGTTTTGGCTATAAAAGGAATGCAGTGTAGCATGAATTGTAATGCAGTTTTCATTCTGTGGATCTTCTCTTGTGTATGAGCATAGACCAAATGCATGCTTTAACCTTGGAAATACTTCACTTCGGTGGCATTGCTGAGAGTTATCCCATTAATCATTTTCAGAATCATTGCTGTTGCCCGTATTGTGTCAGTATTCAGACACCTACATGTCTCAGAATCTGTTTGCATCACAATCTCCCATGCCAGCATCACATCCCCAGCTAATTGGTGTTGTCATTACCAATCTGTGTGTGTTTTATTTTTATAAGACCTTAGATAGAGAACTCTGTCAGTTTTTGTAATTAAGACCAAATTTAACTCCAGGCATGGTTAAGTGTACTGCGGGTGAAGATAAGGAAATGGGTTTAAAAATGATCTTGGTGATATCAATTCTATTCTGTCAGTGTTATTAGTCGCAGTTATGCATCAGTGTAATGCAAACTCCATTTTCTTTTGTTATTCTGTACTAATGTTAATATGCTGTAAGGAGAACAGAAAATTCTATTTATTAGGTAAGAAAAGGTAGTAACTTGTAACTTACATAGCAAATAGTTTTATTTTGCAGATCTATAATACTATTTTGGGCCTTCTTAATCTTTCAAAATACTTCATCCCCCTCCTCCTCCCCTTTTAAGATTTAAGTATACCCTGCTTATTTCCTGCAGAAAATGAAGGTTTTCTCTTACTCTTTCCATTTATTCACTCTCTGAATTTTGAAGTGTCACAAATGCTGCTTTACAGATCAACTTAAACAGTTTCTAGAGGAAAACACGAGACTGGCAGTGCTCCTCTAGGAAACAAGGAAGCTAAGGAGCTATTTTACTCCCTTTAGACGTGTGAAACTTTAGTCAGTTTTACCCTTTCTGACTTGATGTAGGGAACACCTGATGGTGTCAGGTGTTTGCTATAACTTTTCCAGCCCCTAACGTACATACCTTTCTGCCTATGTATTTCTAGCTCTCATGTCCTGAAGTGGTATTTAATAAGCTTTATGTAAGCATTTGCGATCATCTAATAGCACCTGAAAATTGCTTACTAAATGACAGGAGGAAGTTTCATTTGCATTCCATATCTGATGTTAGATCTGCTAATCCTCCATAGAGGCTGCCAGGAAAAACAACGCAGACAGACTTGAATCTTATTAAGATCAGAAATCAAGCACATTGCTTCCTACTCTTAAATCTCCTGGAATATGTCAGTCGATTCAGTCTTTATCTTCATGGTTTTCTTGAATGCACCTTAGTTACAAATTCCTTACAGAGAACACTTGAACAGCCCTTCCCTTTTGGGTCATCTTCCCTCACCCCATGAATGCTGTCTCCAGCTTTTCTCCTGTTTATGTAAGTTAATGTTACACAGAGTGACAGTTTTTTTCCTTCATTAACGAGAGTTCCTAATTGTACCTGATGAAGTGTTTGCTCATACTGCTAGATAGTATTATATGAAAGCACTGTAGAGATAAGAGACTCTGAACAAAAGTAAACATTTCAAAGATTTTGGATAACATATGAAAGCTATTTTTTTGCCAATATTTTCCTATTTTATTTGACAATGGCTGCTGGTGCAGCTGTGTAACTGACTATTTCAAACGACATCCATTACTTATTGGCCTGCTTAGCAAACAAGGACACCTTTCAGTACAGCAAATTGTGAGGTCAATTTACTGTGCTTTACACCAGCTGAAGACTAGCTTTTCTGTATTTATATTCTCTAAAATTTTCCATTTGGCATGAGCTTCTCTGGGGAAGGCAATAGAAGCTTGGGGAGGAGAGCAGGAGGGAGCTTGAGTTTGCAGAAAGCTGGCACAGTGTAATTGTGCCTTTATTTGCTACCCAGGTGCATCAGATCAAGTTACAGACCAGTCTCTCCATAAAGACAATTTTTCCCTCAATCTAGGAGAAACTACGGGAAATAGGCTTGAGGAGATAAACTTTGCAACTGTGGTGTGTTTATATGGTTCTTGTCTTCCTTACAGAGTAAGTCTGAAACAATTAAATGCTATTGAGTTGCCTAAAATACACTGAACTTTGCAAAGCTATTAAAAGTGCCTTGCCAATTTAAATGCAACTTGCCTGTTATATTGAAAGAATGCCAATGGGTCTTGTTTTGCAAGGGAACTTAAGGAGGATGTTGGCATTAGAGGCACAACAATTATTTGTCTCATACTCCTACTAAAAAGGCTCATGGCAGTCTGTAGGTATTAAAAGCCTTGAAGTGCCCTATGGAGTAACTTAAAACTGTCCCTGATGGGTAAGGACACTATGACAAGGTTTCTGAGGGTAGCTATTTTCATGGAAAGAATAATTTTATAAAAAATATGCTGATGCTGTGTAGTCTGCTTCTATTACCTATGACATTTTGTGATTACCTCGACTCTAACTCGTCTGGAATAAAATGTTGTGGTATTAATGGAAGGGCTTGGTGCATTGTAGTGACTTCTTGTCTTGGTTAGAGTATTGAAACCTGATCAAAACTATTTTAAAGCAGAAGTGTGGCATTGGGTAATGTGGATGATTACTGTCCATAAAAAAAAAAAAAAAAAAAAATCTGTGGAACTTAGAATGGGAATTCTAGGACAAAATGTCCTTTTTTTCAGGAGAAAAGCAGCAACTCATGATGCACAAGTTCGTGTCTCAACAAATTCAAAAAATCAATAAAAGTGTCCATGTAAAGTATGTGTTAGTGAGATAAGTGCATTGTAAACTGTCTGCAGTGCTGCAGGATATTACTATGCAAAACATGCTTAACTGGAGAGAACTGTAACTGTGTTTTAGATATATTATGGAATTTGCAGTGTTGTTAGGAATTGGACTGACATTTTTGTGTTTCTGTTTCAGTAAGGAATGAACTGTGGGGGACCTGTTTATTTCATAGTTTGCTAATATGCTCTAATCTGGAGGCTGATCATTGCCTTCGCTGTTTTAGATTACCTTGCTGCTGCCTAATGCTTCTATTTTGGTCATAGCATGTATTAACAGATTTGATAAATATCTCTAGAGTTTGTTCATCTGGTATAGTCTGGTCCCACCCAGGTAATTGCCTGAAAAATGTTTTTGCCTTACAAAAAAGACAAACTAGTCTTCATGGAAGAACTGAGTAGTCTTGTTTCTTCTGTTTTCAGTCTTTCATTTCTCTTTTATAACATTGGGGTATCACAGAAGGGAGACAATCTGTACATCTCTTTTAGAATAGCACTTGAAAGGGCAGAACCACACGATGTAGTTCATAGAATCATTCAGGTTGGGAAAAGCCCTCTAGGATCCCCAGCCCATCCCACCATGCCCCCTAAGCCATGGCCCTCAGTGCCACATCTCCACGGCTCTGGAACACCTCCAGGGACGGTGACCCCACCACTCCCTGGGCAGCTGTGCCAGTGCCTGGCTGCTCTTTGGAGAAGGAATTGTTCCTAATATCCAACCTGACTCTCCCCTGGGGCAATGTGAGACCATTACCTCTCGTCCTATCACTAGTACTTCTACTTTGCTAGTACTTCAAGTACTCCTTTGAGTACTTTGTTAGAAGCCCAGAACTATGGTGGTTTTTGCATCTGCACACATAGAGGTGTGCTGTGACGTTCTCAGGAGCTATTGAAATATATCCATAAAGCCATGATTTTAAAAACAAATCTCAAATAGGAAGTATGAATTCGCAGTGCACAGAGCTGAGCTTTCTGTTGATTGGTTCACTGGCAAAGACATCTTTCAATTCCGGTATGTTCCAATTGAATAAAGCAGGAAAAAGAAGGAAGCCCTTCAATTTCTCTGCTATAGTTTGTCAGTACCGTTTTCAGTGTAATGTCTGGATTGATTCAGAGCTTCCTGTGCGGACATAGCATACATTGACATAGAACCATAGAATGGCTTGGGTTGGAAAGTAGTTCAAAGATCATCCAGTTCCAATCCCTGCCCTGGGCAAGGTTGTCAACCACTAGATCAGACAGCAGTTTGGGCTGCCCAGGGCCCCATTCAACCTGGTCTTGAACACCTCCTGGAATGGGGCACCCACAGCTCTGGGCGCTTGTACCAGGGCCTCACCAATCTCTCAGTGAAAAATTTCCCCTAACATCTGACCTAAATGTCCCCTCTTTCATTTTAAAACTGTTCCCCCTTGCCCTATCACTGTCAGCGTTGCTACAGGCATAGGGCTGTACAGGGGATGCAGAGAGTTTTCTGAATGAATTTGGCTGGCATCTCAAAGCCATGTGTCTGGTTTAGCAGGAGCCTCCACTCAGGCTTGTTTCTCCTGTTGGGAGTTTGCATGGGTTGAATGCCATTTAATATGATTCTACTTCTTAATATCAGAACTAGATCTTGTAGCACTGTATTTTGCCATACATACAAGTTTGTGTGGATGTACACCTAATATCAAACTGACCAAAAAGTTAATGGATCGGTTCTTTTCTGAAAAACTTTGCCAAAGAACATAGAGGGCTCTGAAGAAATGCACAATGCACACCCAAAACATTTGTCTTCTCTCTCTGAATGTTCTACTTTGCAGCTCTCCAAAGCGTGTCTATCATCACCAGGCATCTTCCTTGACGTTTCCTTGGAATGCATTTTAAATAAATCTCATTTACACTCATGATCATTAAGGCCGCACAGCTGATAAATGCAGCTACAATTCAGATGGTGTCACCTGAAGTCAACAGGCATACACTGATCTGTATCAGTTAAGGAAATGGATCAGTTAAATCTTGGATTCTAGGCTGTTTGTGTTAAATACATTTGTCTGCATTTTCCTTTCTTTAATGGTGCTGTAATCCTGTTTTATTCAAATAGGATATAAAGAATCTCTGTTTTGATGTTGATTTTTAGGAACACTTACAAGGCATCTGTAAGATTGACATTACTAAAAAGGACAAATACATTAAAGAAATAATGTTAATATGCTTAAATTTGATGAAATTTAAGTACTTTGTACAGATTCTTGGCCAGCAGAAGGCAGTAACTGCTCAGCTTTGAGTTGTTCATCGTTAACGAGGTATGCTTGCCTGCATTAGCCATCTTCACAGTATAGATCTACAGACTAGATTTTAAAGGTTTCAGAATAAATTCCTAGGAATTTTATTGTTTGTGTGCCGTTGTTTATGATTTTCCCCTAAACAATGTATTCCCCTTCTTTCCTAGGCTTGAGAGTTTTACTTTTCATGTACGATATTCAGCATGCTGTTGTTCTGTCACATGCTAGCTGGAGCCTTTCTTCCATTCTTCATCCTTTCAGAGAATTGGGTTTCAGCTAAGAACATCAACTTTCACAACGTGAGACCTCCTCTAGACCGTAAGTAGACAGTTATTCTTTTCCTGCGTATGCAATAGTAGTTTAATGTTTTAGTAAATTTCTGTGTTCTTTCAATCCATTGTTTCTTAGGTGTTTTACTTCTTCAGACATGAAGGATTAGATTTTTAAAATAAAACTTTTGCCTTCAATCCATAACAGTTTATTTCTAAGATTTTATGTTGATTGAAAGTAAACAAACAAACTATTGAATGTTTTGCTGAAATAAAGAGTACACCTTGGCAACAGTTTTCACAAATAAAGTGCTTTTATTATATTTTTCTGTGTCTGAAATGACTCCCTACAGGAAACATTATATAGTTGATTTCTCCTAAATAATACAGAACAGGTGTCTTTTGTCTTTAATCTTGTTGGGGTTTTTGTAAGGGAAAGAAAAGGTGTGCATTATGCAATTAATTCAAGCTGAAGGTAATTAAAAACATTGTGAGACCTGTGAAGGTAGTTGTCACTAATAGCATCATACTTTTGCCTGTTATCTAACATCAGAAATATTTTATCCCTTCACTTAAGGGGAGAAGATTTTCCTGGCACAGATCATTAAAACAGACAGGACAACCTGATACATGATAGGTGCATCTAGGGAACTGCACATCTTAAATTTGTTTATATATGTATGTAATGTAAATAAGCTTTTAAAATAATCCTCTTCACCCTTTTGTCAAAGGGAACGAATTTTCCAAAGTTGGAGATCAAGACCTAAAGCAGGTTTTGAAGATGCAGGTTTTCCATCAAAGGAATGTAGCTTGTTTGTGTATATGCACAAACATAGAGTTGGATGTATTACCATGTATATATATACGTATACTTATATGTAAGATGTTCTCTCTCTCCTGTTTTTCCCACCAGTGCTTAATGGTACTCTGGATTGTGAGAGAATGAAAAGAGGAGGAAGTGTTCTAAAGATCAGGCATAGCAAAGCCAGTTAAAAACATAAAAGCTTTCAACAAAACTTGTTTCATAGGATTTATTTATCTGACAGTGATGTGTCCTTGAGAATATGTACACATGTAATATGCTTGTGTGTGTGTGCAAGCACTTACAATATTATTTTGAATATTTGATTTATATTTGTGGGTTTTTTTAATTTGTAATCTTACTGTATTTTAATCCTTTCAAAGCCACTCCGTTTCCAAACAGTTTTAAGTGCTTTACCTGTGATAACGCGCTGGACAATTACAACTGTAACAGATGGGCTGAAGATAGATGGTGTCCTGAAAGTAAGTGTTTCTGCACTAAGGGGGTTTCATATGACAGTTAAATTTATTTTTCCCTGACTCAGCCATCTTGTAGAAGTCTAACTGAATAGGATTAACATACCAGCACCGTGATGCCCTCAGTTTTGTTAGTAATGCTGAGTCATATGATTTTTGCTGAGGTGAATATTCTGAGCATTTCAGAGTGCAAAGCAACATGGATATAGACACATAGGGGTGTGTGTGTATGTATATATATGTGCTTCCTAGAAATCAATTTTAAGGATGTTATTAAAAAACTTGAGAATAGCCTACCTGGCCTTATCTGGTTCCTTTTGGATAACATCCCAAGATATGATGGTGGTCACTATAGGTTTGATTGTAATAACCAAGACCTGAATGACTGGGAATCGTGTTTGTATGAGAGAGTGATAGATACATAGAAAAGAATGGAAATATGTTTCCTCATTTGTCTTCACAGTGGTGTTCATAGTAACAGTGGGAAAGGGAAAGAAATGAACTAGAGGAATGAGAAAAATGTCTGAAACAAAGAAGAAAACAATGTGCTGCAAAAAAACAGCAGAAAATGGAAGATAAATGTGTAGTTCATAGCACAAATAAGTAGTTTAAATGATAGCAGCTTTTCTGGAGGTTTAAAGGATCAGTTAAGCTTAAGATTTCATCACTAATGAATTTCTTGCTAAATGTTTTTTTAAGTTGAAAAATGGCTTTATACAACCCAAATAAGTAGTTTTTATGGCAATATTTTGTTAAATTGTGTGAGATGCATACTGTATGAAAGTCAACATTTTAAAATTTATTTTGTAGGTACTCAGTACTGTCTGACAGTTCATCTCTTCACAGACCATGGGAAGAGTACATCAGTCACCAAAAAATGTGCTACTGGAGATGAATGCCATTTTGTAGGCTGCCATCACCACAGGGAGAGCGGTCACACAGTAAGCACTACTCTTTGTATGAGAGCAGCACACTGGGTTTTAAGGTTTCCATTTCTGTCGTTGTTTTTCCTGCAGAACTGAGGAGTATATGCCAACATTATATTCTCATTATATTCTCCAATGTTTCATAATAGAAATCAAATTTCACCAACAGGAGCATGACCACTGCTTTCTTCCTACTTTCCTCTTTGTGTGATTTGGTGGCAGGATGTAATAACCACTTCTAAAGAAGCAGGTGAATTTTCTGGGGCATGGCTAGCATGCATCAGATACATGGATCTTGGTTTCTGAGTTCTGAGTGAGGCACCCAGCTCGGCTGCACAGCCTGCACCAATGCTCGTGGTTCTGCAGCTGTGATGCTGCCAGCACACGGGCAAGCCATTCTGGGCGTTAAGTGCTCCAGTCATGTCTCTGAGTAACACACCTTGGATAACGTTACACAGTACATGAAGCCAGACTTCATTTGTCCATGAAGAGCATGCTTCTGAGCACAGTGCAACTGAGTTCTTGTTCCATGAGATAAAGCTAGAACACTGTCTTCTCAGGTGAGATTTGCACATAGATCCTTGCGATGCTAGGAAGAGTTTATACTTAATAAGCCAGCATATCTCACCAAAGTAGTATACACGGCAGGGAAGTATTATCCACTAAATTCTTAACAGCTAGGAAGGTTAGTTTACTGCTCAGAATTTTTTAAAATAAACACTTAATTAGAGAATTAATTTCCACAGCGATAAGTAATCAAAAAGAGTAAGACTAGCAAGATGCTTGGTACATGTTCTGTTGTGTTCTGTAGCAATGCCAAAAAAACCTCTTGAGCTAAAAGGAAAATCTAAGATACAAAGAGCTATGCCAAATAAGCTGTGAAAGGCAGAAGCCAAATGCTTTGTGCCATCTATCAGATGAGAATAATTTCCAAGTGGGCGCTCATAAAGTACTGTAAAGAGAACTGTAATTTGTTATATTGAGAGCAGAAATCTAGAAGAGGTTAAAAAAAAAAAAAAAAAACCTTGCTGAAAATTTAAAAGAAAGTTCGTATTCACAGATGTGCTAAACCAACCTAATTGGAAAATTTACTGGAAAACAAGGCACTACCAGTAGCTGCCACCATCCTGGTCACTGATTAACGACTGTAACTTGGGTGTCTTGTTTTTTATAAGGGTAATTCCAGTCTCAAGTCTTGCAGTTACTACTATATTCCTCATTTCACTTCATTAAACTCTTGCAGTTTGTCCTGTTCTCTTCTTGCCTTGAGAGACTTTCAGTGACACTGGCATGTTCTGCAAAAAATCTGTTTCGATAAATTGATATATTTGGATGATCTTTCTCTTAAAATTCCTCACAACTGTGGAAATATATAAGTAATATATAATGTAAGCTTGTTTTTCTATCCTAGGTCATTTAAGATGAAAATAATATATACTGCTATTATATTTTGGGGATTGAAGTCAGTCAAACTTCTGTATGTTTTTGCAAAGGAATGGTTTAGTGTAGAATAGTTATTGAATTTTATGTAGTATTGAGAGTTTTTAAAATATCAGTGTTTTCCTAAACTCTTTGGATAATACTTATCTTTAACATGAAAGATTTCATACACCAAAGACAAAGCAGGCAACATCCATGTTGATTATGTCTGTATGTTACCTGCACCGACTTCTATTGATTTCAACAGATTTTGATGCATTGAGGGCGTGAAATGACTGTGCAGCCTGCCTTCTGCTGCATATTACCTTATACAAGGTCTTGTACCTTCGGATAAGATGAAAATTGCCCATCTCTTGGCTTTTCTAGTAAGGAGTATCAAGTAAGGAAAATTATTCTCAGCTTCCCTCCTGAAAATCAGCTGTGTCAGTGGACCTGCAGCACTAGAACAATGTAAAAAGAAATTCTGAAGTTCAGCATGCAAGGCTACACTGCATACAAAAGCTTCATGGGAAAATTGAAGCCCAAAAGCAATGACACAAAGTAGTGGCATCCCTAGGTGATGAAATACTTTGGGAAGGCTGTGGTGCATGATCTGGAGAAGTTGTAACATCTGTGCTGCATCTGCTGCCTTGGGTCCAGCTGCCAGGTGTAAGTGTTTAGTCCGTTGTCTGTAACCTTTGCAATCATCTGAAAGAGCAGGCACCTGTAGAAGCCGCTCTGAATTGCCCTGTGTCCAATGATCTCCTTTCTCCCAACAGGAATGTGTTTCGTGCTGTGAAGGCATGATATGCAACGTGGACCTACCAACCAATCACACAAATGCAGTATTTGCTGTGCTACATGCGCGGAGAACGTCGGGTGGCAGCCGGCAGACAGTCAGCATTGCAGTGCTTGTGTCAATCATGGTGGTTGCATTGTCATGATGCGGCATCTCCCACTGCATCTACTTGAGAGGGCTTGCCTTTCTGTGGGCTACCAGAAGTCGTAAGGAGTTCAGTACGTGCAGGAGAAGCCACCGATACTTCTTAATTACGCAAAATGTAAGAGGACAGTGGGAAGAAGTGTGCATCATGAAGTCCTTGGATGTTTTAATGAAGACACTTCAAATGGTCTGCAGTATTTAAAGAAAAAGAACAACACACACACAGAAAAACAAACAGGAAACCCACTGCTGACTACGCAGTGTGCAAAATCAAGTTACTGTAGTTCACTGTTTTATGATGAAAATGCATGTGTGGTTGGTGTGTTTCATGAACAGAGAAATGTCTGTAGACACTCAGGTGAGATAAAAGGGGACTCTGAGTGGACCATGTGCAAATTTGTATCTTAATGGAAACTGTTTTAAAACTGTTTATCACTGCGCAAAAATGGGCTGTTTTGTCTAAAAGCTGTATGTAAGCTTATCTTTAGTTATGGTTTTCATAGAGAACACATACAAGAGAATTTTTTCTGTTTTGATCAGAGCTACTGTTTCTATGAGAAATAAAATAATACTTTATACCTTTCCTATAAAATGTCTCACACTTGAACTATAAAACAATATGAAATTATGTAGAGTTTCTGTCTAAAAATGATGAACTCCTTGAGCAGCTAAATCAGAATTATTTGCTTTCCTCAATGGGAATATTTTTTCTTCTGTAGAATCTCACCTCAACTGCTTACCTCAGATTCTAAGTCCTTGTCTTTGTGATATTAATGTGGCAGTAATACCATGAATTTCAAATTGCAGCTACAGTCAAGCAGCTATTTTATCATAAAAAATTGTAAGTGGGCCCTTGGTATAAATGAGGAGAGAACTGTACAATGTTCTTTCTTGATTTGGAGAGGATTCTCCCAGAAATGTTACTCTCCTTGATGGATCAGCGTGTGAGAAGTCAGCGCTGGATAATCCAGGCCTCTGGACATTGCTTTATCTAACATTTGAAAAGTTTGGGCCAAGATTCTATTTTTCGTTACAGTATTATGGTGTTTAATGTGGTTTATTTGCATAGCTAGACTAGTTGAATCTGTATCATTTAGATGACAGTCGATTAGATGAACAGCTGCAAATATGGCAAATAGAGTTGAAGTGACAGTTGGATGTACTGGAGCCTTCGTTTTCCTCTGTAAACCTTCATTTATGAGTATACTGCTATGATTGTTCTGATCTTCTCTAGTGGCTTTTTTTTATCATCTTAAATGAGGTGGTTAAAAATTACAATGAATTGTTGAAGCATTTTTCAGAGAGGAGGCATCGTAAAAGCTTGGCCTTACGTAAGGATTCAAAACTGATCTCTGAAGAAGTCAAGTAACCCTGGAATAATATTGTCTTAAGTATTAGCTGTTTTAAGTCACTAAACATATCTAAACTAGCAGCTGAAAAAACAGGTTTTGTAATGTTTTTAGTTTTGTGTATGTAGTAAAATGTGAACGCTTTTTAGAATTTATACGTATGTCTATAAATCAGTCTGTGATTTGTTGACAGACAATTGCATAGTTACAGAATTTGGGTGGAAACACTTTTTCCTTACCAATGCAAAATAATTCTTGCTGCCTAAATTAAGGTTTTTCAGGCTATGGGTTCTGATGCCCATAGCTGTGCTGTCCAACATGCCAAGCTGCCAAGGATGTTTTCTGGACATTTTTCCTTTGGTCAAAGATCGTCCCTAGGTAACAACATACCTATAGCATTAATCATGGTGTCAGACATACCTACAGTCATAATTAATGATTGATGTTTAATGACGATAAATAATGGCCATCCTTTTGCTACATGATCTACAGGGTTCTTCAACTTTTTTTCTTGTGGAAAAATCATTCCAAATTTGCTCTGTGCTCCACAGAGAATTCCTCAGTTGAGGAGGATTCTTTGGGCCATGGTATTTTTCCTGGTTTTGCCTCTAAGTGCTAGGTGCTTCTGTAATTCAGTTTCTGGGAATAATTATGACAATCTTAACAAGGCCTTAAAGTGCCCTATAATCTTATGCAAGTTTACTGTAAATACTTCACAATAATCTGAGTACTGACACTTGTTTACACTGCAAATGCTATTTCAGCGCATTCAGGAGTGCCAGGAAGCCCCTGGAAAGCAGCCCAGAGGGTGGGCTCAGGCACAGAGAAATGGGTTTTGGGTTCTCTGCAACAGCCAAAAGACCCGTGGGGATGTGTCTGTTTATCTTTTTCTTGGTTGAACTGATTTTTTTGTTTGTTTGTCACGCTGAAAAGAAATCTGCACATAGTTTAAATATTTTTACTTACACATTTGCTAAAGAATTTGCCTAGATTAAAAAATAAAATCAAGAATTCCACTGAAGTGCCAAAATAGTATGCTTGATTTAACGATAAAGACAGCAAGCTGGGTTAATTAAAGGATTTGGTGTTGCCGAAGGTTAACTTTTTAATGTAACAGAATTCCAGTACTGTAGGACATTAAGGATCAATTCAGTCATCTTGATACATTGGTGCCTTTGGTAGTGCAAGGCTGAGGACCGTTGTTTCTAGAAAAACAAATACACCAAGCTATTAGTGCTGCACAAACGAGCACTCGGCTGAAATTTGGAATTTGAGAATGACTGTCACATTTAACCTTTGCTGATTTTTATGTATGTAAAAACCTTTGTTTCTGATTGCATTTTACTTTAGGCCCATGTTAAATGCTGACTTTGTAGAGTAAGCAATGTGTGTTGATTATTAGAGAAAATACTGCTAAAATTCACCACGGTGCATTACTAATGACTGACTACATAGTCAACCTTAATTTTAATTTATGGTAGAATTTTTATATTTTATTAAATAGATTCAAAAATCTGAAGAGAAAATGTCGGATATCTGTCTGAAGTACTCGTTGAGGAACTTACAAGAATATTATTTTATTCAAGAAAAATGGCCTTCAGGGCTCCATAATGTACGTATCTCATGCCTCTCCATTTTGGTTCACATGTGTGTAACTTCTTGTTAATGCCTAAATTAGCCATGCAGCTTTGGAAATGACATTTGTGTAAGTGCACACCCATAATTATATGCAGAACAGAGGTGTTTGCTAATGCTTCTGCATACATCCAGCCTCCAACAACAAGGTGCAAAACGCTGCATTCTCACTCACAAGGATGAGGAATAATCTGATTTTTGTTCCAGAATCATGTAGCGTAAAACAATTTATGCAGTTAAGGAGGAAAAATAAATATTGTTTGATATGTGTATATATTTTTTTTATGTTGCTCAGGACAGCCTATTGAAGACTTACTTTTGAAAGTTTAAATACCAAAAAACTTTTCTACTTAGTGTTGGTTTGTATGACACTTTCTCATCCCATGCTGCTGTTTCAAATCCTCTCCAGAAATGGCACTTCAGGTATTTGCTGGTAGAGAAATGATCTGGTGAAAAGGATGAAAATCCTTCTGCTGCTTAAGACAAACAAGACCAAGTGTGAAGAAGATTCTTCAATCCTTTATTGATTCCAACTGAGGAAAATTCACTTGTGTAACTTACCAGTTTGATAAAGAAAGGTGACGCTTGGGGGGCACACGGTGAGCTGAAATGGCCCTCTGTCATGTTTATAAGCTCCCTTTAAGTGCTGGAAGGCTGCAATGAGATCTCTCCAGAGCCTTCTCTCCAGGCTGAGCACCCCCAGTTCCCTCGGGCTTTCTCCAAAAGAGAGAGGTGCTGCGGCTTAATCCCAATATGGAGATGTGCTGTGCCCCAAGGCACTCAGCACGAATAAAGCTGGATTTCATCTCTATTTCTGAAAATTTAATTGCTGCAATTATTAGTAATTTTAAGAACAGTTTTGTAGCATATAAGTGGAAATAAATTTTAGCTATTACATTTAATCATAAAAGTGTCAAAGAATGAAACATCCTTCTGGAGTCGCCTCCTAACAACAAAACTGAAGTCTGGATACAGGATGAAATTCCAAGTTAAGACAATGAACAGCATGCAGTCTGCTCATTTGAACAGGATAGAACAGGACAAAGTGTTCATTTCAGATTTTTATAGCAACGTTTCAAAGAGCAAAACAAAAACTAGCTATTTCAGACAAAGACACTTCTGCAGAACCTCTTTGTATGTTCAGGCTGAGTTTGGAAGAAGCCCTGCTGAAGTGCATAGTGTTACAGGAGTGCTGTTTACAGGTGTCTCCAATTAAGAAAATGAGGCCAACAGCCTCCTCCCAAACAAGTAGGAGCCTATCCCTGTCTCTCTGCACCTGGAGACCCTCTTCCTGTGCTGGGGCAGGGCAGCTGAGTGCTTGAGGATCTTCCAGATTCTTCATTCTCAGTGAAGCAAGTGACATCAGCCTTTGGAGGTGCTCAGAGCAAAAGGTAGGGATGTTTGGTGTGGGCATAGGGTTCGTGGATACTCGTTTGGGTAAAGGGAAGAAGATGGGGGCAGAGCTGAAGAGATATACAGCCTTGATGGGGAAATGCTGTGTCACGTTCTCAGCTGGGGTAAATGGTCTGGAGGAAGGGCCATGTGGACTGTGGGAGAAAGGCAGGTACTGAGTGACTAATGAGTCTGTGTAATCTCTGCAGAAAGTGCATATCTGATGTTTTATATGGACTTATAATAACTGTTCTGCTGTCATCCTCAAGAAATTGAGGCTGTGCAGAACAACAGCTGTATGTTTTGGAGAATGGGTTGGGGAATATAAGAGAATGAATATACTCAATATTCAGAATTCTTTATTTTTGCTTAAATTTTGTGGTGGTTTGGCAAGGTCGCTTTTAATGTCCCTATCTTGTAAGTCTTCTGTAGTAAGAAGCTGTGGTTACTAATAGAGGGGAAACAGAAGATGTTTGATGTTTGAATGATGGAATAGGTTTGTGTGGGAAGAAAGATAACATTTTATAGGGGTTTAAATATCACGTTGCACCGCTCACTTGTGTTAATTTGCCCAAGTCATAGCACTTATTTTTATTTTTGTTTATTCTTGTTCTATGTATTGTGCTGCTGTAACCAGGGTGATGCAGTGCTGCTCTGGAAAGTGAACTGTGTTTAGGAAAAGTGTATGTGGCTGGAGGTGGAGGAAGCAGAATGCTGATTAAGGTGGAAATTAGGTGAATGACAGGTTAGACAGCGATTATCGTTGCTGAATTTATGCAAAATGTGTCACATGCCATTGGAAGAAAGTGAGCATATGTTAGGTCTTAAAGATCGCCATAGCGGATCCTTATGTTTCATTTTCACAAATTCTGTTGTGTATTCCCCTTGTTCTGAAAAGGATGTAGCCTAGGCTACATCCCTCACACTTGCTCTAAGCTGTAGTTCCTCATTGCTCTTAAGCGTTTACCTACTTTCTTTGGTTCAGATATAAAGAGCTTGAGAAGGATGTGGTCCCCAGATCACATACATGACTGAAGGATGAAAACCACTGACTCCATAGTGCTCAGGTTTAATTTGTGACCAGTCCACAAAGGGATTTGCTGAGGTTTGTGTTCAAGAGTGGTTTAAGCGCTCTGATGTGAGAGGAGAGAACCAAGTCCAGGCTTGAGCTCCTTAGAGGATGACTTTTCTCTACTGTCTTATTTCAAATGCGTTTGTCAAAAATGATTCCTGATCTCTTGAGCTGTCTCCAGAGCCCTAGGTAGCAGCCTGTCCTCCTGCTTATTTGCAGTTCTGACACTTTTCAAGTGCTTGGCCTTTCTTTCTGTCTGGTTAATGCTGATGTGTATTATGTCATTTGTGCACATCTGAATGCTTATCTCACTCTTACAGCTATTTATTTCCTTAAGGAGCAGAATAGATTTTTCTGTACATATAGTGATTCTTTGTAGTTTTCTTTTTCTTTTCCCCCTGCTGAACACAGATGGAATACAGATCTCTAGGAAATCAATCATCAGATGCATTTTTCTCTGATGGACTTGTACTTCCAGTCTGATCTGCAGTTTGTTCCTTTCTGTTTAACTGTGAGGGGGATAAAAAAGAAAATACTGCCAAAGAACTGTATGATGCTTAAATTCATGCCTTGATTTTTCATGACCTGGGAGAAATTTAAATATGGTGAATGAATGTGCTGTTCCATTGAAGCTGGGAATTGTACCGTGGTGTGTGGCAGGACTGGGAGTTCATCCAGTGTGTACCTGGTCATTGCTCACCTGCGTGTTGCTGTACAGTTAGGTAGTTATAGCTCTGAGTAAATAATAGAAATGTATACATTGGCCTGCAGTAAGTCATGCTGGAGGCTGCTCTTGGTGGTGTGATCACTACGAGGGACTTACCTCAAGTCATTGGTCTTTTTAAAAGATTGGCTGTAGACAAGGTATGTGCTCATCTGTTCCTTGCAGCTGAGAAGATTTGTTTGAAAGTTGCCCTGTGAGTTAGTAGCCAAAGCAGCATTATGGCAAAACTAAAGGCATGGTTTCTTTTTATTATATATATATACATATTTTACTGAAAGCCGAAATGTCATCACTGTTGAAATACTGCAGTCTTTTGTGTGGATTTGACATAGTTTTAAGAAATGACAAGAACTGGACATGAGGATTTTAACATTGGTGAGATGGTTGCTGCAGGAAATAAAAGTTTAAAAGCTGGGTTCATTTCAGGAAAGAAGATGAATTAGCCCAAAAGCAGAAAATTCTATAAAACGTGACCAGAATTACATTATTCTTGGAGGTTAATTTGAAGCTCTCCCCCCTGCCCCCTCAGCTTGTAGCTATCCCCTTGCAGACTGTGATTGGTGCTTGCCAGAAGGCCAGCTCTCTGCTTGCCTGATCCTGGTTGTCCCTTGATTCTCTTAAGCGTGGGCTCTGTCACCATAATGGCTCCACAGAGGTCTTTCTGCAAAGTGTATTCTCTGGGATCCTTCTGGAAGGCAAGCTGCGGTTTAATGAGGATTGCAGTTCCTGTGGAGGTGTGGGGATGTGCTCATCACCTCTCACTGTCTCTTGTCAGACATCTACCTGTGCTGCCTTGGGGCTGTCATTGATATGCTGCACAGAGTGCTTCCTCTTGGCCTTCTCCTTTCAGAATGGCATTCTTGGAGGAAAATGAAAATAAATAAGTAGGTTTTTTTTTTTTCTTGTTTTGTTTTGGCTGATTGGTTTTGGATTTCTGGTAACAGCAGCTGTGAAAAGCACTGGGTGCCTCAGCTATCTGAGCTATTTTAGTGGGACAAAATATTGGAATGTAAACAGCTTGGGCAGCTGAAAGACATGAGAAAGACAAAGTCACTGCTGAAAGAGAGAGGATATATACATCTTTTTGAGTTTGCAAATGTTTTTGTTGAGGTCTAATCTGCAGCTGGCGATCATCAGATCAGCTGAGGTTGCATCATGGAGTGGGTAAATTAATTTCTTGGAAATGTATGAGCTCCTGAGCGCCTTCGGTGACTGGAAGCAGTTTTCTTGTTTCCTTGCTTGTGCTCTCAGACCCATGCACTCGTGCTGTGCTTTTGTCAGGTCTTATCTCCATTTGAAAATTAATCACAGAGTCCTTAAGGTTGGAAAAGCCCTCTAAGATCCCCCGGCCTAGCCCCAGCCCATCCCACCATGCCCACTGAGCCATGGCCCTCAGTGCCACATCTCCACGGCTCTGGAACCACCTCTGGGGATGGTGACCCCACCACTCCCTGGACATCTGACTAGGGAAGGCTGCCAGGCTAAAGCACAACTGCTCTGCCCAAATAATCTTGTGGTGATCCTGTTTAATGCAGTTCTTTTACCATACAGGTAAATTACAGCAGAATAAGGCAGTGTGCCCCCACCTGATCATAATCAGCAGTGAGTGGGGCTGAACCAGGCAGCTTTGTGGCCTCACTGGAAATGATTTCCAGTTGTTCCAAGATGAAAGTGTTCTCCCTGGATGCCTCCCTTAAAAGTGCTTCTTTTATTTTTAAGACTTAGTCATTTTATAGAAATGGAGAAGATCAAGAGAATATGGTTACTCTCTCCTTTTGCCTTTTATCATCTCCCCATAAGCACCTTGTAAATGGTCTGTGTGGGACAGCCCCTACCACCCAGACACAGGGATTCCCCACAGGGATTCCCTTTGGCCTCTCAGATTTTCTCTGCTGCTTTCAAGCTTCCCTGCCACTGAAGCTGCGTGAAATGGATTTTCAATGTAAGGCTTTTGCCTATATAACAGTGAGATGATTCAAACACAAGAACGCAAAGATGTTTAAAATGTTGAAATAAAAATGATAACTGGTAACAGATTAAACTGCTGTTCAATCATGGATACTTGAGAGCCAAAAGCATGTTACTATCACTGATTAAGAGCTATGCTGAGTACAAATGCTTTCACTTTGAGAGGGCAGTTTTCATGCAGTTCGTTGGCTCAAATTTGGCAGTGAATCAAATTTTAGGAATGTCTCATGGAGTAGATTTTATTAATGAGTTTTCCCTGCAGAAGCCCCAAAGTGGGACATCGTTCCTCTGGTTGGAAAGCCGCCCGTGGAGGTTGTCAGTAAGAAGGAATTCCTGGAATTAATTATTTTCTCTTTGTTCTCGGCTCAAAGCTGAATAGATCCATTACATAAGGGATTTTTTTGTTGTTGTTTTGGAAAGAAAATGATTTTGCCTTAATGAAAAATGTGGGACCTGGACCGGGGAAGGGGTATTAGAGAAATTGTTGCAAAATCTGCCCCTGTTCGTGGTTCACTTGGACATTGTTAAATGGTGTTGGGATTTGTCCTGGACAAGAAGTGGTGGGGAGAATAAATCTGCTTTCTTGGCAAAAAGAAATGCAAGTATGCAAAAGTTTCAAATGGATTTATAGATAAAGTGCTGAAGTGGGAAATGAGAGCTTTTTTTTTTTTTTGTCTCCTCCATAGTGAGTATTACTTTTTCCATCAAGCAAGCCAGCTCTCTGCTTGTGAATCATTTTATCTCTTTTGAAGTTGTCAAGTAAGGATTTAGGGACAGCTTAATTGGTGCCTTAGGACTTTGACTACCTGAATTGCTGGGATAGTACACGTGCAAATACAAAACACAGTCATGTGAGGATCGTCGTTTGGTCCAAGGGACAGTTGCCATGCCCAGTTAGTGTGTGCCTCTTGGCACTCACTGAAGTACTCAACTCTGTTTTTTAAAAGTCAAATAAAGCAATCCTTCTCATGGAAACCATATTTTATTAATGAGTTTTTCTATTGTGTCATTATTCATTGTTGTCTGAGATTTTTAGTCTTTGGACAATATCTCCTGATGCTGCTGAGTAAATGTAGTCCTGCTTTACAGTAAATAGAAAACATAGCCTGAAATTGAGAGAAGGCGGAAAAGGGTCATATCAGAAAATCACATCAGGATATCAAGAGCTGATAGACACTGTTACTCTTCTGAAAGCGAAGTATCCTTTACTTAACTGTATTTTGACTTGTTACAGGATTTCTTTTTTTTTTTTTAACTAAATTAGAACTTAGCTCCATGTTTAATAGGCATGGTGGTGGTGGGTTGATTGTTGGACTTAGTGATCTTAGATTTTTTCCAACGTTAGTGATTTTATGATTCTATATTTGAAAACTTGGTATAATTAAAAGTAACAAGTAGATATTCTGGTGAATTATTGACTTGAATTTTCAGGGGTGTTCTGTATATGAAACCTGATATAAAAAGCTGTCCTAGAGTAACCACAACAGAGTGTATGACATTTGGCTTTGATTGTTTTCCTTGATTTTGCTGACAGTTGTTTGTTTAATTGGCTTGGTCAGCATGCACATTCCCACTTGTGGGAATTAAAATGTCAGAGTGGTGTTTGTGGCCAATGCCTGGGTATGGTGACGCTGCTGGAGTGCTGGCTTCTGAGATCTCAGAATATCTTGCTTTTGGACACTGCCACGAAAGTGAGCTTCATCCCTCACTGAGAGCATTCTCCATCTCCACAACTGCCTTCTGTACTGTCAGAAAATACGTTGACAAGTCCCTGTGAATAAGCTTCTCTTTCAACATAATATAAATCTAATGCAGCTCCTGCAGTAACTGTCAGATATCAGCAGTGCTAGGGGCTTTAGTTGAATGACATTCAACTCACAATTTATTCCTTTCTGTTTGTGAATCATTTCCAGAACCAGTTTTTTTTCCTGTTATTGCAGCTATAAATAAAGATACCATTTATACACATAAGACATGTCAAGAAAGCCCAGACTTGGTCTTGACATGCAACCATTCTACTTTTCTTCACATATGCTACTAATAGTTTATTAATGAGCAAAGGATCTGAATCACATTTGGACACCTGATTCTCAGGATTTTCAGCTGCTGAAATGTTGCCCTTCCATGAAGTTAAATTTTAAAAGTTGCTTTTAAGTGAGCATTGAGGCAGATGAGGACTGGTCAAGACCTTGTGCTGTTTCCCACTCCATGCTTGGCGTACTTTAAAAGTAATGCACAAGGAGACGTACTCCTTTAAACTCCATACCATTGATTAAGACTTTCATAGCCTTAACACGTTTATGTATCCCTTGTGGACCTAATTTTAAGTAAATGCCTTACATTAAGGAATTCATTTATTAATACCAGTGTAACTTGCATAAAAGTCAGACCATCAGGTTTCTTTCCTGATGTCCCCCAGCAGCTACGTTTCAGCTTTCTTTGTTTAAACTCACAAAGATTAGCTAAAGCTCCTGGGATTTCCACTTGGTAAGTGTTCTTTTAAGCTCTTTGAACATTCATAGAAAGTTTGAGTTCATCTGAAATGTCACAATCAATGACCTTTACAGCTTCATTTCATGGGTTTTATTTTCCGATTCAAAAGCTGTCTTTTCCTAGAGCCAGTTTTCCTAATACCTTTCCATTAAAAGTCTTTGAGGCCAGATATTTCTGTGAATCTCTGGGAAGATGGTGGATCAGCACTTTTGGAGCAATGACTGCTTTCCTCCTGTGGCTGCAGACCAGACCTTGAGAGGTCCATGTGTTCTCTAAAGGCTCCATGGAAATAAAACTTATTTAATGGGGAAGAGAGATGGGGAGACAGGCTTCGGTAGGCTCAGCATAGATTTAGAGCTGTTCTCGCTTTTTGGAAGCTTTAAGGGTTATGTCGGTCAGAAAAGCTTAAATGACGTGCTTCCCTTGCTCTCCCTCTGTGCGCCTTTGTGAACCATGATGAGGTCCCTCTGAAGCCTTCTCTTCTACAAGCTGAACACCCCCAGCTCCCTCAGCCTTTCTCCTTAGGAGAGGTGCTCCAGCCCTCTGAGCATCCTCGTGGCCCTCCTCGGGACCTGCTCCAACAACTCCATTTCTTTCTTGTGCGTCCCCCTTTGCATTAGCTGCAGAATAGAGTCTGATGACTGGAATTAATTAGAGATTCAGGGTAAAGGTGGAGGCATTCCCACTCTGCTACAATCTACCCTCACACTTCTAATGTTACCTTTGTGCAACCTCCTTGCTCTTCTAATTAAATAGTGTGTACTTCTTCGCATCACGTTCAAAAGCCTGTGTAAAACAAGCATGTTTCTGTCTTACATGTGATTCCCTTAAATCCTACACACACATGGGAAGACTTAACTGGACAAGATTTTAAAGCAGTTCTGGTTCCTGTGGTGACAGACACGATGGAAGTGATACCACACAGCTTTGCGTGCTCAGGTGGAGCACCTGTAGGTGTGCCTTTACACAAGTCCCCTTTTAAACTTTGGGTAAAATCTTCTAGCTCTTCTTTGAAAGCTCTTTTCTCAAAGAGATTGTCTTTTTTTTTTCTTTCTTTAGAAAGTGAGAATGTTTCTACACAGTGGCATTTTGTTTGTTTCATAGAATCATTGAGGTTGGAAAAAGCCTCCGAGATCCCCAAGCCCAACCCATCCCACCATGCCCACTGAGCCATGGCCCTCAGTGCCACATCTCCATGGCTGTGGAACACATCCAGGGACAGTGACCCCACCACTCCCTGGGCAGCTGTGCCAGTGCCTGGCCGCTCTTTGGAGAAGGAATTGCTCCTAACACCCAGCCTGACCCTCTCCTCGCACAACATGAGGCCATCACCTCTTGTTCTAATGTTTTGCCCCTTCTTGTTCAGATTGTAAATATGGAATCACGGGATCACAGGGGGTGGAAGGTACCTCTGGAGATCCTTTGCTGTGAAACCTAAACCCAATTTGGCTGAGATAATGCTTGGTTAAGGTGCCAGTGCAGTTTTAGCAGAGAGAGGCTTCTTGGGACAGCTTGACTTGAGAAGGGCAGTTATTGTGAGGGAAATTACACTGTGTATAAGGATGTTGGCACTGCGCAGTAGGAGAACTTCTCCCATCTGTCAGCAGCACATTCAGAGCAGTCATTATGGCTGGGCTCTGCTGCAGATGCTGTGGAATTTGCTGTCCTAAGGCAAGTAATTTCAGAGCTCCCCTAACTGACCTCCAGCACTTGCTGCCATTAAGTCCTGTAAATCTGCCCCGTAGGAATCCAGCACAGGGAGATGGCTGGAGATAGGAAGGTCAGCTGAATTACTATTCTTTTTGGGGGGAAAAAAAAAGCAAAAGAGGGGTTGGGTATAGTTAGTGATATGGTTAAAAGAATAACTTGATGGGTTCAGAAGGTAATATGCTAAATAACAAAGGTAATAATTCTTTGGAGGCATTACTTTAATTCAGCCTCTATCTTCTGAAATTTTAACCAAAGCCCAACCAATCTCTGTGGGATGTCACTGTTGGGCTCTTTGGGCACTATTTCCATGGCATGTACATCGTGTACCATAAAGATGCTGAGCTGTGAGGGATACACATATTTAGTTCTGTGGCTTTTTTGCTGTTCAAAAGCGGAGGAACATCTGTCACAGAGGGAAGAATTTACTTGAGGCCATGGGCAAGAAGTGCTCAGATTTCCCTGCCAGTCACAAAGCAAAGAGATCCATCCAGCGAAACCAAACCTCCTCCAGAAAACAAATGTCGTGCAGGAAAATCCCTCTGCAGAAAAAATTCCGTTCTCATGTTATGCTCATGGCTTGTTTCTTTTTAACCCGAAAGCTCCCCTACAACACGTGTGTGTGTGTGTGTGTGTGGTCTCATTAAAACAGCAATAATCTCTGTATCCTGTATTTCTCCAAACTGCAAAGGCATTGCTTTGTGCCATGGACTTTTATGAGACCTTTCAGCTGGTTATTTGCATATGCACCAGAGCTGCATGTAGCCACGTCTTGCACAGACACCCCCAGGACTGCTCCAGCAGCTGTTTATAACCCTGATTCTCCCTAGGAGCAATGAGACCTCTGGCACAGCTAATGGAGTAGAACTGGCAGTGGTTCACCCGTCATAAAGTAATGGAAGAAGCACCAGACTGAGCATTCTCAATATTTGGGTGATTCTGATTCTTTCTGCAATTGCAGAGTGTAGTTTTTCCTATCTCTGCTCTTCTGTAAAGAGCACAATTTGGATAGAGCCTTGATGAGGGTCTCATGTGAAGCTGTGTTTGTGACCTTGGCCAGCAGCAGGGTGCATGCAGTGGCTCTATCCCTGCATGCCCAGCTATGGTGTTGGAAGATCCTCAATGCCTGAGACACTAACTCCCAACATGTCCTTTTCCACCAAGAGCAGGGAGCTGGTGGCTGCAACCCTTTCTCTTTCAGTAAAGATAGGCTGCTTGGGGCCAGAAAATTGAAGTTGTGACTTAGCAGAGCTTTTAAAAACATCTCTATTCCTTAGGAATTTTAAACTGCACCTACAAACCTTGCCAAAAATATCAAAGCCAAATTTTTAGTCTGGGCAATAGGCTGTTAATGCAGTAAGTGCACTTTTAAAATATTATCCACGAACAATAAAAACCATAATCATTCCTATGGCTAATAAACCCCTGTGGTTTCATTGCTCTAGCTGCCAGAAATGCATTAAGGAACAGATTTTTGAGTGTTTTAATCATATGACTAATCTTGGCTGAACTCAAGCAGGAGAGCTAGCATGAACATGTGCTTCTTGGTGCAAATACAGACTGAGTAATTGGTCTCGTGAAATGGAGCACGTGTGGTGTTTGTGCTCTTCCATGGAGCCGTTGCAACCAGCCCTCATGCAGAAACATCAGTTTCACCTAAATATCCCCCAAAATGTGCTGGTAAGCATCTCTGTGGCCTGTCTGCTTTTTTCTGGCTTTTATAACTAAAGGTCAGATGATGCTGCGTGGCTGATATGGAGGCATTGAGATGTCCTGATGGCTCAATAAGGTGGCTGTCAGCACACTGTGCTTTTGTTTTGTGCCTTATAAAGTAACTAAACGTGAAATGCAGCCTCCTCTGCAGCTCTTAAGTGCACAGCAATTACATAAAATTTGCTCAACTCTTTATTGTATCCACTGAAATCTAAGCGACAGAGAATGCGGTGTTGGACGTGCAGATTGATAGAGCCCCCGATAGGCCATGGCCCTCAATGGCTCTGTGTTCCCTCAGTATTCCCATTGTGAGGTTGCACTTGATAAATGCAAGGAGATACTGCAAATGGAAGGAAATTTTGTTTATCTGGAGGAAAGATGGCATTTTACCTTCTTTGCTAGCTAGTCAAAATTTGTGGTTTTTTATTCTGATTAAAGTGAAGCAACATTAGTTTTCTAGTGTGTTTTTTAGTATGTCATTATGCTTTTACGAAAATGAACTTGATACATATTAGAAGGGGCAATCCAAAGGCTGCTTATTTCCAGAAGTAATGTAACTCTATCATTGGGAACTGATATGCATGTAACAATGGTGTTATTCATGTTGGTCTTCAGAGATTGGAAATGAGTGATTAAATACTCTGCCTTCCTGGGGCTGAGAAAATCAGGGCTGTGATCTTTTCCTCATTGGTATAGGGAAAGATATTGGGGGAAAAAATTAAAGTATATTTTTCACCCTCAGATGAAGAAGCTAGGTCCATTGCTGGCTGATAAACTGGTTCGTAAATGCTGAAAATCATCTAAGTTGCCTTGTGGTGTCAATCTTTTGTTCATCTAAACTTTTTTTTTTTCTTACTATTTGAGTTTTTGTTCTGTATGGTCTCAAAGCTGAAAATCCTGATTTCACTCTGGCAAGTCTAAGTGGAAGGGTGAGTGTTTGTAACCCTGCCCGCGGCAGCAAGTTGGAACTGGGTGTTCTCTGAGGTCCCTTCCAACCCAACTATCCCATGATTCTATGATACCATGACTGATTTTCCTCGTAGCATGGGTCTGACATTTAGGTCAACTCTTGAATTTAGGAAATAACCCATCTCTGTTTTCTAACATGCAACAAGTGATGACAACTTCATCATTTGGTTGGACCAGAGGTGCATCCAGCCTCAGCTTGTGGAAATCTGGTTGATACTTCCTCAAAAACAGTACTTTCTGTCAATTGACAGTACACACTGTCAATGGCCAAAGCTGGCACACACAGCCTCCAGGTAGGCTTCGGAGAGGCATTTTACAGCTGATGCTTTAGGAAGGCTCTCACTGAAAGTCGTGAGGTTCATGCTCACAGTTTATCCTTTGCATCTGTCTTTCTGGGGCTAAAATCTCAGTCTCTGATTCGCGTGGCTTTGAGCCATCCCAAACGGCGCTCAGCGTGTTCTGCTTGGCTCAGTCCTGTCTGGTGTTTGCTCATTGTGCCTTCAGACTGCTCTTTGTGCATACTTTTCCCATGTTCTTTGTACCTGCCCAGGCCTATGTCTACACACCTGATGGCTTCAGCTTTGCTGCCTTTGATTTTGCTCCTGCTCACATGTAACTAATCTGCTATAGCCCCATTTATATGGAAGGAAAAATTCCCTTTCTGATCTTCTTTTCCTGAGAATCTGGGCTTTGTAAGCATCCCCCTCCTCCTAATTGGGTGAAGAAGGACTTTAAAGTTCTTTAAAGTTCTTTAAATTCTACTTTAAAGGCAGAATGAGATAGAATTACAGGCTGTGTATAGAGCAAAAAGCAGCAGTTTGTCTCCTGTTTTGCCCTTTTTTCCCCTCCTGTTCTGCCCCTTTTTCCCCTTTTGTTCATTTCCTGAGCATCTTCCCCATAGAGCACCTCACCCTGGGAGCCGGTGGATCCATGTTTTAAGACCAGATTTGGACAGGATCTAGTTTTACATAAATGTTTTGTTCATAGCCTAATTTTTAATAAAATAGGAGGAAAAACCTCTTTGATAGTTCACCAGCAATAATATTTTTTAGCAGATTCTTGAAACTTTGCCTTTTCAGCACTCATTGAAACCTCAGCTGCAGGCTAGTAGGTACACCAGCAGGCTGACCGAGGATTTTGCTTTGCATACACAAAGACATGCAGCTGGCCCATAGCCTTGAGGTCACCACGGCATTTCAGCAGCAGTGCATTTGGTTATGGGGCAGCCTGTCCTTCTGTTGAGGATTTATGCTTTGCTCTCCTTGAATTCTGGGGAAATGTCCATTAACTTGTGGGAGAGAAGGGGATTAATTGTGAAATTTTACATGTATACTTTAATAAATTTCTCCATTAATATAATTTCATCCTTGTCATTAATCATGTTACGTTAGCAAAATATGCTTTTGACTTGAAGGAATTCTGTCTTGTGTTTCTTCTCCAAATTTCTGCTATAAATCTTGAAGTCAGTTGTCCCTTTTCCAGCTTTTCAGATGGTCATGATAAAGTATTCCTTCACGAATTGGACAAGTAATTTGGAGCTCTCAAGCACTGTTTGGAGCATCCTGCACCTGTGGAAGGGGCTGGAACAGGCTGAGTTTGGTGCTGCCCACACAGTGAGAGGAGAGGCACAGAGATGCACCCTTTGCAGAAGATGCTCCTATGCCTCACTACCCATACTGTGAGGTTTTTGTTTCTCTCTATCCTGAGCAGCTTTTGCTGTCATGGGAGTGCGTTACTTCTCCCCAGCTGTCAGCAGTGGGCTGAGGAGCACACCCCCAGGGTGGTCTTTGATGGACTAACCCCTTCATTCTGTCAGAAAATGTCCTTGGGTTGAATTGCTCCCACTCCTTTGATCTTCCTCTGCAGGTCATAGCTATTAGACCTCTGCTCCTTCTTGCTGCTCTCTTTTTGACATGATGCTCATCTCCCCTCTTCCTCTCCCATTCCTGTGCCACTGGTCCCAAAGTGGTGATGTGGGAGGACGTGTGTGTCCAGGATGGGAGCGAGGGGCTCTGCAGAGCAGGATGTGAGCAGAGGTGGGAGGCAGTGGGAGAACCATACAGATAGGAGGAATAGTGAGGCTGAGGGCAACAGGAAAAGCCCCATTCAGACCATGCCCAGCTTCTCATAGAACCATAGAATGGTTGGAGTGGAAGGAACCCCAAAACTCCCCCAGCCCCACCCCTGCGGTGGGCTGGGTGCCCCCCAGCTCAGGCTGCCCAGGGCCCACCCAGTCTGGCCTTGGGCACCTCCGGGAATGGGGCACCCACAGCTCTCTGGGCAGTGCCAGGGCCTTACTGCCCTCTGAGTAAAGAAATTCCTCCTCACATCTGACCTAAATCTCCCCTCTTTTAGTTTAGAACCATTCCCCATTGTCCTGTCACTATCTGCCTGTGTAAAAAGTCACTTTTTGTCATGTTTATAAGCTCCCTTTAGATACTGAAGGGCTTGTTTGTCACTGAGAACTGGCCTCTCTACATAAAGCTGATGGCATCTGGATGTACTATGGGGTCAAGCTGATGGCACGTTTAGTTCTGCATTGCCTCACACCTGGGAGACCCAGGAGAGCCTGCAGTTGGTCCTCCCACCTTTCCGGATGGCAATGGTGGTCGCCTTGCCTCATTTCCATTGCTTTTGTTCAAAATGATGTGATGGTGTTTCCTTTCTACAGAGATGGGTACCAACCACCTTGTGTGTTGATTCTTTGACAGCAGATGGCATTCTGTTGTTTCCAGTGTTTTATCTCTAGCTCAGTTCTTATCTATTTTGTAAGCAACATTGGACTTCATTTTGTAGGTAACCTCCCGTTGTGAAAGTATTAACTATGAGCGTTGCTGCCTTCATTATTGCCTGGGGTGATGCTTGCCGTCCCACTGGCTGTGGATCTCAGCAACTCCTGACCCTTCAGGCTCAGTGACCGCTCCTGAGTCTCTTGGGACCACAATGAGAGCTTTTCTCCCCTATGGTGGCAGGTCCGTATGACCCACTAATGAGTCTGCTCCCATCGCCAGCTGGACTGGATCCCAATCAAAAACTATTTAAAGTACATGTGTATATTTAAGCATGAGTAGCCTCATTTGAATTCAATTCACTTTTTGGGACTGGGCCGTGGTGGAAGAGCTGGAGAACTCTGTGGCTGTGAATGAGGCATTCACATCCCCGTTGCGATGCACTTTTGATGAACATGCTTGGCTTTCCCAGCAGCATGACCTAGCACTGAGCCATTGCTGCTGCTGGCTGTCAGAGCATTAATTATCCCTGAACAGAGCACTTGTTTCTGTTATATTTTGTGTGAAACTAAGTAATCTCAGTGGTGAAAATAGACTGAAGCTGATCAATTGTCATTGTGCTATTTTTAGAATGGAATCATTCAAGTGATAGCTAATGAAGTATATACAGAAAATAAATTTTAAAAAAAGATGTAATTCCCACTAATTTCTCTTCCACTAAACCAAGGTATTTTGTTACTTTGGTGTTTTGGAATATCAAGTATTTGATATTCCAAACAGATTTAAGGAAAAAAATGACTTTTCATTATTCCAGGAAAGAACACACACATTCATCATGCATATAGTGATTTTCTCCACTTGAACTGAAGAACCAACCACTCTGGATCTCTTCTAGCCCTCCTCCATACACTGGTGCCGGTTGGGAGCTAGAATGTGTGAGAACCATTGGGTTCTCCATTCAGTGTTAAAATCTCTACATTCACACACTGATTGGGAACTATGTCCTGCAGAGTGGTGGCTTCAGGGAGGCTTGGGGCAGCCACCCAGCTGGAGAAGTGTGAGGCAGATTTTGTGACAACAGTTTGCAGTGGATGAGGGTGAGGTTTGCTGGCAAAGGAGATTCTCTCCAGTCCCAAAATTCTGCTTTTTGTTTTTTCCTATGACTGTTTTGTGCGAACATCATGTTGAGTTGAAATTTAGGACTACTGTAGGGCCAGGTATGGTCGCAAAGCAAATGATCACACCAAAGGATATGTCCCTTGTACCATATATCCCTTCCTCTGGTCACCTCTGTAGTTACAATACCAGGGGCTTGCTTAGCTAGTTGTGTTTTTTGATGGTTTGCACAAAATTGCAGCATGCAACAAATAGCAGAGCTATGAAATAAACACATCCGGTGCAGACTGCTGTGATGTCATTGAGATACAGATGGTTGCAAGAGTGGAACCAGTGCTCCATGAAGCCACCGGATGGATTATTTCATAGATACCCGAAGTGGTGTGTTTTTGTAAATGAGTGCTTAACACAAAGGTGATAGAGCTGTCAACAAGCACAGCCACCACTTTCCACTGTACTCCCCAGCTCTTTGGCTTGACCATCTTTTTGATTTTCATGCTACATGCTGTTCTTTGCCCAGTTGCCTTCCCTTCAAAGAATTTTACTTAATCACATAAAAAGATTAATGAGGAGAAACAATCTGTCACTAGTGATGAAGTAATTTTTGAGCCATGCTGACTTGTGTCAACATTGGATGGAGGCAGGTGAAGGCTGCGAGGCAGCTCCCCAAACTGGCACAGAGTTGCCAATACTAGTAGAATTACAGCTGATCTTGGGATGGCCCTATAAATGCTATGGTAAAATCAGAGTCCTGGAGAAAAGCAGAGATTCTCAAAGAGAAGAAAGGACTGCATTTGTAACAGTACACACAATATTGCAAATAACCAGAAGCTCAGCTCAGATGACTGCAGAACATCGCTGGGATTTTGTCATTCAGCAACTCATAGACATGTTCACTCCAGCTCACCACGAGAGCTAAATAATGGGGTCAGATCTGGACTGGCCATCTCTACATTCAGACCCTCAAAGTTTATCTCACCCTCTCTCATAAAGATTCCTTTTAGCCAGCTTGGGAGCAGCTTAAAAGAAAATTAAGAAAACAAAGATTGAATCGTGGAGTGACATATCATAATGGGACCTTTCAGTCCCTCCAAACTTTCTCATTAACTTGCACCAAATGCAGACTTCAAAATCACAAAAGGATTTTCTCTCATAGCTCATAAATAGTCTGTGCTTAGAATATACCACATTGTCTCAACCTTTTTGGCTTATTCCCAAAGCAGCTTCTTTTGGCATGCTACATTTGATGGGAATGATATTGTAGGAAGAACAAAGTGCAATTTCCAAAGGAAATAATAAATCTGCTGTGGACTTTCAAAGCAAACTAACATAATCAGCAAGTGATTCATTTATTTATTTATTTTTTCCTTAAGAACGTAGGAAGAACAAAGATGTTACTTTGGACCATAAACATCGTAGCTATAAAGACACGCAAAGTATTTCCCAGTTGCTTTTTCCTCCTGCTTTTGTTTATTTTCTTATTTTATCAAACTGAAAGCTTTTCTACCTTGTGTATAAACACATAGCAGAAGAACACCACTGTTCTGCCAAGCTGCCAGTGTGTCAGCGTGAACAATTACTGTTTCCCTCTGCAGAATCTTTTTTTTATCAGCTTGTCATTTCAGCATTTCATGCTTTATCTCCTTCATGTACAAACCGAACAAAGACATCTAGCCAAAAAGCTACTCCATCTGTAAAACAAGGGCAGCAACTCTGATGGTTAGGTTGCTGACATTAGATAACTGACCCATCATAGTAAGGCTGACCTAAAAGCAAGAGAGAGACAAAACCCAATGTGTTCTTGATGATTTCCTCCTGTGAAATAATAGTAATAATAATAAATCCGTTGATGAACTTTATAGAATAAATTAGTATTTATCTATTTATTTATTTAACAGTTCATTAAAGACTGAAGTCTTCATTCAGCTTCATTGGACTTTGGATCAGGTGCTTAATACCGTCAGGTGTTGATCTTCAAGCCAAACAAGTGATCTTTGCTCTGGGGCTCTGATCAGATCAAATAGTCCTAACGAAAGCTGGAGCTGCCTCCGAACTGAAAGATGTGATGTGCATGTGATGCTGGCACAGGGTGCAGGTTTTGGGATATTTCTACCATTCCCAGAATCCTGCAAAATCTATAAGAATATGAAACTTGTCATTTTAGACCCTCTTTAGTAATTTTTTTTTTAATCCATCTTTATTCATTCTGTCTTAGTTGTGCTCTATACCTAGTTACGATGGAGAGCTGAGGACTTGCACACAGGTATTGCCCTTACAGTTAATTGAAAATTCAACTATAATTTGTAATGAGCTACAAATATCAGAAATTATTGGGAATCTTCCTTGAATTTTTTTTTTCTCCTCCTTTCATACTTCTGGGTATCCAAAGTACCTAAAGAAGTACTTGAACTACTAGCAAAGTAGAAGTACTAGTGATAGGACGAGAGGTAATGGTCTCACGTTGCCCCAGGGGAGGGTCAGGTTGGATACTGGGAACAATTTTTTCTCCAAAGAGCAGCCAGACACTGGCACAGCTGCCCAGGAAGTGGTGGGGTCACCGTCCCTGGAGGTGTTCCAGAGCCGTGGAGATGTGGCACTGAGGGCCATGGCTCAGTGGGCATGGTGGGATGGGGTGGGGCTGGTCTGGGGGATCCTACAGGTCTTTTCCAACCTTTATGATTCTATGAATATTTTGGTGCGTTGGCAAATGGAGAGATGTTCCTTGTGTAACTTTTACCAGAGAGTTAATAATTTTCAAAACAGAAGGGTGTGCTTTTGGTTATTTACTACGACCCATCGAAGAACATTAAGCTGTCAGATGGTCTGACAACACTGCTGGAGGCAACATGTGCATGGAGACAGTGCACGAGCATGAGTGTGTGGGATGGAGGAGGATGGTGTGGCCATCTCTGTAAGTGCATGGCTTCCTGTGGCCTTTGTACCATCCAACTGGCAAGAACAGGTGTGTTTGCAGCACCCTAATCTTTAGAAAATCTCACCTATTTGCTACCTTTTTTTCCTAATGTATCCATGAAAATGTTTTGAAATGTTTAAATTTCCTTGTGTGGTTCTGTTTCTGTATTCATCCATGCTGGAGTTTCTAGGATATAAACAAGCAAAAGTGGCAAATTTAATTTCCTTACCCAATCTCAGCAGATGCTGTATTTTGCTCTCTGTCTTGTCTCGAGCTGGCATTTACCTTTGACATTAAAAAAATTTTGATGCTGTAATACTGTGATGTTAACCATCCAGAGAGAAAAAATAAGAAAACTTCTACAGGGAGGATTAAACTTGTCAAAAATTCATTAGGAGATCTCCTGGTATGTGCAGCTGAATACAGACGTGTGTGTTTGCTTTTTCACACAGATCCAAGACAAAGAGCCAACAGAGTCCAGAGCGATCAGGTTCATTTCCAATTTTCCACCAGACTATAATGAAATGCCACAACGCGTCCAACCAAACTTCTCATTAGTCTCCCTATTAGTTTACACTCTAGTAAATAAATGGATGGTGCTACTGGCAGTTAATAATGGGCAATCAGGGTCTCTTTCATGGCTGTCACTTTTCTCCTTGCTCTTTGCAAAAAAGACTGTGTGGAAAAAAATGTACCCCCCCTTTTTACTCCACTAACTCTTTTTCTTCAATCCTTTTTATGGCTGCCAATGGTAGAGAAGCACATTCTGTTGGTAGGGGCCCCAGTGGATGCCACCAGAAATCTCCTCCTGGTGCCAAAGCTGACAGCAAAGAACAACAACATGCTGTATATCGATTAACATTGAAAGGTTCTTGCTGGGTTGGTAGTTGATGAAATGTGGAGCACATTGGGCAGACATGCCCCACTCTTCCTGCTGGAAGTACAAGCCATATGGAGAACTTCAATTGCTGTTATTTGGCTGGAGCTTCTCTGCTGTATTTCTGAGTGATTTGGGCCATTTTTTTCTTCTTTATTTTATACCTAATTCATGTTTTTCATGAGCTAAAACCTGAAAACAAGCTTTTTGGGTATGCTTATGCTTTTGCTGTGGCACAGAAGACTGCACTGGCTAAATACTGTAGTTTCTTGCCAGGTAGAGGATTTCCTTGAGGATATTGGGATTTCCCATCACTTCACCGTGGATTTTCTTAAATTGTTCATTTCCCTTTCCCACACCCTTATTTCTCTGTTATCCCTTGTCCTTGAAGTGGTCCTGCTTCTTCCATCCAGCTGTTCCTTTCATGCTCATCTTTCTGCAAACCTGACCTTCTTTCTTACCATGTTTTATTATTTATTCGAAGTATTGGTTTTCAGTATACCAGTTAGGTGTTATATTTGGTTCTATTAAGTCATGATTTCTCAAAGGAATGTCCAAAAGGAATCATATTTGAGAGCTGCCATTGAAAATGAAGGGATACTGAGCTGGTATGAAATCCTCTTCTTTTTGAGATTGCTTTGCAGTTTGGGATGTTAGACTGAGTGCGCTTGAAGGGAGAGAAAAATCTTGTCAGTTATTCAATCCAAGTCATATTTAAACCAAGCCACAGGGAGGGCACAGGACTGCTCGGTATGCCCTCTTTATAAAATGCTGTGGTGTAGTAGTGTGTTCCTGGTTTCACTAGTGGGAAAGTAATTTCTAAGCAGCAGAGACCAGTAGCACTGCAGACATTTGCCTTAATTCCTTCGCAGGACTGGAAAATTTGATCTTGCTGATATCACAGAAAGGCATCCATTTAGGCTGCTCATTCAGTCTTCTGGCTCTGAATAGCCAGTTAACATTATTAAATGTAGTTAATTATGTTGCTAATTACATGTGAAATCAAAGACCATTTAGGCATGCAGGAACCTGAGCCTTACATTTTTGATACTACTATAAAATACCGATAGCTTATAATATAGCTGTTGTCCTTGAACATTTTACTAATTAAGATCAGCACAATTAAACTTCCATAAAGTTTGGAAGCGCAGCACTGTCAGTCTTGTTCCTGTGGCACAAGTTTAGTGCTCTCTTTGCTGATCTTGAGCTTATTCTTGCTGTGGCCACCCCTTTTTAAAAGCAGCATTCCTTGGGCAAAATGCCAACGCATGGGTGTTTGCTATGAACCGTGATAATTAGGTGCACGTTTTAGGGGATTTGCTGCTCTGAGACACAGAAGCAAAGAAGTTCAGCCCTGCTTCTAGACCAGGTCATGATGGACACAGAATGAGAAGGCAATAGTCCTGGTTTAGCTCCCTTCCAGCATGTAAGGGAATGTGAGGAATGTGATGCAGAAATGTTAAGATGCACGCTGCTGTTCGTGTAAACAATTTGCAGCCAGAGAAATGCCTTTCATGTTCATCAGCTGTGAGATGGACATTCAGAAACCATCACAAGCAAGTGGATGAATAAAGTGCATTGAAAGACTGCGCTGAAGTCACTGTTAAACAGTAATGTGTTCTCATGCCTGGCCAATTAGGAGTCTGAAGATCTATGGAAATTGAGATCTATTTTTACATAGTGCACAAAGGCAGAGTCACAGCATCTGAGACCCTGAAAAAAAACCCAAATGATTTCTGAAGGAACAGATGTTCACGATTCATGCACCCGACAGACAAAAACAGGATTTGTGACCAACAGAACCAACATTGCCAGCCAGCTTTGTCTGTGATTGTTAACTCTTTCATGTAGACTTTTAAGGAATTAATAGGAACAGCTAATAGATGGCCTTTGATTCTTCTGAATTAACCATTTTGCACTTGGTGTGACAAAGCACAGCATTGCACCAGGGGAGGGTCAGGCTGGGTGTTAGGAGCAATTCCTTCTCCAAAGAGCGGCCAGGCACTGGCACAGCTGCCCGGGGAGTGGTGGGGTCACCGTCCCTGGAGGTGTTCCAGAGCCGTGGAGATGTGGCACTGAGGGCCATGGCTCAGTGGGCATGGTGGGATGGGCTGCAGGTGGTGATCCTAGAGCTCTTTTCCAACCTTAATGATTTTATGATTCATTTACTTGGAGGTTGTGGTTAATTGCTGCTCATGAGCCTGCCTTAAGTGCCTCATGTCAGTGCTGAAGCTCTCAGCACAGGGATATGTTTGGTGCTTGACTGCAGCACACAGTTTTCCTCCTCATGAGGAATGCGTGGTCTTCACGATGGTTCCCAGCCTTTTTGTGGTTAACACCAGTTATTTCTTTAATCCCAAAACCTGTATGGGACACTTAAAATACCTTACATTTTATTTCATAACTTACATAATTTCACAAGTTATTTTTAAAACCAGCTTTATAAACAAAGTTTATGGACTGTTTGAAATTCCTGTTTTATATGTAGACATGCCATCAGGTATGCTTTCTACTCATATTGACAGAGGAGTGAATTGCAGTAAATGGATTTATATAAAACCATTTTTAATTAGGCATTTTGCCCTCTCTCTGCAGAAACACAAAGCTTTCATACCCTCCGTGACACTTGCAGCTTTTACAGCCCTGTTCTGTTGTGGCATTTCTGCTCTTCTCAACTTTTCCTGCTGCCGTGCCGCTGTACTGTTGCCTTGCTTCTCCTTTGCCCTCTGTGCACTGAACCCATCGCCCGGTTGTAAGTCCTTGGGGTGATCTGCAAGCACTGGGAGCTCCAGCCAGGTGAGTCTGTTCCTATTAGTGGAGTTTGTGGGAATAGATACAATGATAATTATGAAGTCCTATAAATCAGATTAGGCTTTTTCATTCTAAAGGATAATCTTTGACCTGAATCAGGAACTTGGTCATAGGTCATAGAATTGTTTGAGTTGGAAGGGACCTTTAAAAGCCATATGGTCCAACTCCCTGCAATGAATGTGGACATCTACAGCTAGATGCCTACGCTCTGCAATGCTTGGCCTCCTGCTAGTGGTACTCAGCATCTCCCCCACGCTTTTAGCCTTCTTTTCTCATTAGTTTGCCTGCAGGGATTTCTCGCTGTGTGTTGGGGTGGGGCTGGCTGCCATCACAGATAGGACCATGGTTAGCACCAAACACCCAAGGCACCCCAGCCGGTTTTACAGCAACTGGTTGATGCAACCTGTGGGGTAACCCCCCGGGTGCTCTCCTCTGGCCAATGCAGTGTCCTGTATGAAATATTTTTCCTGTGAAAATACAGAATCTCTAATATGAATGTTTGCACCACAGTGACCTTAAGAAAAAGACATGGCGCCCTGTTTTCAAGGTGCCATGTAGGTAAATAATCAGCAATTGCTCTAAAATTGTGGGTTGGACTTTGCAGCCTTTCCAGTGAGTGAACAGAAATTGTGCCAACAGAGTAACACCTGAGAAATGAAGTCCCGCAGAGGAACGTACACGTGGTGGTGCTCGAAACCCAGAGGACAGAAATATCCTCGGCCATGTCAGGGAGCTGCTTGGCAGCGTGCGTTCTGCAGGTTGTGTTCCCATAAACGCGTGGAGAGGAAACAGGAGCAGGAAATACTGGTGTGTGCAGGGCTGGGGCCAGGCTGTGCAGCTCCTCTCGGCGCTGACTTAGTGCTGATGCTTCGGGGTGAAGAGTCTCCTCGTCTGTTTTGAATACTTTCTGCATGACTAATTAATGTGCCAAAATAAATTAAATTGTGTTTTTAAGCTGGTACAGAGAGCCGGCAGTCACGGCTCCCATTCAATATTTTATCTAATCCTTGCTTTGTCAAGGACGGGGCACTGCTTGTTATCTAAAAGCCACTTAATGCACTAAAACGTGATGTCATGCTTCTCTAAATACATGAAGATATTTATGCTCAGCCTGTTGAGAAACAGACGTGAATATAACGAGATGTGAGTAATTACATTCTTTTCATGATAACAAAACCCACTTGAAACTGGCAAGAGATGAAAACCCACAGCCTCACGGATGGAATTTTGCTTGAGTGAAGCGTTCTGTAACATTATGCCGGGATAAGACGGCGTGATTCACCGCGGGAAGGACACTCCCTCTGGAGCCGATCATTTGCTGTCGTCCCTCCAGAGCGGTGGCACTGGCGCTGGGAGCTGCTGGGGTGAGTACAATGGGGATTTGCGGTGCCGAAGCGGTGTGGGGCTGCTCCTCACTGTGGTGGGACGCAATTCCTTGCTCCTCAGCTGCTCCCCTCTGCCTTCTGTGCCCCCCTGCAGCCCCAGCCCCATATAGCAACCTATGCATGCTTGGAGTGTCACCTATCTATGCTGATGTTGTGCTTCCAGTTAAACAGGCTTTGAATTTACACTTTGCAATCTGTAGGTTTTCCTCCTAAAACAAGAAAGACTTCTGTGAGAGAGTAGAATACTGAAATAATTAGTTGGATTATATATCACAGAACCACAGAATGGTTGGGTTGGAAGGGACCTTAAAGCCCATCCAGTTCCAACCCCTGCCGTATGCAGAGTTGCCACCCACTAGATCAGGCAATAAATGTGCATATATATACATACATACATATACATAAAAATATGCTTGAACTAACTTAGCATTTCATTTATAACAAAACATAAAAGAAACACAGAGCTCAGCACAGGCTGTGCCCTGCTGAGATCCCAATCTTCCCTTCCCAGCCAGGGAAGGAGCCGCCCGGCTGTGCGGGACGGAGTGGGGACGGAGCTCCCGACACGGAGCCGGCACCGGTGCGAGCAGCGGGAGGATGCTGCCGGGTCCCCCCTGCACTGAGAGCACGACGGGAGCCCCCTGAGCCAAAGGACATGGTGCAGAGGTACAGCTCCCCATATTTTGTGCTGATATCCGCTTTCCTACCCTTATTTTGCATTACAATGGAAAAGAGAATGCTTTGTGCTGTTTGGGTGAACAAACACTTACAGAAATGCACAGTTACGTGCCCGGCTCGTGCTGCCCTGCACGGTTCATTTGGATTTGGCAGGGTTACAAAGTGTGGGTGTGATTCCTGAGTGTCCATGAAATTTGGTTCTTCACAAATTGTTTTCGAAATGAAATCAAATAATTGTATATAACTCTGCAAAGGAGATCTGCATTGCAAGAGATGCAATGAGCTTCCGCTGCTTGGTATTATTAAAAACAATCCACAAACAAACATCTTATCACTATGCAAAAAAATAAATTTCTTAGAAAAATAATTGTTTCCAGGTGTAGCCAGTGCATGCCCTCTTTTCTGCTAAAATATGCTTCATTTGAAGGCAATATTGACAGTTTATCAGTGATGGTTATGTTTCGTAGCTACTGGGGTGGAAAGCATTAAACTACATCTCTTGCCCATATGACAGGCATGGTATGTAGTTCTTTCATACAGCCGTGTGATTTCTTTAACGTCTTGGGAACTCTTCCTTAGTAATGGATGTGAATAGGCATGAAAACCTGCACAAATCTTGGCACTACCTAGAGAAATATCCATTGTGTCTAACGTGATGCATTATTAGGTGTGTATCTGCTGATTTTGTAGCACTGGCTGCCCAAGTGGTGCACGGGGGCTGTGGTTACTCATTTTTGTCCATGCAGGACTCATTGTAAGGCCAGAGCATGGGTTTCATGGCTATCACAGGCTGTGAACTTCCAAGGGACAGAATTGGCACAATGCATGTGTTCTCTGAAAAGATGATTACGTTGCCTTGTAGAGCTCATTGCATGGAAATTAATGGCAAACAACAAAGGTCTTGACGTGAGCTGGAGATGCTGGTGTTGACATTAATGTGCCTTCAGAAGGACCTTTGGAGTTTTTGATTTATTACCATGGAAGCCCTGTTATTGCTGTGGAAGACCCACTTTGCACAAACAAGGGCATGCAGGTTGCACTGAGCTGCTCCCCAGGTCTGATCTCACTAGTGGGCAGGCAACCCGACCCCTCCAGTTTCCACTGGGTTTTTAGGCCAGTGCTGACATTTAAAAAAAAAAAAAA
>WBMW01002123.1:290249-318855 GCA_013396635.1 Penelope pileata | reverse complement strand
AAAAAAAAAAAAAGTCTGAAAAGTTGACCTGGTTGGATTACAGAAGGAGACTTGTTTGCTGTGAATCTAAAACTTTATTTATGCGCCAGTGATCCACTCGTTTAATTATCTGGCATTCACGTGTTTGATCTGGAGCCTGATTTCCTTGGACTCTGGTGTAAAAAGCAGAAGTTGCAGTGTAGTTTAGAAACAGATTGTTTGTTTGTTTGTTTTCTATTTCTCATGTGTACGAATGGGGTTTTCCAGCAGAAACTCAAGTCTGACTTTTGAGGTTGATCCAGGATTCCCACCACTGTCGGATCCCAGCTTGATCAGTGCATAAAGCAGCAGTTAAAGAGCATTAACTCAGTTGCTGTGTTTCCTTCAAGATGTTGTTGTAAGAACCTGATGGCAGTAAGTTGTATCACAGCCCCAGCTCTTTCCTGGCCCCGTGTTGTGCGCAGCGTTGGTCAGGTTGATGTAATGGAGGAGGCAGCTTGCAGTGCAGCAGCAGCGATGCCGAGCCCCACAGTGTGCATCGATGTGCCTGTCAGGTTTGTTCTGTAAAACTCAGTGAGACCTTGTTAGTTAAAATGAGCTCGTTTTCCTTGAAATCAAATGCTTATTTTAATCCTAGGGTGGCTGGGTAAAATGTTGCGTATCTTGATTGCTGATAGGCATCTTCCTTTTGTAAGAAGTCATTTACTGAGTGAGAATAGTGCAAAGTAGGTGGTAAGGTAGAATTGCTGTTACTTCTTTGGCACTGCAGATAGATTTCTTCATTAGACAATACCTTCTTGTGATATAATTAAAGAAGAATGTGAGAGCACTGATATATTCCATGTTTATTTCATCATTTTCTTTATTCTGGATTCCATTGTTTCTTTGGAAGGACAGATTAGTTTGAACGACAAGACCGCTTGCTTGTTGGAAAGCCTTTCTCTTAAAAAAGCTGAAAAATCTTCACTTTTTTGCTGGATATTACAATAGTTGTACTGGATCTACTTTTTGTATATGCCTATTTTTCCCCATTGAATTCACCATGTTCTTTGTTGTGTGGGTGACCTACTCACAGGACAGCGTGACTCTTATCCCTCAGCCACCATATGCTCCCAGCAATAAGCATCATTTTTTTATGGAAAGCTCTTCCTGGAAGTTAAATACTGGGATGTACTTGGGATGCAGACATGAAATGTCCTGCTTGCTCCTCTACTAGCATGCATTTCTATGGCAGAGGCATGCCTCAGTGCCTTGCTCCATTTTTATATTTTGCAGGTTTTGTGCTAGATGTGATAGGAAGAGATGGGAAGAATAGAGTTAAATATAAGTAAAAGTTTTATTGTCTTCTCTTTCCTCTTTATGTATTAATATATGTCTGAATATAATCAATTACACTTAGATTCTGGGGAGTTTATCAGGCCTGTAGTTGTTTTCCTATGCAACTGCCTTTCTTTAATAGAATTACGTAAGTTTCTGTCATCTAACTCTGTCAGCAGTTCCTTTGTATCAGCCAACCTTTGCATATACCTACTTTCAACTCATTAGCTGTTGTACTGACGAATTATGGCTTATGGTTAGCAGCCTGCCTGTCAGCTGGCTCCTTGTGCACTGAAAGTGTTTGGCAAAACCATAGTGTCAATATTTTGGAGTTAGGCAGTTTACAGAATTACTTGGGTTTGTATTGACAGAGGTATTTCCTTTCTAAGGTATTGGCTGTGCAACGGATTAATGAATCAAATTATTGGGATTCAGAAACCGGTTTATAGTGCAGTGAAGAAAATTATTCCGGATGACTGGAAGTCATCTAAACCTGGTGTTTTGCTGGTATTTTATATCTAGAAATGCTGAAGGCTGCATGCACATGAGCTTGCCTAATTTAGAGCTTATTAGCTATGGCTATTGAGTGCCCAAGGACATTATAAAAATTCCTAAAAACAAAATTAAACTAAACTTGCATGCCTGAGTTTGATCATTAGCCTATGATTTATTGCAGAAACTTACATTAGCTGGGCTGTGATAGTGTTTGATTTTTTCCCTTCAGCAGTAGGAAGCCATGCTCATGTTGCTGCTGAAGTCAGTGCCTTTCTGTTGGGCTGGTGGAGGGAGCCTGCAACGCTCATTTCAGGAGTTAAATCAGCTGTAGGGCTGCAGCATGTCCGTTTTCGTGTAAATAATATCCGCAGCGATGCTTTGGGAGCTGTGAGGGTGTTCCATGCAGATGTCTGAAAATACATTTGGTGGAAGGAGGAGGGAAACCAAAATATGCACCGCTGCATTTTTTTGATGTTTGTTGCTTCGTATTGGCGTGCAAGAGTTTTGAAGTAAATGATGTAGATTCAGCTGGCTTACTTCTCAGATGTTATTTTTGAACAATTGCACCCATGTTCTTTTTAGGCTAATTTGGGCAATTGTGTGGATAGCTTGTTTCCCAAAATAGCACTGATGTGATTGGAGACAATAGCTCTTGTCTCTAAAAGAATGAAAGTTCTTTATGAAAACTCAGCATCTTAAGATGTGGGTGTGCACATCTGCCGCTACAGTCATGCGGTCTCATGGGCTTCCAGCAGTTTGGTTGCAAGGTCCCAGTTAGCAGCAGCTTAGTTTTGGTATCCCCAATAACTGGAGCCTTTCTGACTGACATCCTCCTTCCTGATGTGTGTGGGGGCTTTTTGTTGGATGCAACAAATGGAAGCAGTGCCTGCTCCAGTCGCAGCTGAGATGTGCTGGTGAGTGTTCAGGGTCAAAACATGCGATATTCGGGTTTGTTTTGGAGGGCTCCCTAACTTACAGCGATGCTCACTCCAAATTAATCAGCAAAGTGTTTAGGCAGAATGTCGGATGCATAGCTTTGATGTGCAACTGGAGTTGTATGCACTGTGTAAATACCCACCTTAAATTTGCCTCAATGTTGTTGCATGTTTATGGCAATTCTGTAGATCTGAGTAAATGAAACAAAACATACCATCTGACTTTTCATAAGGAAGGCAAATCTTCATGTGGAGGTGGTTATGACATGATCACTGGTGGGTTTTCATGTCTAATTTGGCTGCTATTGTGATATTCTGTGCACCCAAATATTTAATGGATTTCAAGTTATTCTTATGTACTTTAATTTTAACGCACCTTTTGTGGAGGCTGATGAGAACAAGATGCGAAAAGCATTCACAGACTTCTCTGGCCTTAAGTATTCAGCCAATATTCTTTTCCTGGCATTCTTGTGTTAATAGATTATTATGTTAATAGACCCTAAAGCCAACCGAGCAGGGGGCTGGATTTCATGGAAATCCCCAATAGCTTTAGAGTGCTCTTCCCAGACAAACATCTGGGGTTTGACTCAGAGGGAGCAGCCTCCAGCCCACAGATACAAGCAGTCCGTATCTCTCTAGGCACTCTCGTGTTCCTAAGCTGCTGCCCACCACTGGGACACTCCCGCAGTGAGGTGAGTGTGGAGCCAGGACGCAGGGGTTTGGGTGTGTGGGGCTGGCTGCTGATCCAACTGGGAACAATAACTTCCAAGAAGGAGCATCCGAGGGAGTCACCTGCAAGAAGCACTTCTTGGGAGGTGAGAACTCTGCTGATACTCACAGCCCAGGAGAAGACCCAGTGTCCTCATCCTCCTCCTTTTACTTGCTCAGCTGGATGAGGAGTGCATGTACATGGGTTTGTCAGCTCGCCTTTAAGGACTGAAAAGGTTTAGAAGTTTAGCTTGGTGTTAGACTTGCAAGAACAGCTGACTTCTGGATTTTTGGAGCTGATGAGTGTTGCTTGTGGTGGGGAAGGGAGAGGAATGGTGCATTAGGACACAAAACCTGGTATAAGGACAAAAACTCCTTTCCTCAGGAAGTCATTCTGAAAAGAAGCGAGAGAAAGAGCAGGGCAGTTTGCATCAGGTTGCTTGTTCACCCATCTCCAGCAGAAGGGTATAGAAATGCTGGGTGCACGTTGGGAGACTCAGTGTATTGGGACTTGCTGGTGGGACTTGAGGTGGAAATCCTTGTGTATGAAGCTTTTGCGTGAACAAAAAGCCAAATAACAAACTTGTTTCTCTCACCTTGAGAGTCTGATGCCATCAAAAAATTTTAGTACTTCTAATAATATAAAAATACTTATTTTCTAGCTAGCTTTTAAATGTCTTTTAGTGGATTACTTAGGATCACATCAACTAAGAGCTTGATCATCTGCCAGCTGCTAGAGTTGGGCCAAAGCTTTGTAAATTAATGAGCTCAAGGTGATTAGGACAGGTCTTGGTGCTTTGGACCATACACCAAATTGCTTGCCATGCAAGGTGTGTGCAGCTCTGTCTGCCAGACTTTTTCTTTTTTTCTTTTAATTCTTGTGCTGTGAGGGTGCTTGCTTGTCTTAGCATACAGAACTGATGTCAAAAGCTCTGTCCGTGATGCCAGTGAATGAAGGTTATATTGAGGTTCCAGAACCTAGGACCAAGGTGATAACCAGAACTTCTGATGTGGGACTGGTGTGTATTTTGTAGGCTTATCTCTGGTGTCCATCAACAGGATGTGTTATGGGAAGAAGTTCTTAGATCTTGCAGCAACCCTTCTGTGTTGCTATTGGGTCTTTGTACAAAAGTGTTTGTCCGTCTCTTGTACAGAGCTGTGGGAATCTGCCCAGGTCTGGGAACACCAGCACATCACATTGACAGGGAGCCAAGGTGAGGATCTGATCTCTTGCTGTTTCCCAACAAATTGGGATGATGTTTTCAGCAGAGTCAGTATCTGTAGAATGTTCTTACATTTCAGTTAAACATTGTTTGTAAGCTGGAAAGACTCTTGCATTTCAAAAAATCTCAGATATCTTCAGGTACTAAAAAAAATGTTGTACACTGCATCTCCAGATTCAGTCTGGTGTTTCTGGCTTAATGATATTTTGATGGATTTGGCCATAGAAACTCACATTTCTGACACTTGGCCCATACTTGCCAGCCAGGTGGCACGTGGCAACTTCAGGAACAGAGAACACCTTCAGACAGAAAGCCATTTAGCTGATTTTTGTCCTGTTTGGTCTAGAATATTTGATAACTGTGTTTTTTGGTGCCAGCCTTTGTCTAAAGCCAAAGGTTTTCTCTCTGATCAGAGTCCTTACTACATAATTGCTTTTCTGAGACCTTTACAATCCTCTTCTTTCCATGGATGTCTGAAAACGGTTTACGTTTGTTGGATATCATAAGCTCTCTTGAGGGAGGATTACTTTCAAGGTGATTTGTCTTGAAATGATTGCATGTGCTTTCAGCAGCTGTCAGCAGCATCTGGCAAGGCAGGGCTGCCGGTTAGCGATCTTAGTTACAAGATCTGTCTGATCACCATTAATTTGTTGCATTTTTCTCATTGTGCTAGAGCATTTCAAGTAAGACATGAGTAACTGCTTGCTCTTTTCAAATCCTAAGTGCCTACCAGTCTGTATCTGTTCATTCTGTGTTTCTCAAGGCATCGTATCTCACGTGTCCATGAAAATTGGGTCATCATTCAAGGGTGAGGGTGTAGCTGTGGTCTCCAGCAGGACATTGTATTTCCATGGGCCTCCAGGAGGTCCAAGTGCCTCTGTGTGGTCAGTGCTTGGTTGCTCCATCGCCTGGGGTTGGATTTGCTGAACAGAGGACATTGTGTCTGGTCATGCACACAGCAGCTGCCTTGTGCTGCTTCTGAAATACCAGAAAAGTCACGTCCCATGGGCAGACCATGCAAGACATGAGACTTGGCTAAATACAGCACTTTCTGTATGACCTGGAATTTTTTATCCTCTGACGCTCCAAATTAAACAGTGGGACTCCTTAAACAAAGCGTCACTGTCACTCTATCTTTGGCCATGTTTTGAAGCAAAGATGCTTTGTTACTGAGCCCAGCCCAGACAGCAGAAGACAAACCTACCAAGCCTGTTCCTCCAAGGTTGGCATCCTCCATGGCTGCTGCTCAGGGAGGTACGTGCTAACAGAGTGTGTTTGGGTACATCAAATGCTCAAAAAGGTAAGCAGCCATGGCCTGGGTTGGGCAGAGCTTCAACATCTACTTTGCAGATTGCCTTCAAGTCTGACCTGCAGTGGTACTCCTTACTGTGGTTAAAACCTCTGAGTGTCTACAGTTCTCAAGACTGGATGGTAGTGGCGTTGCATCAAGGTCCAAATGACTTCTTGTAATTCAAAGCTAATAATAGTTCTTCAGTCTTCAGCTGGGGTTGAGGTTACATCTTCCTGACCTGCATCACGTGTTCCCAGTGTGGAAGCGTGGTTTGTTGCCTGCCCTGCTTGGAAGCCTCTCTGCATGTTTGTGCTGGCTTAAATATAGCCACATTATGTAATATCCCACATTGTATGTTTATTCTGCACGTGTAGAAGCTGATAGTACGATAAGATGGTGACTGTGTCTTGAATTGGACATATATATTTCTATCAGCCCTGAGGGCAATGCTGTAAAAGTGCTCCTTTGTTTCCCATGTAGCACAGGAAACTCATTTTGGCTTCATTTAACATCACTGCTCAAACTGGCAGGGAGTCAGAAATTTAGTTCCATGACATCATATCTCTGGCACAGCAGCATGGCTCGGAGCTTCACAGAAGCCAAACCCTCCGATAATAAATCAAATGCTGAAATATCTGCGCACTTCTGTCATAACAGAGGGTGGCTGTTTGTCACATTTTTAATTTCTTCTCTTCCATTTGGGGAAAAAAGACAGAAGTTCCTGGAGTTTGAGGATGATCAGGGTCCCATGCTCTGGCTGCAGGAGGGCTTGCAGCATAGCTGCTGCCGGCACAGCCCCAGGGCTGGGTGTTGGGCATCATCATAAATCTTCACTGGCTGATAAGGAGGCTTAACTTGCAGAGTTGTAACTGCTTTGTTTCTGTTGTAAGGTCAATTTTTATTTTTTAATTTTTTTAGCTGAAAGAATATGGAGCAAAGATTTAAACCACTGATTGTTTTGTTTTCTTGGGTGAAAAACTTTCATTGTTGCAGCGTGTGCTGCGACTTTCGATTTTTTTATAGCAGTGAGTCTGGAAGAAACAAATGCCCTGCAGAGAAGTGAGATGTTTTTTGCTTTCCTCTTAGTGGTATTTCACAAAGCATGGAAGGCTTCAGAGACACACTGGGAGCAAACATAAGAGCAGACTCCACAAACTGCTATCTACTGATATTTTTCTTTTATTTCTGTGACATTCTTGTCTTGATCAATGCTTTTTTTTTTTTTTTTTTCCCCCTTAAGCGTGTAAATAGGGCAACAGGGGCCAACCTGTTGTGAGGGAGTCAGCCCAGTGCCCGTCTTCCTTGTAAGCAAAGCTGAGGCAGAAAGAGCAGACACATGATCACACACGGAAACCTGCTTTCTAATTAATTCCTGGTGCCTCCCGTGCCGCCGTATAACTTCATAAGGCATTGGGAGGGATCGTGTTGCCTTGCTCCGGGTGCCTTGGTTACCACACGCCTTATCCTGCACATCTCGGCAGACCTGGATCTCTTCAGTTACCTGCCCTTCGCTGCAGAGAGGTACATTTTTAGCAGCACTTGTGTTGTGGCGGTGTTGTTGGAGGCAGAAGCGTGCTCCCAGACAGCCCTGTGTCCAGAGCAAGGGATTTTTGCTGAACACCGGTGGTCACGGTGCTGGCTTAAATGTGATCCACTGAGCCCTGGAACAGCAGAGAACGGGTCCAGGGAAGAGTCTTCTTGCGGAAACTTCAGGTTTCCACGCATTTTTTGATTTATCAAGTCTTTTTTTTAGGAAAAATCTCTTCCCAGAAAGAGTGGTGAGGTATTGGAATGGGCTGCCCAGGGAGGTGGTGAAGTCACCATCCCTGGAGGTGTTCAAGAAAAGGGCAGATGTAGCACTGAGTGACATGGTTTAGTGGTATGATGGTGGTGGGTTGATGGTTGGACTGGATGATCTTAGTGGTCTTTCCAATCTTAATGGCTCTGTGATTCTGTGACTTCTACCGAATGGTACTGAACATTTATTGAAAGTGCAGAAATACGTGAGGGAGACTGCTCTATTTCTATCTCTGGATCAGCGATATTTATTATTTTTATTTATTAATCATCATCATATTCTATTTATTTAGCCCAGAATCCTCAACCCTACTGGTGGTACCTTAGAGAGAATAATTGTTGGAAAGGGAAACTACCTGTGAGGAAGTCATAGATAATGAATTAGTTTTCGCAGGAAAAAAAGAAAGAAAAAAACATAAATGGCGACAGGGGTGGAGGGCTGATGCTCCAAAAATTGGATGAAAATATTGAAGGTGCTAACAGGCATGTTCTCTAGCCATGTAATTTTAAATCCACGATAGCCCTGGGGAGCCAGTGGAGGTATCTTGTAAACAAGGGTAGAATTTGTTCCCATGACAGCAAGATAATTTCAGTGATATTATTTGCTGACCTGTAATTTAAAAGGTGTCAGAGAGATCTGCTGGGGAGCTCCTCCTTCTTCACAAGGGTGAAAAAAACAAAGTTGTTGCCTTGATCATGTAAAACCAACAGTCTGCAGTGATATCAGATGGAGCTGGTGACGGTTAAGGCAGGAAGAGTTTTGATGTTGGACAGAGACAGAAGTGAAAACACAATACAGCTCTTGGGCTTGATGGCCTCAGCACCATTGTTGTTTTCCAAATGGAATCCATTGAGCGAGGTTTATGTGGGTTTTCTGCAAGGCCTGGGGCCTTGTGATCAAAACGCTGAGAGAGTTCTCTTGGTATAACACATTGTAGTCATGATTTCAAGTGTAGAATCTCATCAGATAAACACATTGTCTATTTATAATATTGATTTGTTTTGTTATATATCCTCAGTTATTGCAGTCAGCTTTTTAAATTGTCTTTCTTGGTAGTTTGAGATATTAACAGCCAATGCACGTTTTACCTAAAAGGAAAACAGAAATTTCTTTTGTTCTGTTTCTTGTTAGAACCCAACACAAACTTGTAGATGGTTTTACAGCCACTGACTTGTGACAGATGTAGACATTATGGAAATTAACTCATTTCAGTGACAGAATGTATAACTGTTGGTGAATATAGTGGGGATGGTCATAGATGTTGTCAGTCAATCTGTTTGGTGTACAATATTATTGGAGAGGCCTTAGCTTTCCATAAGCACCTTGGCCTGATTTGATTTTTCAAGATGTCCCAACACAATATAAAAGAGAAATTAAAATAGTGCTACATAAGCAAAGTAGAATTCCCCCCATCATACTTGTTCAAATGTATCTTTCAATCTGGTAAGATTTCTGAATTTTCAGTCAATTTCCTAGTTACAGATTTCAGTCCATCTCCTTTACTAGCTCTAGGGAATAAACTTTATCGTACTTTCTTCTAGGCTGATGTAAATATTTTTTTTCAGGCTTTCACTGATCTGCAAAGACTTCCAAATAAGCAGCTCTTACCAGTGCTTGACTAAGTCTTTTCTTCCTTTCAAAATAATGGCATGGGCCACATTTGCTGGCCTGGCTGTATTATCAGCTATAGATCTTGCACAATGCCCTTTGCTGATGCAGAGGAGCCCTCAACCTTTTGGAGGCAGTTTTGCAGTGCTTTGGGAGGTCTTTGCTTGAAAAGAAGTGCAATCACCAATGTGTCCTCAAGCCAACAGGACTTGCACAGCCAGCACAGCTGTGTCTGTTGACTGGTGCTGAAAGGCTGGGTCAGGCCATGGCACCTCCAAGGAAAGAGCAGCACAAGACCCATGTTAGCCGCTTTGCATGAACTGAACTTTTCCTGCTCCTCCAAGACGTTAGTTTTCAGTGCTTGTGAACATTTCTGTATAGAGTTCATCTCAATATAATCTGCAGATAAGAAAGTTGGAAGAGTTGCTTGGCTGCTAACAGAATGATGGAAGAAGGTGCAATTGCTGGAGCCAGGCAGGAACCCTGTGGGTACAGTCGGCAGGTGATTTTTGGCAGACTTTTGGGAGACGTCATGGATCCATGCAACTGTAAATGTGTATATTGAAGAAACTGGAGAGAATTTAAAATGTGATGTCATGTGCTTTGGACTTGGGAACCTTTTAGATGCCTTACAAAGCCAGTTTTAACAAATGGTGCCTTTGTGGGAAAAATTAGTCGCTCCAGTTATATCTGTCCCATTGCCTAATGCTGATATTGGCCTTGTTCTTGAGTTAGAAAACAAAGCTGTACAAAGCCTCAGTTCAGATATTTTTTTAAAAAATGGTTTTCTTTAGTGTCAAATATTCCTCTGTATTTGCTGTGGTAAAAATACAGCAGGGTAGTGGCTATGATCATGGAGTGACTTTGCTAGAAGCCTGTGTTCTCCTGAGGCTAGAGGAGATGTCCCCTCAGAGTTGTTACTTATGGAGGTATATGCTTACTGTCAGCATTGGAAGTGGTTGTCAGAAAAGGTCAATTCTAGAGAAATTAGTAGATGGAGAGCAGTGTATCTTCATGTCAGGCCAACATTTCATCAGACAAGTATTCCCCAACAAGTTGGGGGTAGGACTGAGAGTGGGGATCGGGTCTAATGAGAACCAGTAAATCACGGTGTTCCAGCAGTGAAAATGTCAGCTGTGACATAATGAAAGCTATATATCGTGGCCTGTAGAATGCCAGATGATTTATGTGTGAAAATTGAGCAACTGGGTAAATCGGGGGGCAAACTTTGAGAACTACATCTGCTTTTAGCGTGTTCTGTAGGTGAGTGTTGAAGGCAGATGAGTTGAAGCATGATTTTGAGGCATTCTTCAGCTATGCTGGAGATAACATCTCTGTGTTGGCAGACACTGGAATTACTGATGGTACTCCACAAACACCATGTACCTTGGGAAACTCAACTTTCTGATGCCAAGATGATGAGGCATTTGGATCTGGCGAAAGGCAGAGCAGACAAAGAGACAGATGAAGGAGCAGGGAAGCCTTCAGTGAAGTGGGCTCTGTGGGAGGTTTGGTGGAGGAGGTCTATCTTAGCTACCAGTTACAGTTACCAGATATGTTATTTAGCATCATATGTAATAATTGCCATCTGGTGATCTGATGACACTGATGTACCTCAGCTGAATGAGATGGGCGCTGGCAGGGATGCCATGTAAAACCTCCAGTGATCTTCCTGCCCATTTTTAGGTAGCTTTATTCATGTGTGCATTACTTCTGCCATTAGACACAAAGACCTCATGAATGCAACTTTGTTATTTTGGGAAAACATCAGACCTCAAGGCACTGCAGTTTCAGGGGATTCACTTTTCCTACCCATTCACACTGGTTCTACTTGAAGCTAACTAAGAATCAACACAGTAAATAACCCATGAGCTCCAGCTAATTATTTCTGGCAGATTAAAGTAATGATTAGACAACAAAACAAAACATTTTCCAATGTTACAAATAGATAGGGCTGATTTTATGAGAAATTCAGGAGGAGAAGAGCATGATGTGGTACTTGCAGCTATTCTAGAGCAACAGCATTTACCTCTGTGTGCTATGCCTTCTTTTATTTTTATTAAAAAAAATGTGTATATAAATATATGTGCATTGGCCTTATGACGTGTTAGCACTAATGATCATGGGAATGTTTTCCTGTTCAACTGTGTCATACAGCAACAGTATTTTTGATGAATGTGGCATTTGACATCGCTAATGAGGGAAGACGATGATAAGGGTGAAGGGCTGCCCGTAGGAAGGCAGAGATACAGTGCTGTGCAGTTTTGTGGGCTGCCATGGACAGGCACAGGAAGCACCCCAGGGTCTCCATCTCACAGGGACATCTGTGGCTAAGCCAAGGACAACGTTTTATGGCTTCCCATCACAGTGGAAATGATTGTTGTCTTTTATCTGGCCTTTTTCACCCACAAGTTAGAATAATTAAGGAATTAAATGTGTTTTTTTCTGGGGAGACAGATGATAAATAATTAATTGAACTCAAATAAGACTTGCAAATCTTACGGAGCAAAGATGTTGTTTGTTTTGGGTTATGCTGGGTTTTGTTTTTCTGGAAAAGCTATTGAAAACCTTAATGAATTGATGATGCTAAATGGTAGACTTTGTTTACTCCATGGATTAACTAGACCGCTTAAAGAGCACTAATTGATCAGTTCTAATTTGAGTTTCTTTTGCGTGACTTCAGTGATATGTAGCTTTCATAAAATTTATACCAAAAATACCCCCATACATTAATATCTAGGGATGACAATAGAATAACTTTGTAAAGCTTTATAAGAAAAATGTTTCACTTTTAGTTTCATGTTGATAGAAAATAGGATATCAGTTTAATTTTTACTTTTTTACGTGACTAATTATGGAAATTTCTGCAAGGGTAGATTTCCTACAATGTTTGTTATGGTCCTCGCAGAACAAAGGGGGTGGCAGTGCTAATAACAGAGTGAGAGGAAGGTCGTGTTTATTTGGGTGCACAAACCAGGCTTTGAATGCCACCTCTAACTTGGCTCAATGGAGACGAGTGCGAACACAAGCTATTTTTTCTATTGAGAGAAAAACGAGTGTAGGATGCTTGTTCTAAAGGACGGTTGTATGAGGCTCAGCTTGTTGTTTACCAAACTTTGAGTACCCACAGCGTATGGATGGAAATAGTCCTCTTCCAATTATTTCCAGTTGCCTTGAGGGCTGGCTGTCCTCATCAGCACCTCCTCCTCTGCAACCCGATTTTGGACGCATGCTTTGGGAAGGAGCAGAAGCATTGGGTGCTCTGACTGTGTTTGTGCTGCGCTGTGCCAAAACCCACGGGTGGGTTGGGAGCCGAAGAGCGGCATGAACTCTGGGTGAACTGCATGGCCCGGAGCCCTGCTGCACGCTGGTCATTAGCTGCCGCAGAAGTACGTTGGGTTGTTTTGCAAAAAAACACAGCACTGCGGCATGAATGGGCAAAGCAAGCGCCTTCATTAACATCTCGCCCATCGTAAGGAGTAGCAACAGGCTGATGCTGTTTATGTTGATTTTGGTGGAAAAGCTCTTCTGTGGGGGGAAAGCTCAAGTTCTGAGTTAGTTCATAATAAAAGGAAGAAATGTCTTTTCCCGACATTGGATTTTCAGGGCTGATCTCTCAGCCCCACAGCCCTTGCACTGGGTGGATGCTGGGCAGCCTGTGGCTTGGTGCCTAATCTAGCATGTCAAATGTGCGAGGTGATGTACGATAAGAACTGTCACAAAGGGCTCTGAAGATCTGAGGGTGAAGGCAGGAGCAGAGCAAGGACACAATGGTGCAGATTGATGTATGGTTTTATTAAAGCACAGTTTGTTGCATTATGACAGACATTTTGTCTCGCTCTTTAACGGTAACGTCTTCTGCGTGGTTTAAAACTGCGCTGATGTGCGTGTCCCTGGCCAGTTTTATCAGCAAAAGAAATTTCTTATTGTTAGTGCTGTTGGTGCGAAAGTGCTGCACGTACCCCTGCCAGAGAGCAGAATAACGTAAACATCTTTTCTTTGGAGATGCCCTTTTTTCCCCAATTAGGTTTTGAGATGTCACTAAGCTGTTTTTTAATTCTGCCCGAGCATGCTTGGTTAATTGGACATTTTGTAGATCAGAAGATTTTGGTGCTTTGGCTCACTGCTTTGGTCTCTCCCCAGTTACTCCATGTAACTGTCTCCTCTCACAGCCAGATCTGAAATCCCTCCCATCCCAAAAGGATGGAATTGTCTGAGACCTATTTTCCACCAAACCCTCCCAACTGCTCTCTTCCATTTTTTACAATCTTCTGTTGCCGTAGTGCAACCAAACTGCTCTGTGAGTTTGTCCAGGACTAGCCTTAGGCTGAGCAGCCATTCCTTTGATCCTTTAAAAACACAGAGTTTGTGCTGACAGTCTTCCTGGTCCCTAGATGGTCCCAGTTCTCTAGACTTAATAAAAATGTAACCCAAAGAGTCTGGCAGGATAGACTGATCCTTTTAACACTCTTGTGTGGATATGTTAGCCCGATACCTAGACTGGGAAACTGTCTTAGTGAGGAGCTTCATGTCTGGGCTGCGGATTATTAGATCATTACCATCTATCTCACCTTGGATACAAGCTCCTGTTTGGTTTGGTTCTCCCTCCTTAAAATGTCATGATTTACATTCTGAAGACTACTGGGAGACTTTGGTCTTCTGTTGTTTCTTATACAGTTTATTAGGCATATGCTTCAGAAAACGCCTCAGTATTTTAAGTTCTATTGGTTACTCCTTCACTTATCTCTTCATTTATTTAGGTAGTTTTTCATTGGTGACACGCTGCAGTTTTCTCTCCCCTTTTCTAGGGCATGCACTGCACAGAAGTACTCCCACCTGCTCTAACTGCAGCATTTTTCACTTAAAATGTGAATAGGAAGGGTGTGGCTGGAGTGATCCCAGTGGACAACACCACACAGAAATTCACTCCAATCACCCATCTGGATGAGATTATGAGGTTGGAGCATTTTGTGGGAGATGGCAAGGTTTGAGCCACAGTGCAGCAGAGCTCCCCGCAACAAATTGTGTGGGAGCTGTACCCAGTGCATAGTCCACACAGGCAGGATCCCAGACAGGAGCCCTTGCAGCCGCCCCAGTGAACTGAGCATTTATTTAGGAGAGAATTTAACAATTTCACCCCCCTCCCTTCGCAGAGGGGCCCAGCCACTGGGACTCATCGGATTGTTTTTTTCTTTTTGCTTCTTATTAGCTGGAAAATCCCAGGATTTCTGTGCTCATGCATGGCTTCCTTCCCCTCTGCCCGCGTGGAGCCGGGCTGTCTGGGTCCCGTGCATTGAGGTCACCCCGAGCGCCGGCCCCAGAAGCAGCGGGGTCGTCTGCCGGAATTCCCAAATTGGGCCAAATCCGTTGATTTGGGGGTTTGTTGCCCTTCCTGCCATGTAGAAAGCTGCAGCATAGGATTTACCGCTCCTGTCCATCTTTCTCCTAATTCAAATTGTCCATAGTTACAGGCTTGAATATCGCATCTAATTAAAAACAAACTATCCATGGCCCCATGCCACTGCGCGTTGTATGCAGTGGAGTGAAATGGGAATGAATTACGTCTCACCATGAATTTCTCGCGTCAGTTTGACAGATTCTCATTTCCATAAATTGTATTTTCTCTTATGAAAATTATAGCCCTCCTGAATTTTAAGCTAGCTTTTTCTGGTCTTCTACGCCAAATACCAAGTATCTGAAATATTCAATTAAAACAGATCTACTTCAGCTTTCTTTCGTGCTTACCTGAAGCCGAACTATCATCGGGGGTGCATGAATATAAGTGAAGTTTTACGACAGCTCATTAAAACAACTGATTGTAGAGGTCCAAAGAAAACGTTAGGCTCCAGTTAGACAGAATGAAGGTACACACAGTGAAGGTCCATGTAATGAAAAGACTTTGGTTTTGCATCTTTAGTTAAAGGTTGGATTGCATCAGAGAGAAGAGGGTGGGAGGGAACATATTGTACCCCCTGCACTGCCCCAGGACGCGGGCTTTTAGCTCAATGAACTCCAGGCTTTGTAATTAGCAGTGAGGAGATTAGATTGTCCATGTTTCTGGGAGTAATTTGAGCACTAATTGTGTTTGATTGTTTAATTACTCTTGCTTGCTGGGATTGAGGAGGGGCAGTGAACCCTTTATGAGAGCTCCTGCGGGTTCTGTAGACTGAAGCTGCATGCACCTCGCTGCATCAGGAGGGTGGCACATTCAGTCCTCCCCTGTGCTGAACCACAAAAAATTCTCCAAAATGCATCTGAAGAGAAGCTGGGTTTGAAGGGAATTCAGCAGTGGGAGGCTGCACTTAGCCAAGGTGCTGGTGCAGACTTGTGCTGGTGTACTTTTAATTCACGTTTGTCTTTGGACGGTGCTAACACTGCATGGATAGAGATTTTGGGTTAGTTTTTGAAGTTGTAGAGAGATGAATGAATGCATGTATTGTAGTTTTGGCAGTGGAAACTCTTAACTCAATGTTAATGGAACTGTATGGAGGAAATGTAAAGAACAGCACATTCATTCTTGCAGTTGTTGGAAAAGTCACATTGTTAGCATGCACAAGGAGCAATTTCTTGTGTTGCATCCAGGAGCAGATCCTGCAGCATTGCACTGCTTGTGGCTCCTTTGACTTTGCTATCACTCATGCAATCACCCTACCATAGCATGGCGTACATCGGTGCCGCTGACCATGGACGTGTAACCCTTGCACTGGGGTTTCTGCAGATTCTCACAGATGTTGCTGCTTTGGCGTGCTGTGCTTTGTGCTTCAGGGCTGATGCATCCTGCTGATGAGAGGGAGCTCTCACTTGCTCTGCTTTTTTATTTATCTGGAGGCAGAAACGTTGCTTTAGGGCACTGAGGTCTTCCAACTGAAAAGATAATAGAGCTGTTAGATAAGAGAAATGTAAGATAAGAGAAACTTGGAGATGAGGCCTGGAGAACACACTGAAGAGAACCATAGAAATGCCCACAAATGAAACTTTCAGGAGGAATCCCCATCTCAAAATGACCTGACACTGAGGGTGAGACCTTGTGTGATGGTGACAATGCATTCGCTAATACATCTGATACATCTTTCATGTTAAAATTAATATCTGCCTTGCTGTTGTGAAGGTTGAATTCAGAGAAGATCATTGATCCTTGATCTGAAAAGGTGTTTTCAAAGTTCTTGGAAACTACTTGGTAGCTCAGCTTCCAGTTGTGTCCTGGCTGTAGTTCTAGTTACAGTGAAGCTCTCAGCGTGCTGGGTAAAATGCCACAGCTGGAAACAACACATGATTGTGTGGGAACAGCACAAACCAGATGGATAGGGAGTGTTTTGTTGTTAAGCTAAAAGACCTGAGATTTATCAAGTTGCATGTCTGTAAAATCGGCTTAGTGGGCATGGTGGGGATGGATTGGGGTTGGACTTGGTTATCTTGGAGGGCTTTTCCAACCTTAATGATTCCATGATTCTATAGAATCAGGGATTCCTCCATGCCTGAGTGTTGCATGGGGAGATTTGGTGTTCAGAAGGAACCTCTGGCCCAACTGATGGCTTTTTTTGGAGGCCAGCTAGGAGAGACCTACTGAAGTTGCAAGAAGACAAATCCATCCTCACAACCAGCTGCCTCCTCCACCAGTGTGTCCCTCCCACAGCCAGAGGAGACTGCGCGGATGGGGACCTGTTTTAGTGGGCATGGTGGTGATGGGTCAGTGGTTGGACTAGATGATCTGAGAGGTCTTTTCCAACCTTAATGATTCTATGATTCTATGGCCTCCCATTGTCTGCAGTGCTGGTGTTGGCAAGGGTGACATGCCACCGCCCTAATGGGACCTGACAAAGGGGCCATTGGGCTGCTGCTTGAGGAATTCAGTGGTTAATTTCCACAGCGGTGTGTCAGGGCAGAGGGCAGGAAGAAGTAATCTGAAAGGTGCTGGTGAAGCTGGAAAGATTGAGTTAACTGGGGCTTCTGTGTCAGTGCCTCCGACCTTTGGTAAACAGACTGTATGATCTAAATACCATGCGACTGTTTCCCCTAATTCAGTATCAAATTCAGATCAGGCCGTGCCATTTGCTATTAGGCTGGTGCACACACTCTGATAAATCTGGAACAGAACAGGATTAATTCAGAAGAAAAAAATGTGTCACTGTGCACTGAACAAGGCTCAGCACTGCAATGGATGATGCATCAGCAAAAACGATTTGAAAAAATATTTTTGTACAATGATTGGTGGTTTTGGCTGGAAGCCATGAACGGAAAGAGTCCTGTTACTGAGGGAAAATGTCTTCGTGTCCTTAATATGGACCTTGTTAGGGTTTATTGGGCTTATGAAGAGTCTGTCTTTCTAGAAAAGTATCATTTTGGAGGGGAAAAAAGGTATCTGAACACTGGTTCTGTTCAGAAGTCTGCAGGTTTTAAGTTGCATCTGTAATGACCTTTATTTCTTTCCTTTGAAAACTAAAAAGCAATTACTTGTTACTTGTCTCTGAGTGAGAACAGTAATTACTGATCAACTGATTCTATTCAAAATGATTTTTGGTATTTTGCTCTCCATGAAATATCAGAATTACCTTAAATATCAACAAATATTTTCCCAGTCAGATGATATGTGTTTTGCCCGAAGGACAGAACACATTTCTGTGTGTAGCCACGTATACATACCCAACGTACCGGCAAAATACAGAGCATTCAGATTTCTGACAGTAGGTGCTTCTATCCACACATGGGCATCTCATGCTGTCTGTGCATGTGTGTATGCAACAGGCTGCTATCAAATGCTTGCTGTGCAGAGCAGTGACTGTAACAGTGGCAGCTGTGCTGCTAAATAAGGGCTGCCTGCCTCAGTAACTGTCCTTCTGCTCTGCCCAGGAGTTTCTGCATGAGTTTCTTTTCTTCTACTTCCTTTCCTATAACTCAGTCTGTTTCAAACATACAGAATAGAGGTGGGTAGATGAATTCTCTATATTTATCTGTGGTTCTTGCAGCTCCTTGGAAGTGGTGTTGGCAATTAAGCTCTTTGATTATGAGAGGCACAATCTGAGTATTTTTAGCGTGCAGCCGGAGGAGTTCTTCCTCCCCTTCATTCAGGGCTAACAACCACTTGTCCTCTGGTTCTGACAGCGAGGCAAGTACTAACGGCTACGCGGAAACTGGGAGATGGGCTGAACAAGCAGGTGGTTCCATAAAACACAGAGTGTGTTTGATGAAAACTGGTGTCTCCAGACTAGGAGTAGTGCTGTAGCCACAGACACTTGCTGTGATGATACTGGCAAAACCCAACAGATTGTTTGCTTAATATATACAATGGAATTTTTGCCATTATTTTAATCTTTGTATGTTTCAACTCAAATATTGCTATTTGTCTGTTAGGTTTGCATGTGAAAACAGCTGTTAATTACAGGTTACGGCTGAGAGCCTGTGCTGAGCTATGGAGAGCTCCTCTCTCTGAGAGGGAGGACATCATTATTTTGTGATAATATATAATGCAGAATTACTGCTGAGGCTCCTCGAACTGACAAATTGCTCCACTGCAAACTGCTGATTTTTTTGGAAATTAATAACAAGGTCTGGGGTAAAGTTTAAAAAAAAAAATAAAAAAATCCAGAAATCCCCATGACAACAAGAACATTAAGCAATTGCCTCATGCACAAAGCCAGTTGTCATTGAGTGCCTCTGGCCACCCAGAGGCTAATGGTGTACATACCCAGCAATGGGCAGTTCCCATCTGTTGGGAAGGAGAGACACCTACAGAGCCTGAATGTGCCTTGATTGCTATGCCAGGTGTGTGACTTGTATCCCATGGCAATATGTGCCCCAAAAGTAAATGCTCATGGATTGGAGCATACCTGCTTGATGCCAGTCCTTGTGCAGTGGATGCTCCATCTCTTCCTGTTGCTCTCTGCTCAGACCTGTTAGGACATTTGGGGATTAATCTTCAGGTCAGGGTTATTTAGTCATGAGAAGGTCACAAAAAGTGACCAGCCCTAAAAGCAGGCAGGTAGCCCACTGCCTTGCCCAGGTGGGCTCTGGCTGGGGCTCATCCTGCAGACCACACAGGCAGCCACCCTTCCTCATCCTTTTTGCTTTCATGTGGCTGGGAGAGGCTTGTTTTATTTCCTTTTGTCTCTAATCGTGATTTTGTTCTCCCCTGGATGATGCACATCTCTGGAGTAAACCCAATGGAAACTGGCATTTCCTTCTCTGTAAGGTTAAAACAACAGTGGTTAATGCACCACACTGTGCGTTATCTGTTTCCCTCAGTATTTTTATGGATTTCATGATGCATTAATAAAAGGGATGTTTTCAGATAAGAGCCAAGTACAAAAGGCCCGCAGTAGTCATCACACTGCTGGTCCCACATGGATCTTGAGCAAGTAGCAAATTCTCCTCTGCCAGATAAAGGCTTGGGGACAGCAGCAGTGGGTTATGTCACAGCCCCTGGACCACCTCTCCTGAAAAAAGAAAGTTTGATTTTTTTAAATAACATTAAATCATTATTAAATAAAAAATGTCCCTTGGTATCTCCCCAGACTTGCCATTTACATACTGGGAGATGGTTCGGCCATCCAACCTTTGCCAATTTTGGGAAGCAGAGCTGAAGTAATCCCAAGGTGGTTGGGCTTGGAGGCACCTCTGGGTCCATCTGGTCCAAGCCCTGCCCAAGCAGGGCCACCTACAGCAGATTGGCCATGTCTAGATGGCTTCTGACTGTCTCCAAGGAGGGAGTCACCATTGCCTACTGGGGGTTTGATGAGATAGGATCCATCCACAACACATGCTCTTCTCACTTCTGTGTTTTGCTATCCCTAGGTGAGCTTTCCATCTGCTGCCACGTTCCCAGGGCCACCGCATGAGCACGGCCTCAGCAGGTGATGGCCTCACAGCCCAGGCTGGCCCATCTCCTGCTGCTAGGCCTCGTGGCTGGCTGGCTGAGGGCTGTGCAGTGCCGGGACTTCACGGTGAAGGACATCGTCTACCTCCACCCCTCCAGTAAGCATGGCCCATGGGGCAAAACCAGACCACAGGGGCTTAAAGGGCAGGGAGCGTTGCAGATGGCATGCTGGGGGCTTTGGATTTGCTGTATTTTTTTTCCTTCAAGTGTTTCTGGCCACTGTGTCCAAGCAGTTTGCCCAAGCACGTCAATAGTTGTCAAATATGACCATGTACAACCGTGGCATGAACTGTTCCTGACTTAGTAAGGAAGGGATGCCATCCAGAGGGAGCTGGCTGTCCTGGTTGAGAGGAGGGCCCATGTGACCCTCATGGGATGGGGCCTTGGGCAACCTGGTCTGGTGGGAGGTGTCCCTGCCCACAGCAGAGACTGGACATTGCTGGGCTTTGAATTCCTTTCCAACCCAAACCATTCCATGATTATTTCAGTAAATGCCTGAAATAATGATGTAGCAGTGTTACGAGTCTTCAGATCTTCCACAGACTGTCCTTTTAATAGTTGTTTGTTTTATCATGTACAAGTTTTGATTTAATTCTGCAAGAGCGCTTGCAGAGCTGTGCCTGCCATCTGTTCCCCGAGAAAACTTGTCCTTTCAGAATTTGGCTGAAAATTGTGTATTCTGCACTGGAAAGATGAAATTCCCACATGATTATGCCCATAACCATGACCTGCCAGTAGTCCAGGGTGAGGCATGAATTTAATCAGTGCTGTGCTGTTGTCCCACCCCAGACTGTTCTTTTAGTGCAGCATCAGCCCCACCGGAGATGCTCTCCGTGACTTGACAGTGCTTACCCTGGGGGACTGGGGAAGGAGGGCAGCTGACAAGCAGCAAGTCCTTCCTGCATGGCAAAGGCCACCTCCTGTACCCAAATGGGGTCTGGCCCACACCACTCCAGGGCTGGGTGAGGTAAGGAGGTGAAGAGGAGTGAGATGTGGCTCACGAGGCTCAGCTTGCTTCACCCCATGAAGATAAATGTGACCTGGCCACCATTTGGCTTCTGAGATGGTGGCAGCACCTTGAAGATATATTGAATATACTACAGAAGTCCTGCCAGGAGAACACTTAAGAAGCTGTGCTCTTCGTTTGGCAAGATAAACAAGGCTGGAGGCTGCTGTTAATGACTGGAGGTTCAGCAGATTGATATTTCTTCCCTTTGGGGACATTAGCCTGCCTTCAACAGCGGTCATTCATTTCCTTGGTGGGACAGTGCCCAGAAGTACTTAATCCATCTGATACTTTGTTATCAGCCCTGGTAAAGTAACAGTACTGGATATGAGCTCTGATTCCAGGACAACGAGCACGCCTTGCTCGCATTAGTGCCCTTTGAAGTGGGTAGTAGGCAGTTTTCCTGGGAAAATGCAGCTGAACAGAGCCCTTATTGCAGATGTATGAGCCCTCCTGGCACTGCTGGTGGTGGCAGAGTTCTTACAAATCAGGACTAATCCTGATGAAGTTGACAGCTACAGCTGTAATAAGATATGTCTAAAAAATTGCATAGTCATGTGCCTTTGAAAAGTAGAACAGAACCATATTGATTGGATCATTTTAACTGAATATAGTTTATTCCTTTCAGCCACGCCATTTCCTCATGGATTCAAATGTTTCACCTGTGAAAGGGCTGCAGATAACTATGAATGCAACCGCTGGGCTCCGGATGTCTACTGTCCCAGAGGTAAGCAGCCACATGGTTGTGTTTCGGTTCACCCTACCTTGCAACACCGATGTCCCCACCACAGGGACAGCGCTGAGCTGCTGTTCTGAAATGGACTGAAATGCTGGCAGTTGCTGCGCCCGCTTGTGAGCCTCCTCTACATGAAAGATGCGTAAGTGATACAAATAATCCCTTAAGCTTTTCTGTCCCTTTGCAGTAGGTGAAGTTTAGTACTTTCATCTACTCCCTGTACACCACCAGCTCAGCTGGAAATTGAATCAGGTTGACATTCACTGAAGGGTTGTACTTCTCTTACTGGTGGATATGGGACCAGTCATGGCCCTGTTTGCTTCTCCCTTATGGCACAAGGCCATGCCTCAGTGACACCTGTCAGGGCAGCCAAAACTGCCTCTTTTCAGATGGCATCAATATCCTTGCATTATTTTGGGTTCAGACTCCCATCAGTCTGTAGGTGGTGACATCTCAGGACGTTGGGCGCCTGTAGCCAACATCCAGATATGAGCAATTAGGAGACATGAAGGCTGTCCCAGCCACTGATGGAGCCTGTTCATGACCAGGGGACATGGGCAGTGTCACCACCATGTAGGAGCTGTGCTGGGATGCTGCTGGGATGCTGTGCACTTTCCATAGGCTCAGCACTGCTGCTCTGCCTCTATCTGGCACCTCCCTGGTCTCCTGTGGGATGTTACGGGTGTCCTTACAAAAATATTTATCTTGGAAGGAAAAAGACATTACTGTGAATTCCAGACTAACCAGCTGTGTTTGCAGCCCGTCAGAGAGCATTATCTGTTTGGGAGTTTATTTGCTTTAAGAGCTCAAATGGGTTCAATGTCAACAATAACAAAAAAGATCAGGCTGGTTGGCATTGGCTGAGGCTGCTATTCCCAGACACTCCCTGTTTTGATGGCAGTAGGTGGTATTTTATGCAATGAGTGATGATGTCACCAGCACATGGAGCCCGTGGCTCACTATGGAAGGAGACAGTTGTGACTCCCATGTCTGCATTTAGTTAGAACCAGCAGAACTGACCAGATCAAAAACTGCTTATCTGGAAGGAGGATTTAGTACTCGATGGCTGCAAACGCTCTCCCTGTGTGGTTCTGCAGGGAAGAGATGGGAACTGTTCTACAGTTTGTGTATAGCAAAATCATTACAATGGAGTGTTAAAGCATGAACTCCTGTGTTGAGCAGAGCTTTGAAAAAGCGCTTCCTAGAAGGCAGGCCTCCTGCTGTGCATTAACCTTGTTTTCTGGCATTTATTAGCCAACCAAGCAGAAGCTGTTAGTGATCTAATTTGTATGGAAATGCTGCACTTCTTCAACACCACCAGAGCTCCATTTCTGGATGGGCTGTGGGTGGGCCCATGGCATGGGTGACTGCCACTGAGGCCTTGGTGATGCTCCAGTGGCCAAAAGCACTGTTGGAGGTGGCAGTTCTGGCTCCCAAGAGCCAGCTGCTTTAAAATAGCATTTCATAGAGTCATTATGGTTGGAGAAGCCCTCTGGGATCCCGCAGCCCAGCTCCAGCCCACCCCACCATGCCCACTGAGCCCTCAGTGCCACATCTCCACGGCTCTGGAACACCTCCAGGGACGGTGACCCCACCACTCCCTGGGCAGCTGTGCCAGTGCCTGGCTGCTCTTTGGAGAAAAAATTGTTGCTAAAACCCAACCTGTCCCTTCCCTGGCACAACTCTCGTCCTATCACTGTTACCTGGGAGTAGAGGCCAATCCCCACTTCTCTCCAACCTCCTTTCATGTCAGCCTCCTGCTGCATGTCAACATCACCACTGGCAGTATTTGCAGGATGCTCCATGGCAACAGTCATCGTTGTGCTCAGCCGGCAGTGAGCAGGCCCAAAGTTAACTTCAGTTTGGATTTTGTTGCTTGTAGACTCACTCAGCAACTGCAGCCCTGCCTTGCAGCAGGCAATGGCCACTGGCTGTGCAAGGAGCGTGCTTGCTCAGCCACTGTGCAGGGGAAAAGACATCTCCGAGGTGTCTGCACAATATTTGCTAAAATAGATGGTGTCTGTTAGCCCAGACGAGCCTGAAAACAAGAAAGAAGCCACCTTACAGGAGTTACGGGGCGCAACGTGAGAAGCACCCAGGGCTTTGCTCAGCAGGGGTGAGAGCTGAGCAGGAATGCTCGCTTTAACTCAGTTATGCTCTTCTACCCCCTGAGTAAAAGCAACAATTTTGTTAATAGTAATGTTAGCCAACAGGAAGCAAAGCATAATCTTGAGAAGAAATGTTCAGCTGAATGTTTCCTATGTTCAAAATGCAGTGTTTTCATCTCAGAGAGCTCCGAAGGCACTGGGGAACGGCATCTTTAGCTTCCATCTGAGAGCTAAAGCATGAAATAAAACCAAATTCCTTTAAGCCTAAGGATAACCGCAGCCTTTGTCAGCCCCTGCCTTGTGTTCTCTGTGTTTTACAAGTGTTACAGAGCAGAAGTAGAGAGGAGGCAGAGGGGCTCCCTTTGGGGCCAGGGAGAGCACAGGGGAAGCAAGAATTTGGCTTCCTTGATTCCAATGTGCACGTTCCTTTAGTTTATCTGTAACATGCAGACCCCCATTTCTGTTGGGAACAAATCGGTGTTGCTTTGAAATCTTGGATTTGGGTCAGAGCTTGGAGAGTGCGTGGGGTATGTAGTTAGCAATACTTATGTAATGTCATAAATACGTCACAATTCTCTTCTTTTGAAATGCAGAGATTTCTTCCCTGTTCCTTCTTGCTTGCACGCCACCACAAGCCTTGGATTTGCTGAGTAAGTGCACTGTCCTTTCTTCCTAGGCACCAGGTACTGCTTCAGCCAACACGTGATGAAAGTCACGGGAGAGAGCGTCTCCGTCACCAAGCGCTGCGTACCGCTGGAGGACTGTCTGTCTACCGGATGCGCATACGTAAAGCACGAGGAGTACAAGGTTAGGATAAGGGCTGCCTTTTTCTTGTGTGAAAGCCAGGCAGATCTGTCTGGCCCCTGCCAGAAGTCGGATGGGTTCAGTGGGTAAATCAGCTCACCAGAGACAGATTTTTGTTCCTAACGAGCTCCAGCTCATTTCCATTTGTTAGGGAAACAAAGGAACAGCCTCTCCCAGAACAAAAGCACAATCTCTGTAAATAAGTGCCCTGGCAGCAGCTCAGAGAACACTGCTCCCTCTGCCTGGGAATTGCTGCGCCTGCAGTGTGGCTCCTGGTGCCCCCGGAGCTTCCCCCGGTTCCTTCTCGAAATGGGCAGGAGGGCCCCAGAGCCACGGCAGCAGAGGCTGTGTCTGACACATGGAATGGTTACGCATAAAGGCGTTTCCTGAAGGTTGATGGCCAACCGTTCTGAACTTCTCCAATGGGTCAAAACCGAAGAGCTTTCCAGATGGCCAGGCGTGCTGCAGTCCCTTCTGTGCTTTGCATGGATTTAACTTGGTGCTCTTGGTGCGTCAGTGGCCTTGTTGCTCCAAATCCCCGTGTTCTGGTAGGGAACAGTGCAGCTTTCCTGTCCCTGGGAAGGCAGAGCTGCATGCAGGGTGAGAGGCAACAACAGAAAATCCATAGGAATGGATGCTGATTTCTTGGAGTTCTTGGCTCTACTTCAGCGAAATGGTATTGCTGATCCATCAGTTCATTCTTGTGGGGAGGAGAAACAAACCTCTTCAGAAGGGATGTCCTCTTTCCATTAGGCAATGTGTTGTTACTGCATAAGTGGGAGGGCTTTGATGAGTTGTTGTCGCAGTAGATGGACTTACAGATAAAAAATAATAAAATCAGTAGGCACTGTGCTGATTTGCAAATACTGTATTATTTCCCCTCCATCTTTACTCAGTGGCGATGGTATTTCTCAGGTAGCCCAGCTCACACCTGCTGTCTTTCAGATCTGCACATCCTGCTGTGAAGGCAGCATCTGCAACCTGCCGCTGCCCAGGAACGCCACGGACGCTGTGTTCACCACCCTGTCCCCGCTCAGCAGCGCACCAGGGCTCTCGTGTTGCACTGTGCTGACGGCCGCGTGCCTCCTGCTGGGGCTCCTGGTATAGCACGTGGGTCTGGTCCCACAGGTGTGACGGTGAACTGGTGATCCTGGTAGGGAGATGGGTGCGAAGGGGGCTAAAAAATCATGTTTCTTTGCCATTGGTGGAAGAAACTCATGCAAAATGTGCCCAGATTTAGGGCTTAGACTTTTCTTAATGGCTGTCTTTTCTCCATGGAATTTGTTTTACATAGAAGTACCACGTCACTGCCACCTCCTGCTAGCATCACTCGATCATTCAGAACGTTCTTGTTGACATCATTTGTTGCAGCAATCATGCCTGTGTCCTTCCTTCCAGCCCATCCTGAGAGCACAGGATAAGTAACAAATGTTAGTTATGGATGTTAGGAACAATGGATTGTTAGGAGCAATGGATTAGGTTGCAATTCCTTCTCCAAAGAGCGGCCAGGCACTGGCACAGCTGCCCAGGGAGTGGTGGGGTCACCGTCCCTGGAGGTGTTCCAGAGCCGTGGAGATGTGGCACTGAGGGCCATGGCTCAGTGGGCATGGTGGGATGGGCTGGGGCTGGGCTGGGCGAGCTCAGAGGGCTTCCCCACCTGTAATGGTTCCATGGTTCTAAGACAGGAGTCAGGTCTGTGCAGGCTGCAAAGCTCCCTGACCTCCTGCTCTGGGGAGGGATCAGCTGCTGCAAGGGCTGCCCCAAAGGAGCTCAGCAGCTCGGAGCAGTGCAGGATGGGTTGGACTAAAAGAGGTGCAGGGGATGGCAGCCTGCACAGGCACCTGCACAGTTACTGCATGGGAGAGGCCTGGAGCCGAGCAGCCCGTGCTGCTGCGTTTAACCCAGTCCCACTGTGGGGATGGCACAGCACCAGCTGCAGTGTTGGTGACCTCGGTTCTCGGTTTGCCTGGGCATCACATATGCAATATTTATTTTTGTATGCTGAGTAGGCTCTAAAAAGATTCTTAATACTGATATTGCCAGAAAAAAAAAAAGTTGCTTTGCAAGAGGGTAAGCCTGTAGTATATAAATTATCATAAGAGTGTATATATATATATAAATATAAAATATTTTGTGTCACTGTTGAAAACAAATCAACTTTGTTTTTTTTAAGGTCAGTTATACAAACAGGGTGTCCACGGACTTGTTTTAAAGTTAAAAAGAACTTTTTCTTTTTTTGTATTTAAAAAAAAAAAATTGAAAAGAAGTTTTTAAAAACACCACAAATTGTTCTTTTCTGAGCTAATTTTGGCTATCCGTGCCCCAAGGCGCTTTGTCACGTTACAGCTTATGCTCTGCAGGGATTTTTTTGGTGACTACAGAGTGAAGCACGGACAGAGGAGGTGCTGGGATCCCAGCGCTGTGTGCAGCCCTTTGGGGCCGGGCGCTGTGGTGCCTGCGGGATGCAGCCCTGCGCACACGGTGCTGTCTGTTACTGGGGGCGGAGAGGAGAAGCGAGGGCAGCGCTCTTGTGTGGGTCCAGGTGACTTCTCGTGGGTGGGAAACCTCACTGTAACCCTTGGTACACTTTGATGCAAGATTATAATTTAAAAAATTCATATGTGTCATTGTCAAAATTGAACACTGAGCACTGTTTCTTCCCCTTTCTACCTTTTCATATAAAACTGTTTGAGGACAGCTTAGCTGCTGTTGCTCAAAGACAAAGCCTCGTGCTCTGAGGTCCTTGGGCCCTGCTGTGACCTGCTCACAGACCCCGGTGTTGCGGGGCAGTTGCCAGGTGCTGTTGTGCAAGGCAGACCCGTGTCAGACCCCTGGGAACCGAGCAGCCGTGCCCCCAGTGCTGGATCCTGCAGCAGAGCCGGGCGCTGGCTCCCAGCAGAGCTACCTTTGCCATACGCTACGCAGTTCGCTGCTGTTTGTTTGACAGGGACACTTTAACCCAACTCACAAACCTAACCCCACGTGCTATGGTAACTCCCTTTGCAGTCAGGGGAGGAAAAGCAGCCTTGCTCCTAAGGCAGAGAGTGGACTAAGTCAGCTCAGACCCACAGCAGAGGGGTGGGGACCCCGGCGACGGGAGGGAGCTGAGCCCCCGCACATGACTCTCCCTCTGCCACCCCCGTGGGTCTCGGAGGGCATTTAATGCTGAGCTGCACCGTATTTATTTTTTTGGCTCTTGTACATGAGATGCCTTTTAAATGTCTAATTTTTTAACTCCTGTGAATGCTGTACATTTGTACAAATAAATGTTCTAAATATCCACGTGATGTGTCTGGCAAATAAATGTACCATGCCCAGCAGCAGCCCCCGCCCTGCGCTGGAAAACTGCTGCCCTGTGCCCTGCCTCCTTCCTGAGCTGGGCTTGGAGCAGCTCCCTGCTGCTGCCGTGCCCTGCTGCACCCCCTGAGCCTCTCCTCTGCTTTCCTCCTACAGTTTTATCATTTCTTTTCACATCGAGCATTTAATAAAATACATGTGGGGAGGTCACTGCTTTGTTTGAGCCCCTGGATCCTCTTTTCCTTCAGCTTTGAGCTTTGAGTTCCCCCTCACTGCTCTCATGTCCCCGTGGCCCCTGTGCGCTCTGCTTGCTGTCAGGCAGTTATTTCCAGTTTGCACTCCTGAAACCAACGCTTACAGGATGCAGCCAACTCCATGCACCCAGGGAAAGGAATGACACAGAGCTGACAAAGAGCTCAAAGCTCAAAAAA
>WBMW01002123.1:198508-290234 GCA_013396635.1 Penelope pileata | reverse complement strand
AAAAAAAAAAAAGTTATCAAAAGATGCATGAGCTAAGGATATATGACCGTATATCTGACAGCAGCAGCTCCTGCTTAGCTCAGTGGATGCAGTTTGCAGAAGTGCTTTAACTGGAGCACATTGGCTCACCACTCCTGCACCCCCCTGCTCCTAAAACACCGCTCTCGGGGGCTCAGCACGTGGACGCCCACCACAGCCCAGCCCTGCTCAGGGTGAGGCACAGCGCACACAGCCCCACAGCGCTTTCCCACCACATCTCATTGACCACGGACGGGCAGTTACAGAGCAGGTGTCGGGTCACAAACGCTTCGCTTTCCCTGGGGCTCAGTGTCAGCAAAGACAATTCAATTTGATGGTGGAGCTCTTTTTCCCTCCCCTTAGCACCAGACAAAGCCGTTGTGTGCTGTCTCGGGCACAGCGTCCAGCTGCCAGCACAGCTGCCAGCCAACAGCTGCTGCGACGCAGCAGCACTGAGACACCCCAAGCCCTGCTGGCCACTCTTCTGCAGCGGCTGCACCCCCAGCACTGCTCAACTTGCCTCTTACGGCTGTTTTTGATAGCCCTGGTGTTTAGCCATCCTCCTCTGACAGCAAACACAACTTGTTATTCTCCACCACCACCAAAAACATGTTTTTCTCATCCTGTGTTCAGTTTGGCAAGTGAAACACAAAGCCGCTCTCTGGCACACGCTGGGATGGAACCTGGAGCCCATGCAGACAGTGGGGGTTGGAACTGGATGATCTTTAAGGGCCCTTCCAACCCAACCATTCCATGGTTCTCTGATTCCACGACGTCCTTGTGCTTACAAGCATCCTGCTGGCACAGGATGCTGGCCTGTGTTAACCTTGACCAAACACAGCCCTGTGGGCTATGACATTCCCAAGGGCACAGGGACAGCCCAGTGCTGCCAGCACTCACGTCCCTGCTGCCCTTCCCACTCCTGAACCCTTCTCCACAGCCACAGGAACCAGTCTGGGCTAACAGGCAGGGCACAGCTTTTGGGAGTCTTCCCCCAGCTTAAAGCTGCACAAGCGAATGTGCCCCGAGCATCCCACTGCTGCCGGGGGTCCCCGTGCAGCCCTGGCCAAGCAGCCGCAGCACAGCCTGCTCCCTCCGCCTGCAAGCTGCCAGCAAATGGCACAAACTGCACGTGCTGTCACTGCCACCAGCGGGAAAGGAAATACTGAGAACGCTTTAAAATATTGCTATCCATCTCCTAACAGCCACGAGTTAACTCGCATGGGCTGAAAGCAAAGACCTTGGGAATGGCAATGCTGAAAGCAACACTGACGAACACTCGCTGTATCACTGTCTGCTCCCAGCACTGTGCATGAAGCCAAGGACACGCTCCTGAAGCTCCCCCACCCACTGGGGCCTGGCTGACCCCGCAGCTCTGCCAGGCCCACCGCAGGCCCGACCCCTAACTCTTTGAGTGGTCACATTGCATCTCATTTTAAAATAGTAAATCCTCCCCTCGTAGCTTACACAAATATCCTTGTTACAGAGCAACGCGGCATTAATTACAGCCCACAGAGCTTCCCTGGACCAACCCCGCATCAATCAGAAGGCGCAGCGTCAATCAGCATCCCCGCAGCTCAGCCCTCAGAAGGCGTCTGTGTTTCTGAACACTCTCCCTGCCCTTCCCGCTCTCATAGCACAGCGATTACTTTCCCGGTGAAGCCCAACACCCAGCTGCATGAAATTTCAGTCTCATAATCCTGTTAGCTCTCCCTGGCCAGGACCCACATGGATCAGACCTTTGTGTTTGTGCAGCCCCCGAAGGAGCAGCCCGGGCTGTGCTGAAGCACCGCGTGGGGCAGAACGGCCACTGCCAGGGTGAAACGCTGCTATTTCGGAGGCCCTGCAGCAGCCGGGGGCAGAACAAAGCAGTTTGCAGCTTTGATTTACTGGGGCTTTGTGTGGGTGGTGGGTGTGTGTGCGGGCGTGGGGCTCCCAAAGGCCACCCCATCCCCACAGCGGGTGGGTGAGCCCAGAGCTGAGAGAGGAAACACTGTCACTGCCAACACAGCGTGCCGGCCAGCCTGATCTGTCGGCTTCATGAAGGGAAATACTTGTGGACATCCTCCTTACCCAGGGATCCCTACTTTCCAGGTCTGATTTTCAGCGTCTGACCGGCTGCAGGAGCAGGGACTGCGTGCTGCCACCCAACTCTGTACGTGCCCCATGTGCTGACCTACAGCATCGGCCGTGCATCTGAACAGACAACAACAGGATGGGCACGGGGGGAAGATGCTGCCCACAGGGACCTGCTGAACACGCACAGCAGTGTGAAGGGCAGCCCTAACACAGTTTTCCGAGCAGAACAGCAAACTGCATAGCCAGGGATTCTTTAACATCTGTTATTTACCGGTAAGCAGTGGGCTGAACTCACAGTGAGAAGTTAATGGGATGAATCATTAAAAAATGCATAAAATCTGATTAGCACAACGACGCAGCACGAGCTGGGAATGACCGTATCTGCAGCACGCAGCCGCTCCCTGCTTCTCCCCGCACGCAGGAGGCATGAGCTGCCCACCTTGTTTTTTTTAATTCCCTCAGGGCATTCAATTTCTGCCAGAAGCAGCCAGGTCCTGTTCATGCTGCTGGGGGTGTCCCCAGAATGGGAAATCCTGCCCTGCTCCCAGTGACATCGCTCCACCCCTGGATGCGGCTCCTGCCCTGACCATGGCTCCTGCTGCAGGAATTAACGACACTGTTGGCTGTGCCACGGCGCGTCTCTGATCCCCAAGGTTCCTCCTCTTCCTCTCCCTCTCCCAGGAGCACACAGCTGGCAGCTATGCTGAGCTCTCCCCTCGCACACCACCGAGCTCCTGTCTATACAACTGAAGCATGATGCGCTTTGGGAGCTAAAGCACATCCGTCATGCAGCACTCTCCCTTCGTGGGAGCAAAGATCACCGGATTTAAACCAAAGCAAAGCAAAAGACATGTAACTCCTGCAGGTAAACACAGCAGTCCTAAAATAAATAACTACACACATCTCGAGCTGGTCAGCTCCACTCATGGTCAAATTCTATTGAACTTGGAAGCTAACTTGGTTCACAATGTTTTAGCTTCAGGTTTGCAGCCAACCAAGCAGGGATCCACACAACACAAGGCCACCCACCTGCAGAGCCCCACCCTCCCCACAGACAGCAGCAAGGCACAGAGAACAGCCCCCACAGCCCCCAGGACATTCAGCATTTTCCATCATGAGATAAATTCAATTATTTTCAGAGCTGAGAACACAACTTACCTGAGTGGAGAGCTGTACCAGCCAGAGGACCTCAGCAGAACCACAGTGAGTGCAGCTCAGAGCAGCTCGGTGCTCCTGCCCTGGGCAGGGCTGGGGGTGGTGGGCACAGCTGCAGTGCGTTAAGCTGACTGCCCACCTGCATCCACTTATGAGCAGGTTAAGGAGACTTTTTTTCTGTTTATTTCAAGAGTTTTTGTGTTGGACTGTAAGGTTTGGGATGTGCTCGGAGCAACTGATGCAGTCCCACCTCCCAAAGGCACACAGCAGCACGCACACACCAAGGTCAGCCCCTGCCTGGGAAAACCCACACGTGCCAAAAGCAACCTGCACCCCTGGAAGATGCCCTAGGGGGAGGTGTGAGCACCCCTGCGTGCAGCCCCCAGCAAGGGCCTGCTCCTGACAAACAGCGCTGTCAGATGCCAATGTTCCCCTGGAAACAAAGAGAGCTGTACCAGGGCAGGGTCCTATGAAAAAGCCAACACACAGCCCGTCCTGCAGCTGATACAAACTGTGATTGTTGTCAGCAGCTGCTGCAAGCCTGGAGCGTGTGGATGTGTGAGTGCACGTGTGCATGTAGCGCCTGGACACCTTCCAGCTGCATGGGAAATGTGCAAGTGACAGCCTGCACGGGAACTCGGGCACAAAAGGCTCCAGCTGACCCTGCAGCAGCAAGCACACGCACGTGGCAGTGTGCAGCTTCCCTCACTGCTGTCCAGCGTGATGAGCTGCACCTCACTTGGTGGAAATGAGGTCTGCTGGCTCCAGCTCTGCTCCCCAACAGGCAGCCTCCTGCCCCCAGCATGACCAGCACCAGGCCCAGGTGCAACCAGGCAGCAATCAGTGCTCAGCTGCTGCAAAGTCTGCGTGCTGGGGAAGCTCTCTGCCCAGCAGCTCCAGTGACAGGGTCAGAACTTCACTAACTGCAATTAAAATTAGTGACCCCAGCTTAAGTTATGCTTCAAGAGGAAAGGTGATCTAAAATAAACTGCAGGAATGTCACTCTATAAAATTTTACCTATAATTAATTTCCTGGAAGTAATCTCTAATTAATTACTGGAAGGTACCAAACAACCTTAATGCTAATTCCTAACAAAGCAATTGCACAGGTAATACATTTCTTTAAAAATGTTCATGTGCGCTCTCACAGCACCCCAACTATGTGCAGTGCCTTTCCAGCTGATGCTTTTTCAATATGAATTTTGAAAAAATGTACACAGCCCATAAGAACACAGGATGACATACACTTACATATTCATGCTAAAAGGCAGAGCAATACGGGCCCAGGGCTGAAGAGTTCAAGCCCCGTGGAGATGTGGCACTGAGGGCCGTGGCTCAGTGGGCACGGTGGGATGGGCTGGGGCTGGGCCTCAGGGGATCTCAGAGGGCTTTTCAGACCCTAACGACTCCATGATTCTGTGATTTTAGGATCTCGAGGAGTTCAAAGGAAATTACAGATGCACATGTTTAACTCAGCCTCAAATTCAAATTTTCAAGGGCGTTCACGTTCCATTCTGTGACAGCACCATCTGTGGTCTCGCCTCCCAGCTCGTACCTTCACTTCCCAGCCAGTTTCCAGCCTCAGCTTCCCCCGAGAAGGTATCAAAAGAAACAGAACACAGAATCCCCCAAATCAGGGATTTTTGTTCTACTAAGTGAGGTGCCAACTCCCTTTTAGGACAAAATGATCAGAAGCGGGCTGTTCAGCAGGGCTGTCACAGGCTACACGCAGTGAGTGGGGGGCGATGTGAACGGAGGCCAGGCTTGCCTTGGTCCCAGCATGTCCTGAAAACATTTATCCAGAAAGCTGAGGGACTGCAGATCCTGCTCTACCAACGACGCCTCTCCCCAGAAGACTAACATTGGTAAAACACGCAGTGCATGCCCTGCAGAACTGTTTGGAGTAGCTATACAATAAACACGTCCTTACTAGTACATAAATAAATCTAGAACTTTTCTTTTTCCTTCCCACCCAACGGGACACACAAGCCAGCCCTGGAGCAGAAGCACTAACGCGTTCTGCCTTGTCTTCTTCAGGAAGTAATTCACTGCTGTGCTATTTTAATGTACAGTCTTAGCGTTAGCCTGAGTTAATAACCAACCAAAGCTCTGCGGTAGCACGAGCACACCTTGTGTTCAGCTGGAGGCGGCTAACCCAGGAATACCAGCAGGGTTTGCACCCACCTGCTCAGCAAGACGTCCTCAGGAGCCAGGAGGGATGTGAGAAGCAAGCTATGAAAACACGGCCCTGGGTGAACTATGGATTTCCTGGTGAGCCCTAACAAAACAGAGCGAGATCCTCCTGCCTAAGGGGAAGCCTGAGCCAATGTATTTCCTGACCATGACTTTACGTGCAGAGGGATAGAGCAAGGAAAAAAAATTAGAGCATATGTAGTAAAAACAGCTATGCAGAGAGAACATCAGTATTACGGTTTTTGACTTTGCATAAGAAAATCTGAAAAGATTACAGAAAACATGAAAATTCTGTGTGAAAATGCCCTATTTTGCTAGAAAGGTGGATATGTGAAAATATCCATGCACGAGATGCTTCATTTTGGATGAAGGGAGGTATTTCAGCCTCAATTTTCCTCTCACCAGTTCATTCACATAGATAAGCGTGCACTCTCCTGTGTGAGCCAGCCTTCGACATCTCTGCTGCGGTGCTCATCTCCATCACTCGTGTGGTCTCAGACGGAAGGGCTGTTATCAGCGTCCACCAAGGGTTCGCTCGAGAGCAAGAAAAAGAATTCATTTAATACACATGGTTACATGGGCAGCTTTTAAGCGTCAAGTTAGTAAGTTACCTAATTACTAAAGCAGACAATTTCAAAAATAAATATGCTGAGTATCTTGTCATACAATGTAATAGGGTTAACCTCCTTCTCTGTATCTATCAGACACCTTAGAAGCTTCAGCTAGGCCATGTATGCTCGCAAATCAATTCCACGCATTTCTCTGACCAGCAGCCTGCATGCATCTTTCAGCCCAGCAGGCACAGTGCACACAGAGCTGTTCTGCTGCAGCCTGAGGGGAGAGCTGAGGAAAAAGCACGGTGAGTGCGCTCTGAAGGCTTGTGTTATACAAATCACTGCGAATACAAGAATTGTAGCATCACTCCGCGCTTAATTCCAGTTGTTTGAGCAAGCATCAACACACGCTCTGCTCTGCCACGTCGACGCGTTTGCCCCCTCTGTGCAAGATGCCTGCAGTTAGTTTAGCCTGACTGGGCAGAACCCTTTGGAGTCAAGTGAGCTCATAGACAGAGCTTGATGTTCGCTACTGTGACAAAGCAGCTTCCATCCTACAGCCTCACCTCTCCGGATCAGCTACCCGGAGCTGTCTAAAGTTACAGCCATGCTTCCCTGCGTGCTTATGAACCAGAGAATCTCTTGTTGAATGACACTGCAATTAGCAGGAAAGGGTAACAAGCTTGCAGTCAAGCCTGCGAGTCAAAGAAAAGGGGCCTTCTCCCCCAGAGATACCTTTGACCTCGTGGATTATTCTGAGAGCTTTTCTTCCAGCCAGGTGGCTCCTGCTGGAAGGAGAAGAGAGTTCTTTACTGCTTATGCTCTTATAAATGAAAGCTGTTCCATCACCTGGCTTATTTTTCCTGTTCTCTCCAAGCGTATACACACAGGACATCAGTCTGATTGACAACTTTGAGGCTGCTGAGGGAAACAGAACTGATTCTTAATAAAAAACGGCTTTAAAAGAACTGAGCATGAGCCAAGCAACACGATTATTCAGCTATTACATTTCAGCTCTAAATCACTGCTAACAGAATTGTTACCTGTCCCTTCCACAACAGCCCATACCAAGGTGATTTTTAACCCAGAGAAAGACTAGTTCATTTGTTCTCCCACAAGTTAAGCATAGTTGCTAACACAGAAGCTGAGCTCTACAGTGTATGCCACTACATGAGGATGTATCACGAAGAAATGAATGAATTCACTGAAAGGCAACAAAGTGGTTGAGTAGAATTTGGAACTGACTCCTCTGCGGCCCATCCTCAGTCTGTTAACATACTGAGATCTGCCCACCCCACTGCAGTCACCTGGTGCTGCCTGGGTAACAGCGTGACTCCCCCCATTAGCTCTTACTGCAGCACAGTACACATGAACATCCGTGGCACTGAAACCCACTTGCAGAAACTTTTTTGGTACTTGCTACTTTCATGCTTCCAACTGCCAACTGGCCATTTCCCTCAACACTAAATACGCCAAATTCTAGAGTCAAAGTACACTAATCTTTGCTGAGGACAGATGTAGCATCACATGCAGTATCACTTCCCATGTGTTTATTTCTTCACCACAGAAAGGATCTTATTTTGTGACATGGAGAAATGTTTTGTTGTCTTTATTGCCAGAAGTAGAGCTAACCACACTATTCAATAGCTTTTATTTCACAGCAGCAAGTTATATACAGTAGATCTTTTCTGATGCGAGGGAAGTAGAACTGGAACGGTTCCAGCCTCTTTTGAGTTTCTGCAAGCTTCTATGTGTGAAAAAATATTATTTAGAGAAATACCACAAAATCTCATCTCCTTTCAAATTCTAGCAAGAAATACTAATATCAGCGATGTCAAGGTAACACTCCCTCTATCTTCAGTGAGTTTTTTGCCCTGGGTTAAAGCAATTTGAAAAGTCATTATAAAAAAACATTTTCCAGCATGAAACTGTACAGGGTATCAAGTCAAAAACTGGTGTTCCAAGTTTAAGCTGGATAGCTGCCTGAAAACACACCCCACTCTACAAAACATAGACAGGCAAGTACAGCAAAGTCACCTGAAGAAAAAAAGACAGCATCAAGACTCTTCAAGATAATTGAGCCATATGTGAACAGTTTCGCAGAATTCTTTTTTCTAATATTTATCCAGCTGAGTTCCCCGCAGTGACGTACTGTGCACCGAGACATCAGCCCTTTGCAATCAAATGAGGTAATTTGCATTCTGAGAAAGAACTATGCTTCAATTGGCTCTGCACAGAGAAGATGCTCCACAACTTCTTCAGATTTTTAATCCTTTTAACAAGAATGGGGCCAAAAACTGTATCAGACTTTGGAAAAATGACAGCATTCTTAGCCAGTGGGCAGGAGGCAGAGAGCTTGTGCTCTGGAAATAGGGCAGATTCCATGACAAAGCAATATGGAGACGCTGCCTCAACAGCCATACACGTCACCCTTGGAATGTGTGTAGGCTAGAGCCAACAGTGATGACAATGATGGCGAGACAAATGGAATGGCTGGGTTAGCCAGTGTGAGTGCAGAGCAGGCAGCTGTCACTCCTCTAGCAGAGAGCACCTTCCTCAGCTGCTCCACCATGACCTGGTGGATCAGTGACAAGGACAGACAGGCACTTGGTGAAGACCTGGTTCTAAACCTACTAAAGCCAGCAAAAAGACTTTGGTGATAAACTAGCTTAGACCCTGAGCAGGGAATAGAAATACTATGCAAGCCTAGAATAAGTTTTAGATATCTAATTATTAATACTGGAAAAAGAATGATTAGAATCCCTAGCTACCTGAAAGGAAGCTGAACACATCTTCTTGGCAGTCCTTGTCCATACAAAAGTTGCAATAAGTTTTGACTGATTTGAGACTGAAGGATTCCTATAGTTGCATCAACTGGCACAGCTGCAGCTGTGCTATACTACCAAATGGCCCTGGGAATTGACTGCAGTGACATTAACATCTAGTTAGCTAGTCTCTGCAGTGAGGCAGCTGCAGTATTGGAATTTCAGATGCCTCAAATTTTCCTTGCTGTCCTTTCTCCAGAAACTTCAACTCATGTGACGGTTTATGTCAGCTGTTTCCTGAAACCTTTCTGTTGAAGTATTTTCGATAATTGATCATAATTACAGCAATTGATCATAATTGCCCTTTGCTGAGACATTTCAAAATTCCAGAGATAAATCTCAGTTGCATCCAAGTAAAAGAAAAAACAATGAGCATTGCCCTATTATCTTTTCTTCCCCGCATCAATGTATTTAATGACCTAAAAAAGTTACAAAAGCAACTTCAAATTACATTTCCATATATAAAATAGTTAAATATATTTAGCTAACACTGAAAAAATAAAATCCCAAGTAACACGAAGAGAAAAACATTAAGAGATGACTGATTCTAGAGTAATTTAAGACTTTTTACTGAGTCTCCGGATGTAGCAATCATGTGAACGCTTCCCTATGGAAGCAGAACTTGTAGTTAAAGATTATGAAAGTTTCTTATTCTCTTTTCAGAGCACTGCTTGAGCAATTAGTACAGTATTCACTGTTGCAGTTTTTATTAAATTTTACACTCTGGAAGAATAGTATTACTCCACTTTTTCTTTTTTTGCCGCTAACTGCAGTAAGCGGTGAAGTTCCTAGAAAATTCAGTGGCATCAAGGCTTTTAATGCAAAGAACACAGATTTGTCAGACACCAAAAGACAGAACAGTTGATAATACTAAAAGAGGCTATGCAGATAGCTATGCATTCAGTCAAGTGAGTTTAAGAGCTCATTCAAGATGAAGGAAACTCACAGCTTAAAATTCACATGGCACATACAGGTATCTGTTAAAATGGTGTAAAATAATATTCTAGGTCATGTGGTGAGCACTGTCACAAGACCAAAATAAATAACAGACACTTTATTATCATCTAAGAATACTTCAAAGTGTGGTATTTTCCGACTGCTTACAGAGAGTCATCAAGTAAAAGAATGCAAGAGTCACATAGACCTGTGAAACCCCGACGACAGCTAGTTTCCACTGAGTTTTCTCATGATAGGGCTGTCAGGTTCAGCATTAGTGAAAATACTTCCTACAACAACGTGAGTACCCCAGATGTTATGCCGAATAACTTTGCAGCAGCCAAGATCATCAACGGAGAATCCAAAGTGGCGGTAGCGTTCGTCTGTTTCAAACAGAGTGTTGTTTGTGTAAGGTCCAAAAAACTAGGTGGAAAAAGAAGAGAATTTTTCGTGTGAATATTTCCAAGAGCATTTTATACCATAAGGGTTAACAGTCCAGTAACAACACATTCAAGTTTTAAAAGCGTCAGAATTATCCCTTTTAAAAAGAGGAAAAAATCCACAAAACTACACCCAGAAGTATCACCTACATCTGTTGGAAGAGACTTGTGCAGTTCTGTTTGAGAAATCTACATGAAGTAGACCTCTGAGTGTACTGGTAACCCATATTTACAGGTTTATGCCTTTAGCACTGACAGAGGATATATCTGCATGTCTGGATATCTAACAAATCATACACACAAAAAACCTTGGGTGTTTCTGAAAAATTGTGCTACTTCTTCAGGCATTAAGAAAAGAAACCTCCTGAAAAACAGCCAAACTAAGACACGTACCTATAAAGAAAGATGCTTTAAGTAAAATCTGTGTAAATTTAGAAAGGGTATTTCAGTTGCTTTATCTCAGAAGATTTCTCTGAGAAAAGCCCACTGCTGATGAACAGCTTATGGGTAAGGATGTTATTACTGAACTGGAGCCCACAGACAGTATCGTACTTTTATTAATCCATAACTACTATTTAAACATGTGGAATCCTCAGTGAAGCTTTTAAGTACAATAAACACCTTCAGCTGCCTGCTTAACTTACAAACAATCCCTGTTAAACCTATTTGCCTCTGGTGACACAAATAACTGCCTTTCATTGTGCTTTTAAATAAAAACCCACTAACACAAGCTTTGCCATGATTACATTCAACTATGATACAGTTTTAGCAATTAGTTCTCAGACAAAAATGCATGTACACACATGCTTTGATAGAAACTCAGTTCTCTCTTGGAATTTTTAAGACACTGTTACATTTCACAGATGTCTTGATAAGAAACTGTCAGCTTCTCCAGAGAACTCATGTAATCTGATAATGAATGCCATGCTGTTTAACTGGAACTATTCATTTTTTCTACAGTGCACATCATTAACTTGTGCAAAGTTTTTTTTTTTTTTAAAAGACACCCATCTATACAAATAGGCGCATGGACTACCAAAAGACCTCGGGAAGGCAGAAGCAGCTTACTGTGCAGGAACAGGCACAGATTTCTAGGCATTGGATTTCTAGTTAACTGAAATTCAGCACCATTGCTGAACAACGTTCTCTGAAGAGCCAACTGCAACTGACACAGTATACAAAGGGTCACTACCCTATCTTCCTAATTAATAAAGGAATTATCCTATGGTAACTATTTTGGGGGCAACACGAAAAAGTTGGATTTAACCCATAAAGAATTCAAATATCACTGCTAGTTAGGACAACAGGGTTCCACACAGCACATAACTTACTGCCAGTCCTGAAGATGGATCAATGAAGTCGGCCCAGTAGCCTTCAGAACAGATTGCATAGCAAATTTCCTTGGCACCATTAATGAACTTAAAGGAAAAACAAGATGGAAGGATATTAAAACTTTTTGTATTGAGACAGATATACATAGATCAGAATACACAAAATACCATAAAAATCAACTAGCAGAGATCCTTTTGTTCTCTATTAGTAAATGAGAAATGCAGCGTACATTCAATGAAAATATTAACAATATTAAGACAATTAATAGCATACATTAGTCTACCCCAATCATACAAGATTTGGGAGTGTTCCTTGTGCCAGTCAGTAACATATTAACAGCTTGTGCATGGAACAATGTAATTGCTTCGATTATTCATGCAGATTGCAATCATTCCTGTCACTCTCTCAAAGCAGTCAAGCATTACTTCCACAGGTTAAATCTCACCCAAATTCCACAAATTTGATGCTAAATGTAGCATTATAAATCTTATATTTATAAAAATATACTTTTGCTATGAGGTCTGATCTTAGCTAGCAGGCAGGTATTATGTAGCACCGGTACTACAAACATACAACTGGAAGTGATTTTAAAAGAACATTTTAGTTCAGCATCATGCTGGCAAACAGCTCCCTAAGCATTTCAATTTCACACTAGTCTATACCAATTCTCTTGTAATTAACTGTTGGTCAGAATGAACAATGCTTTCAAACTTTCCCTACTATTTGATGACCAAAGTTGTGCTGTTTATGATGGAGGACACTAACAGACGTTCCTGAAAATACCAGTTTAGATTAAGTAGCACACCAAAAGCTCCCTACTCCCTAATGCCTCACCACGAAGTCCCTTCCCTGGGGTAGTATCTTAGAGAATTTGCTACATTTCTGTTGCAACTTCTTCACATCAGCTGATCTGAGATATTAAACAAAACTATTTTTAAATCGTTGGTGCTGAGTTGCAGTTTACAGGGAAAACAAATCAGAAAGATTTTAAGTTGACACCACTGCACAGGGCACAAGAAAATTACATAACCTACAGCTTACATAGCACATCTTTGCACAGATAAATAAGCGAGAACAGGAGACCTCAGCTATGTGCTTTTCATCACCTAGATCAGCTGTTTTCAACCCATGTTAGGAGGGCCAACAGAACTTGAAAACTTCTGAAGAAGACTGGAAAAGTAAATGAGAGCTGTTCCCCAAAAATCTTGAGACACATGATGATTCTAAAACTGTCCACGCACTCTACAGAAAGCATGTCCAAGAATCTGAACAGCCAAATGCACTGATCTGGAGTAGAGCATAAACAGAGTTCACATAGCTCCCTTGGAACATGAAGAGATGTCTCCAATCTCATAAGAGAGAAATCTCTCTAAGTTCAGGATAAGTTAACACTTTATTTACTTTCATTTTGTTCTCTAGAATTAGTGCTCTGAGAAGTTCAAGGTATAAAGATTATTATATTCACTCAGCCTCACCCCTTAGTGGTCCAAAACAAGGCAAGTTTATCCTCTACAGTAATTGGTTCTGTATTTTGAAGTTTGATGAAGATTAACCAACTTTCAACTTCAAACCATACATGTAAGCAAGCCATGCAAAGACAGCATTTAAGGCATTTACATTTCTGATACTAGACTGCATCAAAAGATGTAGTGCAACAAACCCACAGCAATCTCTTAGCGTGGCATTAGTCACCACTTGAGATTGATCACTGTAAATGCTTAGATCAGGCTGCAAATAACCCTCATTACTTCAGCACAGGCCTCTCACATTAAATTAGTATTTTTAGTGTAACTTCTAATCATTTATGAAGCAAACAAACAGACTATTTTCTCGTGAACTTTCTGTTAGTAACCTTTTGGCCAGGAGGTTACAGCTAACATCCTAACACCCCTACAGTGACTACATTAGACTTGACAGGGAGGTGCACAAGGAAGAAAGATGTCAATTAACATACAACTAGACCAGATTACAATGCCAAGAAGCAACAGACCATAAGAAAATCAAAAAGAACAAACTAAAATGAAGCAAATTTTGATTTGTGTGTAATCTTTGTGTTGATCCTTCAGACTGCTTCCTCCTTTTGTGGCGACCCTCACATTGCTTTATACAGACCACAACTACAATTTAGAAGGCTGTAAAGGACATTATCAGACTACTTTCAAACATAAATCTGACTTTCATTGCACAGGTGAAAATACCATCAGATGATTTTTAATAGTTTCAGAAAAATTACAAGGAATACTTTAAAACGTTGTATTTTAAGGGGCCAAGGAACAAAAATGCCAGCAGTGACACCTGCTGGAGCAGGTGCAAAAGTCTGAAGAAGAAGAAATAAACCTATTTTCATGGAGACCTCTAGTGGCAAGGGAAGAGTAAGTCAGAACTCATGGGGCTGGATGGCACATAGTGTTACTGATACCCAGACTAAATGTTGTATCTACTGCCAGAATGAGGAAAAATAGAGCAACCACTTCTACAAGTGCGGATGCATGAAGTCCATGCTTAGTTTTAATTACATTGCCAAAAAAAGCAGTAAAATCCTACAAAGTGAAGAGTACTGAAGTGGAAATAAAGTGAGATACTACTTGCTGCCCTTTAACTGCAAGAGGACAGCAATATTTAATAATTCAGTGTTTTACAACATTAGCACACTTTTGACTCCACCTACTAGAAAGAATTCCGTAGTTTTATGAGACATTCCAAGTAGAATAAAGAAAAAAAAGTGACAAAACTGAAAGAAGTTCTGCATTTTACCAGAAAGAGAACATGGGATTAGCTCAAACAAGCAGTATGGTATACTACTACCAGAGCTAGAAATGGACCAAAATATACATAGACACAAATACACAGAAGATTAATCTACAACGATAAACTGATGCTCATGTCAGCTACTTACATTTTCTAAAAGCATTTCTCTCTCATCTTCTACTTCTTGGCTCCATACAGTCATATCATTTTTAGTCTTCTGGGTAACAGTTAGTACTGTTAAATGGTTGGCATTCACTTCTGGAAACATTGATTCGAAGTCTGGAAGTGAAACCAGCATTTTATGACTTACCCTTGTGTTACTTAAGATTTCAGTTTTAGACTAATTACCAACCCTAACTTGGACCCTTCATGTTATTTAAATATAAGATACACACTGTTTTTACCTCAGATCAAGCAAACAGGTTTGACATTTCCATGTGTCGTATGGAAATCAGCGTACATTGGTAATGCTAAGGCCCTGTTAAGAGTTACATATGGACTGGTGTTTGCTACTTCAAGACCTCCTATTTAATAACAAGATAATAAATGCCTCAGTGCTCAGCAAGTTTTAGAATATGCAAACAAGTAACCTACTTCACAAAAATATACCAAGTTTAGTATTTTTTTTATTTATTTTTTTTATTTTGAAGTGAACAGCACCTTGGCTCCTTGCACACAAGGCGCACAGATCCATAACAGATTTCTGGTTAAACCACATTATTTTATACATACTGATTGTTCCATCAAATCTTTCAGTAACAATGTCCCAGATCTGCCTCAGACTTTCTAGGACACAACAGCAGACTCACAGAAAGGGCCCAAACCATATGATTCTCTCTCTACACCGGAGCGTAGCATCGGATTTATATGAAATTCAAAGCATCAACATCTCAGCCTTCATTTTATATGCATTTTTCCTCTCGTGAAATACTACCTTTGGATTACCTTACTCCATCACACGTTATGACATCAATTTCATCACAACTTTTACTCACGCATTTTCACTTTCTAAAAGTTTTTTAAACTGTCAAAAAAAAAGTGAAAATATACCTTTCCTTAACAGCTCAGGGCAAGCTTGTACTGCACATTCCACTTTTGCACTTTCAAAGTACGTTTCAGCATGATTTATTTGCTGTTTCTGTGGAGCATCGGAACCCTGAGGGGAAAAACACCAAATTTTTAATGTTCCTTTTCATTAACACCAGAGTACATGCTTTCACAGCAAGATGATTTGCTATGACTTACAACTTGTTTTTTAAATATTAAAATTAGAACAAATATGTATACAGTCTATTACTTCAATAGAAATTTTAAACTTGATTTTATTCTAACACTATTACCCAAAGCCTTAACTCATAGAGGAACTTTTCAAAAATACCCCTTGGCTACAATGGCCTGCAAGTGTCCAAAGCAACAGTAATGGACAGATTTCAGACATACAAACATTACCTGAACCGGAGTAACACTCTGAAGTTACACAACAGCTCAAGAGCTCTGAACTTTCAGTAATTTCACCTTTAGTTGTTGTAACTTGAAAAACAGAACTCTTTCCCAATACCTTCTTTTATTCTCAACAGTTTTTAAAAAAAAATAAAAAAGATTCTTGTAGCTATTTTGCAAATCCAGCATTATAAGCCAGATACATGGAATTTAAGCTTATGACATCCTTAGGAAGGTATTGAGAACAGCTGCTTGCTTTGGGATAGCAACTGTTAAATACAGCTTTTCTAGCTTTAACTTTGCCTTAATTTACAAGGAATTTCAGTAACTTTCTCTTAAGAAAGAAATTACAATGTTGAGTAGGATTTCAAGTCCTATCTAATACCTGTTTTTAACTGCAAGTTCTCCCTGGAAAAAATTGTTACACTGAACACACAGCATAGCTGGCTTTTTTGTTCTGAAGTCAAGAACAGTAAGAAAAAAATCAAAAACAAATAAACGTAGACAAACAATAGATATTAAATGTACTTTCAACACATACGTTTTCACATGTACTGTGCATTATGATTGCAAAGTCACTGGGACAGATCAGTTGGTATCAATTGTTGGTATCAGTTGTCATCAATCCTGACAAACCATGCAGTTATGCTGGAATACCTTCTCTTCCTCATCACAGGATGCTTCTCTTATTAAGAATGATAATGTAATGGCTGATATTGCTTTCCTGTCTACTACGCCCATTCTGTCCAGCTAAGGATGACTCACACAGAGCATACACTTAGCATGCATGCTGCCATCAAGGGACTATGGCCATTTTTCCAAAGATCTATGCAGTTTCACATTAATGGGCTGGTAGGTTCATTTATGTTAGTTTTATGTGAGCAGAACACCAGCCTCAGGTATAGAGAGGTCAGAGGGGGTTGATGTCCCTCTGACTGGTTCAAGGACAGGTGCCTGAGCTTCAGCAGCACTGTGCTTTTCTCCAGCTTGCTGCAGCAACCTAAGGTAGGATTTCATGTTCAGCTGATCCCATCATCCAGACCTCAGCCTCTGAGCAGTTTAGCATTTTCACTAGCTAAACACTGTTCATGGACTCCTGAACAGCACTGGTATTAAACTGAGCTGATTCTTGCTAACTGCCTTCTGAGTGTCAGTTGCAAAATCTACTTCTGCTCTTTCCAGTTTCTCCATTTCATGTGGGACAGCAGCAGGTGTGCTGATGACTATTACACAAGTCATCTTTCTACAATGCAGATATGCACTCAGCACACCTGATTTGCATTAACACAGGACTAGATTTTTTTTATTTTTTTTTTTAAGTCTTATAACTGAAGGTATGAGCTACACAAACTGAAAACAATTTTAGGAGCTCACCAGAAGCTCACGTTTTCAAAACATTTTAGAATATGTTACATTTACAAAGAACATTACACAGCTTTTTTTTTTTTTTTTTTTTTACCATAGAGATTTACTAGCTGACTTCTGAAGTTTGAGCATATAAAAAACAGAGACTGGAAAGATGAGTCAGCAGCTTGTAGCAATAAAAGTTTGTTGAAACACTCTGACCACGCAAGTCAAGCTTGCAATTATCAAGCTGCCTGTTGTTAACAAGACATCTGACTTGCTGTAAGTTTTGCCATTGCCAAAACGCACTCATTTTGAGACCTGCGGTTGCACTTCTCATGTCTGAATTCAATGGTAGTCAGAACTAAACAAGCAGGTTTAAGGACACTATGTAAGGCCAAGTTCATTACAAGAAATACCAAAGTAAGAAACCAACACTCCTATTAAGCATAAAAGGTGCTGAGACTTGGTAAGCAGTACATTTTGATACCGACGTTTTTTTACATCCATGTAGGTCAGTCAGTCACTGGGTTCTATAATCTTCCTTACCCCAACTGAAGTTTATCTTTTGAAAGCATCTAGAAGACCGTAAAAATCTTTTTACAGGAGGAAGAGAGATTAATTATGTTTGTCTTGGAGAAGAAATATTGGCTTTGCATACAAGTTTGTTCTTACCTGGAATTCATTTATGTATTGTGCCATGACAAATTCATGCCTTTCGTTTGGCGAAGGCTCTGCTAGTATATCAGGCAGACTTCTTGAGGCTTGGCTTTTCCTCTGAGAAGCAGTACCATTCAGGTGACAGTCAAAGCCAATGTTGCCAGGCAACTGGAATCTCTGGTCCTGAGGACCAAACGGACCCATTACTTCATCGGGCCAAACAGTTCTTGGACCTGTAAAAGTCAAGGCCGTGCTTTAGTCATCATTTAAAAAGAGAAAAGACAAAAAAGCCTCTCCCACTCAAATTTCATTATTATTTGAATACAATCACAACACCAAGGCAACCAGAACACAGATAAGTGTCCTCCCATAAAAAACACACTTCAGAATTCCTAATTTTATATGGGGTACACAGTTCTGATAGCATATGAATTCAAAGAAAGTGAATTTGCTTTTTCTTACATAAATCAGGAGGTGTAGCAGCAACATGAGGCTCATCTGAGCCAGAGGAACCTGCTGTAGAAAAAGCCTTGGGATTTACAACTCTTTTGACTAAGGAATAAAACCCTGGAAGGTAGGTGACCAATCTTGCTCTGTTACAGAGCACCTGAGAAGACAAAAACAAAAGCAAGTATTATATACTGCTAACAAAATTACTAGTTTAAGTACAATTTTGTAGATCACATGAGAAAACTTCACTCTATAATTCAAATTGCAATTTAACTATCAGTAATTGATTTTGTAAAATCACGATTTAAGGATATGTCATTATTGTTTTTATATTTTATTAGTAACAGCATTCTAAGTAAAGGAAAAGCATTGAGAAAATTGAGAAGCTTAAACAGCACCACTCAAACCCCCATAACCTAAATTAAGTTCTAGATGGGGAAAAACAACGCATCCAGCACTGTTTCCGTGATTGTCACAACTCAATCACGTGACTCATTATGAGAAATTCTGTTAATTAAGAGCTGTTATCCAAGACCTCTGCCTTAAACTAGTACAGACATCAGCTAGCCTGTACCGCACTTCCTGAAGGACATAAGATAACATCACTGCAGATACATCTTGTAGCTTTCATCTAGAAGCGCACATACATATCTGCAAACACACGCTTCTTTGCCAGCAAAGCACACATACCAGCAGCCCTACACAGGGGGACATGCATACCCAAACAGGTAGGGATGGTAATTTCCACTTCTCTATTTTGCTCTTAAGATCCATAAATATTTAACATGTGCAAAACTTAAGCTAGTGCAACCAATGTTAGATTTGCAAACTCAGCACACTCACGTATTTATAAACAAGTACTGCTGCAAACAGATCAGATCAGCACCCTGGGCAGGCTGCCAACAAGCCATAAAACCTTTATGAATTCCACAGTCTTGGGAAACACCAGAAAATCTGCTTCACACCACAGCACTGGACTGTCAACATAACTTTCAGCTGCTATCAGAAGCTGATTTGGTCATGTAGTAAACAGAAAGTGAGGCAATGCTATCTCCCTGAGCATGCAAATGGGATCAACAAGAGAGCTCCAAAGAGCTGCCAGTGCCTCGACAGGAGGATGAGCTCTGAAGTGCAGTGATGGTATCTCAAGCAGTACCAAGAGCAACTGTCACTGATTTTTTTTTTTTTAAGAAATATTCAGGTGTCAGGATTAAAAGGAGAAGTCCAATAAACTTTTTAAGACTTCAAAAAGAGATGGATGACTTTCATGATGCAGTTTCATACGTGTAACAAAACTAACCCATCACATACTCAAAAGGTAAAGTTGAAAGTGTCATTTTAAGGACCTTAAAACTAGCACAAAGCTACTAATACTTCTGACTACACCTTCACAGAGCCATGCATTACTGGTGAACACAAATCCCACCTGCCAGCTTTCACAAAGCTTCATTTCCAAGTGAAGGGAAGAAGTAGTTTTGAGAAATCGACACACAGGGCATTTCCTTAAATGCCGTGTTGATTCTATAAGATTTTACCACGTGTTTACCAGTAAAAATGCGGGCAACAAAAGTGAAAAAAGCACTGTTCACCCATTTAAGATAATCTACTCAAAGTATCAGGGGCTGTGCCAGCAAGCAGCAGCTTTTTACACACTGCCTCTGCTCATACAGAGCCTATGAAGTCGTGAGCATCGCAGAAATTAAACACGTGAAGGCACATTTGATTTACTGCACTTACAGCTAAGGTATCATCCCAGCACTTACAGTTAAGGTATGAGGCTGCCTAGGATCACAACAGCACGAGGTTTAAGTTCCACACAACAACAAACAGATCAGCTGATCCCCTACCAGGTAGGAGTGCGACAGAGAGATGTTCCCGCACAGTGACTGTGTAATCGCTAAACATAAAACACACAGAAACAGCTCCTAACGGGGTGTAGCTACAGGGGAAGCACTTGTCCCTCACGCTGAGCTTCACCTGACGGGCACATTGGCATTACGTGCACAGAAGGCCACGGCCCCCCGGGCTGGGGGAGGCACAAGGGCCACCCAGCGGTGCCGACGGAGCTCACGGCTGCAATATTGACACAGGTGACGCTGTGCCACCGCAAGCAGCCCCGAAACCAACAGTTACAGGGCTTCTGTAGCAGGAGGAAAGCAGAGAAGTACGCGTTACTCCGGGGCGAGAGAAAGGTGTGCGCTGCTCCCCAGCCTGAGCTCACGTTACGAGACACAGAACCAGGTCCCCCTGAACCCAACCACCCCCGCAGACATCGGTTCCCAAACCCAGCAGCAGCAGCAGGAGGACGATCCCGCTGCTTTTTACCACGTCCTGGTACTACCGAAGCCCCTCGCGGTGCCCCCTCACGAGCCCTGCGACACACGGAGCGGCCCCAGAGGACGGGGGCAGCCCGCAGCCCGGGCCCCGCTACTCACATTGGCCATCGCCGCCGCTCGGCTGCCCCCCGCCAGCAGCCCCTGCAAGAGAAGCAAACGCCTGAGGTGCCGCGCAAAGCCGCCTCGCCTCCTGGTCTGCTCAGCGGGACCGCACCTCGCGTGCCCAGCCCGCTCCCCCCTCAGGGCCGCCCCCGCTCCCCGCCAACCGCCTCGCAGCGCCCGTTACAGCGGGAGGGAAACAGACGCACCGCTGAACTCTTCCTACAAAATGGCGCCGGGGCCGTCTCGCCGCGCCCACTCGGCTCACGGCCCGGCGCCAGGCTCAACGAGTTGCTCAGCCGACTCCACGATGAGCGGGTCTAGCCATGCGGGCGGAGGCCGGCAGGGCGAGTCGGTCGGCCATCTATTGGTTGGGGCTGGGGAGAGGTGGGGCGGTGGCTCTCCCCGGGGCCGGGGCCGTGGGGGAGCGAGGCGGCCGGGCGGGGCTGCGCGCTGGGGGCTCGCGCTGCCCTGCGGTGCGGCTCTGCGTGCTTAAACTCAGGGGGTGTCGGGGGCTGTGCCGTGGTCTGTGGCGTTGGGGCCGCTGGGGCTGCTGGTGCGCGTTTGCCTGTGGCAGCGCAATGCCGTTTGGGTGCGCCAGGGGTCAGCAGCGCAGCGTGCGGCTGTGGGGCCGAGGAACGCGATAAGGGAGAGCGAGGGCGGGGGGGAACACTGGGGAGGGGGCTGTCAGCCCCCCGGCCTGCACCGCGTGCGGAGGGTTCCTGCGAGCCAGGGGCAAAAATGCCCTTTTTGAAAACCTGGTGCTGGGGGAGCAGTGTCCCCAGGTGCCTGTTCTGCAAAACGCGAATAAAAGCCCTCTGCAGTGCACCGCAGTGTTTGTTCCTCGCTTGCAAAGCAAGTTGTTTTAAAACAAATAAAATTCCACATTAGGAGCTGGGTTTGCACTGTGGTAACTCTGCGGGCCCAGGTCTTCATTTTTTACCGAAGTACTTGCTGCTACGTAAAACTAATTGACTTCTAATTAGTGTGAAGGCAGATGTGCCCATCGACCACGTTCAGCTCTGCTGGTGACGGAGCAGCCCAGCGGTGCGTGGCGACGGGGAGCCCTCGCTGCTCCCAGAAGAGCCAGGAATTCGGTCATAGTTCAGTCACAATTCACCTGATTTCATCCCTGCTGACGGCACTGCGCTGGGCAGATCGCTGTCTGCAGTGTTGGCTGTGCACACAACATTGGTCAGGCTCAGTGCTGACTCCAGTGCCACCTCCACGCGTGTGACACGTCCCTGTGCGTTCCCTCTTCCTGCACAGAGCTGTGCTGCTTTGCCTTTCCTGTCTTCAAAATCTTCTACGTCTTCACAGCTCTATGGCCTCAGTCCAGGTTATTGTCCTGCATTTCCTTTCGTATCTTCAAAATCTTTGAAGATATGGAGCTCTATAGCCTCAGTCGTGATTGCTGTCCTTCCGTTTTTAAATCTCTCACCTGGAACGTGACACATCTGACCTTTCTGGCCTGAGGTGTTTTTGTAAGAATTGTCTTAGCCCCTTCTTTTTCATCTTTGCCTTTCCCACATCCAATTCAAACACGTTACCCATCATACCGCTTCTACCAGCCACATGGTTCCTGGTGTGCTGCATCTTTCCAGCTTTTTAAATCAGTCTGTAATGATCAATTCTCCCATTCTCAGCCTTCCATAGGCGCAGTACTGAGCAGCCGCATTGTCTTTGTCTCCAAGTTCCCTCTGTTGTGTTCGCCCAGCACAGCGGTATCTCACCTTCCCACAAATCTTGGTGGGAAGGGGAAGGGGAAGGCAGAGAGCTTTGTAGCCAGCTTAAGTCTCAGTATTTTGTTTTCAGGTACCTTTTTTTTTGTCCCTTTTCCAATATTGCGATTTAATTTAGATCCTGAGTTCTTTCAGGCAAAAATCTCCCTCCTTGCATACGTGGAAACTGCTGTGCATGCTAATGGAACAATTTAAATGCTGAATGGAAAATATCAGGGGAGAGGTGCCCCAAACCAAACCTCTTTTAAAGCTGATATAAAAGAGCTGTGTTGCTGTTTGCTTCTGCAGTGGAGGGAAAACACACAAGCCATGCTGGAATACGAAGATTAAGACCCTTTCTTATTCTTTGCCATTTCTTTGCTGTCTGTTCAAAGCAGTGATGTTAAGGAAAGGGAAATTTAATCTCTTGCCTTCAAAATAAAAGATTGGTGTTCAAATTGCTCTGTGAGTGTGCAGCTTAATTTATTATAATTTAATATGTCGTAAAACATCTTTCTGGACAATTTGTTTTTTGCTTTGCTGCTGGGTTGTTAGCATAAACCAATTCTAAAGGTTTGAATACATAATAGATAAAATTAAGAGCAAGAAATTATTTTTGTTGTTAATAGTAATAATATTCAGCCCTCTTGTGCTCTTACTTTAATAAATTTCTGCTTTATTATTATCATATTCAATTCTAAGCACTATTTTGCATTAGAGAAGTATAGTGTTGCGATTTTCAGTTTGGGATTTTTTTTGTGAGAACATTTACTCACTATTGCATGCTTCTCAACTGTTAGTTCAATGCTAGCATGCTTTGTTCTCATTTGCTTCTAAATTAAATATTCATGTTGAATCTCAACTTCCGGAAAAAAAAAAAACAATCTAGAGAAATGCAACCTTAACTGTTTGCAGAATGTAATTTATTTCGTCTAATAGGAAAGCACTCTGGATTACATTCCGTCTGTATTGACTTGTCCTCAAGCAATCCCAATTTATCCTCTCTCCAGGGTTAGCACTTCAAGATACTCAAATCAATCAATGAGTTATCATCCCCTGAAGTTTGTGGCCTGAATTCATAAACATTAATTTCAATAAAGTTTCTGCCTCTATTCAAAGGAGACTACAAAATCAAACGATCCAATTACAGATTTATCAAATATTAATCATGAAAATCTCCCAGATCTTTCAGAGGCCAACATTCTTCTCCCCTGGTGTCAGGAAAGTAATTAGCAGCTGGCTTTGATTAAATTCTTCCCTCAGAGATTACTTTTCTCAGTTTGGGAGAGAGAAGGGAATGCATGCAAGATGATACCTAATTCCTCATTTTAAAGTCTTTTCTGAAAAACACGTGTAGGTTCTGTTAACTGAACGCTTATTCTTTCCGTGTAGGCAGGAGAAACTCAGTCTGCCTGGGAACCTGTAGCAATTTTAATGGTAAAACCTGCAGTGCACAGAGTACTGTGCCACTGAGATGCTATTTTTCCTTCTCAGCCTCCTTTTTGGTGGCAGTGGCTTCTCAGACGTTTGGACAGGAGGTGGCATGGGAAAGTCTGAGCAGCTGCAGCAGCATCAGAGCAGGAGGGAACGAACCTCTCTGTTGAAATTCTACGACATAACATCCCTTGACTTTTCCTAAAAATATCAGCTCTTCCCAGTCACTGCTCCCCTCTGCCCAAAAAACAAAATCCAAGCCCTGGTTGATGTTCACCATCTCCAGACCTGCTGGATTCCCTGGTCTGCAAACAGAGGAGTCAGAAATGCCTCTGAAAAGCAGTTTTGGTGCCTAAGACAAGCCAAGGGTGAATCTTCACCCCTTCCCCACTCTGCTCTTCCCAAGGCAAAGGGCAGCGGTGGAATCACCATCCTTGGAGGTCTTCAGAGCTGGGGTTGGACTGGAGACCTCCAGACATCCAGAGTGGAAATGTGGCTTTTCCTGTCATCAGATGCTTCTGTTTTCATGAAAATTAACAGCCTTCTCGCACAAACATCACATGCTCCTGGATGCTTTAGCATTTGAGTTAACCCTGTTCAAACGGAGCCTTTTGGAATTTTTCCATAAGCATTAGAGTTGCAGCTTTTGCCTGTTTTCCCTAAGCCAGGGTTTCATCCTTTCTGGGGGTCCTTGCTGCTTAGATGACCCAATTTGCCGTGTAGTTAACTGGGGGTAATTCATGTGAAGTCAGCAGAACTGTACCTGGTTATGAGTGTGGTGGTGTTTCAGTTGTAGGCGCTTATCTTAATGCTGCAGCAGCTTGTTAAATGGTCATAAAAATAATGAGATATTCTTCATTCCTATTGGACTTACATAAGGAACTTTAAAAAGCGCTTTAAAGTATCTCCATTTCTGTGCGATGATGGATAGCGCTGGTGCTTGCAATTTACCTAATGGCACCCATTAAACTTCATTAGGACTTTGTTAAACTGCAGTTCAGATCATTGACATTGATTTTTGATCTCTAAAACCTGCTTGCAGCAAATCGGTGACTGAGCATACCAAAAGCCAGCCTGGTCTCCTTCTCTGTCACATTCCCTCTGTCTCAAATGGGCTTTGTAAGTGTGGGAAGAGGGAGGACAGAGGGTCCCCACCTGTGGCCACTGACTTTTAGCAGTGCTGCGAATCTGGCTCGCAGGGCTTAACCCTGTGCTCCTGCTCTTTGCATTGACACCCTTCAGCCACCCCTTTGCATCGCCCGTGCATGTCACTGCCCTCGTGGAGAACTTCTAATCTTTAAGCTCTAACTCAGCCTCTCTGTTTATTCATTTCGTTCCCTGTATTTATTTTTTCTTGAATATACAACTGCGGCTCACCCTTCACTTGCCCCTCTAAGCCCTGTGTTTGAAATGAGGAGTGTCTGTTCCTAAGTGCCAGTGAAATAGTGATGAAGTAGAAGGGAAGAAAGGTTTTAACATACTCTTTTTCTAGAAAAGTAAACATCCTCTGGCTATAGGAAGAGTAAACTTCCCCTGGAAATGTGTGTGTTTATATGAACAATCTCTTTTCTTCTGGCATTTCCAGATACTAGGCTGGGAGATTTGTTCACTACCTCTGGGAAAAGACTTTTTAGCAAGTGGTGCAAATGCACGAGATTAATCTTTGCATGGATTGTTTTCTTTTTGGAAAGACACCCCCAGGATTTATTTCCATGAACCTGAAAGGGATTTCCTCCTTTATCTCTGGGCATTGCTCTGTGGCTCGTTCAGCTCTCCTGCTCTGAATGCACCTCCAAAGGGAACAGGCGGAGGAAGTGAGCGTTTCCCCGATAACCAACGTGGGTCTAACTCAGCTGCGGCTTAGGGAGCTTTACTGCAAATCTGTGTGGCCCAGCATTCTTTCCACTGTCTCTGTAAACTACCAGCTTACATTTTCTCCAAAGAGAGAAATTAATCAACGATACTAAAGTGGGATGTGCCACCCCCACACGTGGCAACCTTCAAATAGGAAAGCGGGTGTGTGGTTATCCAAAAGCACCTGGGGCTGTAAGGTGGGTGTTAATGCATCTCAGTTCTTATTGTTGCTGTTAATGTTCTGTTGAACAGGGGGAGGTGTAGCTTTGAGGACTATTCTTATCTAAGGCTATTAATTTGGTTGAAGCAGCCTTTGTGTAACCTGAATTTGTTCCACACATGGCTTGAACTTGGAAAAGGACAGTTTCACATCAGGACTAACAGCACTGCTGTTCTACCTGCTGAGGTCCAGCTGCTCAGGTCTTGGATGGAGAGATCTACAAAGAGGAGGTGGAGCTCTCCCCGTGGGTCTCCTGGTGGGATTACATCGGACTCGGTGGGCCTGGACGTGCTCCAAGCCCCAGCTCTTGGCCACGGTGGTCCTCAGCTACGTCTGCTCTGAAATGTGGTCTTCCAGGCGCTTGTCTCGGGGCCTGCATGCCAGATGTGCTAAGTGGCAGGGAAGGAGACAGGTTGCCATCAGAACTGTATCAGTGTTTTTATAGGGCATTTCTATTTTGGTAAATCTATATTTTTCCATCTGGAAAGTGTTCTCTCAGAAAATTGGAGAAGTTAGAATTCATGTTTAAACATAGTGCCATCCCTAATGCACTACTTACTCCATGAGATTCCTCATTTATTGTTTTTTAAATATATGGGATCATACTTTTTAGCCCTCATGGTTATGAAGTATCTCTCGCAAAAAGCTTTATGGCATTGTGTGTTGCCTATGAATTATTAGACTCTGTTCCTATCTGGCAGTGAATGAAAGAGCCCAGCATCTGGCAGTATGTAAAACCAGATATTGCAGAACTTCCCACTTTGAGGAGATGGGGTGTATGATGGATGTTGTGATAAAGTATCTCTTTTGACAAGTAAGTCAGGACAGTTGGAGGCCCTTTGTATAAAAAATGTACTGAGCTTAACCAAACCTCCTGGCTGGAAGCTCGAGGAAATCACTCACGATGAGGCATGCTGCTGCCATGCGACAGAAGGAATGCCTAAAAGCCTGGCCTCTTTTGTCCCGTGCTTTACGAGTGAACCCACGAGTTGATTCTGCATAGAGGGAGGTGGGTAGTGCCCAGAAATTCAGTGAATGGCCCATGAAACCTTCTTGTAAAGTTTTTGTTACCCACTTTCAGAGCCTGTTAAAGTCAACAGAAGACCTTCCTATGACTTCAGTGAAGATCAGAAGAAAAAATAGACATTAAGGTATGTCATATATCAGCATTTCCCCAGATATTTCTCTTATCATGAGTCACTGAGACAGAATCCACATGTGAAGTCTCTGTCCAGGCTCCCCCAAAGGCTGTCTGGTGCTGAGGGTAAAATCGTTTCTACAGAGTAGCCTTAGGTAGAGACAGTGAAACGAATATTGTTCAAACAATTAAATTTTTCCTTATAATGTATCTAGAGCTAAACCTATTAACTTTGAGAGCATCTTTATTGATTAGAGGAAAATGCTTCTGCTGACAAATCTGCTTTGTTACATATTTCTGTCACCAAACTCTTGCTCTGGCTTTGCTATTTTGCTAATGCATTTTTGGCCCAGCTCCATGACACAACATCTATTTACACTTTAGAAAAAATAAGAAATTGTTTAATTTCCATATCACGTTGCTGGTATGTTTAATATTCTCTGTTACCAGCTTAGAAATAGCAAACAACTTACCAATTTGCCACTGACAGATTCCTTTTCTCTTGTTGAAATGACTAAAACAAATGCCTGAAAGCTACATTTTGCATGTGTCAAACCTCTTTCTTTTTAAAGGTAACCTAAAATAAAGACTCTTTGCTCCTGTACATGATCTTCAGAAGAAAACATCAGACATCTTCTTCAAAAGTTAAGATACGAACAGATGAGACATGTAAGATGATCAAAGGAAAATGAAAAGTTAGCTGAAAATGCTCATATGACGAAAACCATAAAATGCTATGGATTCAGATGCTGCGTTTCAAAGTTAAACCTGCAAAGGAGAGCTTAACTCTTACTTAATATGGATCTGTTTGCACTTTTATTTGTCAGTATTTTTAAAACTATAGGAAAAAAAAAAAGAAAGGATGGTGTAGGTGGTCAGTTGATTCTGTTCTCCATTTGGATAAATACTGATCAGAAGAAGTGCAGCTAGTGAGGACAAAGCTGCTATGTCACCTTGGAAGTCATCCTTCCTGGTGCGTTTTTACTGATTCCTCATTGAGTCTTCAGCTGCAGGTGCCAATACTTCACAAGGAGGCCAAGGCCACTGTCGATGCACAGTGCTGACATTCCCCGCTTTGGCTGGGGTAGGTGTAGAAACTGCAGCTGAAGTATCGGTTAGCTGGAGCTGAATGACTGTTTGTTCAAAATCTGTAGATGAACTGTGCAAGACCCTGAGAAACAGCAACAAGTATACGATTTTCTTGAATGTGTAGTTTTTAGAGGCACACTGCAGACCCAACGTTTCATTCTGCCTTCTGAATGCTATCTTTAGCTTCCTTTTGACAGTAAGTATAAATCAGTGACTGGGGTGTCTAACAAAAGGCATCATCAAGCATATCTTTGTGTATTTGAATATTCAAGCTTGCATCTTTATTCATCTCCGTACAGCGGTTCCAAAGTTGCTCATCACCAACTATGGTGATACACTCTATGAGTTGTGAGCTCATTAAAAGCTTCTCCAAAGACGAACAAAGAACTCCCATTAGGTCATGGTAAGATCATCACTTCATGATGCTGAAAGTCATCTGCAGTGTCCCCTGGGAGCAAACCCAGCGCAGCTGCTCACAGCCTGTTCTGATCAACCTATACAACAATGTATAGCTTGAGAGAAAGGAGAAAGGAGACTTGATGGAAGAATTCTTTGGGCCAAAATATTCAGCTGAGTAAATCAGCTTGGTGACGGCATACTGGGTAACCAACAGATGGGCTGAATCTCTCTTTTGGGAAGGGCTTTTAAGCTTTATTTGTTTCTGTTATCTTCAGTTTTTCACCAGGAAGAAGCTTTATGGCAAACTGCATGGAGCTGGTTGGCTTTGCCACCGTCCCCTGTCTGCCACCGGGTGCACTTGGTTTACCCATCCACACTGTTCCTTGGAGGATCTGTCAGGAGTGGAGACAGCAAAATGTCTTGTAAGGGTGGGCACAAGTGGATGGCATTATGGAATGGATAACACAAATTTAGTTTGAAAGGTCACTGAGACAGGGTGACTGTAGTGTATGCACATCTCATTGTGCCACATTATGGCCCAGCAGTCTTGTTTCAAGCTTGCCTGTCCCTCTGGCCTTCCCAGTGATGTGCAGAAGGTGTCCATAGCTTGTGCAAGGCAGCACTGCATGGCTGGGGCTGTCATCCTGTGAGCGAAAGGGCAGAGGAAATGAGAGCTCTGTTCCCTGGAGCACTTCTTGAATATTTATTGTGGAAGTGCTAAGCATTTCTATCAAGCTCCCCAGCCTTAAGGGTCTGGAACTGATTTTGCTGCTGATGTTTACTTTCGAAATGCATGACAGGAAACATCCAAAAACACAGATGAAATGTTTCAGTGCACAGCAGTGACAAGGTGCCATGGCAGACGTCCTAGCATAGACCCCATAGCTATCATCACATTCATGACAGCTCTTGCCCCTAATGAGCCTGGCCAGCAGCTCCGTGGCTGGTGACCTCGGGGCAGAGTGATGATGGACAAACCAGCCGCTCTCACAAAGACCCCAGAGTGTGGGTGGAGGGAGCAGAACCATCTCGCGTCAGCTGGGGACCTGGTTTGTGAGCTGTGAGGTGTTGGGAGAGGATCCAGCCCCGCAACCTGCCTGCAGTGCTGCTCTCCCTACAACTGAGCCAGGGCTGCCCCCGTGCTCCTCAGCCTGACCGTGCACAGGCATTCCGTCATTTAAATATTTGCCAGGGTTTGAATCTGAGCACACCAGCGCTTACCAGCAATAAAAGTCAGGGATGTGCTTTGTGCACAGATAGCATGGATAACATAAATGTGGCTTGGACTCAGACTGCTGCCTTTGTCCGCATTGCTGACCTTCTGCCGTGCATATTGCATGGCCTGCGGGTGGAGGAATGGGGATTAAAGGTTAAGAAACCTCTCTTGAAAGAGTTAGGATGCTTATATGTTTAAAATGTTTCCTTTCCCGAGTAATTCCAGTAATTCCAATGTATATTAAACCTTTCTGAGAGGCAATAAAACAGAGCAGTGAAGATCATTGGGTAGATTAGGAAGAAGGGACTTAAGAGCTTACCCTTGATGCTTTCAGTTTTATACTTTGTTCCTGTTTTACTCTGTCAATCTCGTCTAGTATTTCTTACTGTGATTTTTATTGCGTTTTTATGGAACAGAGACAGCATTGCAAACTGCTAGAAGAAAGCTTGTCGTTCAGCAGAGGGGGAAGAACATTCCTTTGCACATTTTTCAGTGTTCCTGTTAAATATCAAATTTAGAAAGTAACAAGAAGTAGCATCCAGTTTTCATTAATGCTTTGGGGATTTCTTGGTGCATATGTTTTCATTTCCAAGTGTTTGCATGAGAGGCAAAGGAGAATATGAAATTCCTCCTTCCTGGCCATCAGTGGGGTGCAGGTATTTTCATGACCACGGGGATCCCTGGGCCTCAGTGTCAGAGAGCAGGGTGGTAATCTGCCTTTTCAGTTTGCTCTACCTCTGAAACCAGCAGCAAAGGGAAATACTCTGATGGTACATTAGGACAAAGGGCTGCAACATGATTGCTTCCCGTACGTGAGTATTCCTGTTGACACGGTTTGGCTCATGGCCCGTATTAATTTGCTCAAAAAACCGATGATATTCACATTCTTGGAGGAGCTTTGTGCTCCATCTGGATACCGCAAAACCTGCTAACCCTGTCCAAACAACTCCCATGCTCACGTTGCTCAGTGAGTGATTTTTATGTGTCTTGTCAGTTAAGTATATATGTAGGCTCCTGAGGCAAGAGCTGCGTGTGAGGGTGTCTCGTGCTGTCACTGCTTTCCAGGAGCCGGAGGAGCGTCCTTGAGGAGCGGTCACATGAAGCGTCTCCTCCTCGATTAAATCACAGCGATGTTTGGGACAGGTCTCAAGCCAGCCTGGTGATTAGGTTTGTAAAATTACCACAGGATTAATCTGCAGCGATTTGTGCATGTGCTTCTTAATCTTTTTAAATCCTCGCCTTTCACTTTGAAAGGATGGAAGTTAATGATTGAGATAAGATCACACAGGAGGCCCCACGGGGCCATGGCGTGCCCAGCGTGTGGCCTGGTCCCCCGGGCCATGCAGTGTGGCCTGGTAGCCATGGTGTGAGCAGCCTCAGGCCTCTCCGTCCTGGTGAGCAGGCTTCAGACACAGGGTCAAGCAGAGAATCCTCCCAGATCACTGCCCAACCCTTTTGGGGCACATCTGGAGCTTTACCCGGCTCTGCTGAGAACAGAGGAGCAGCCTGTGGGCTCTCCTTGGTCACCCCACTCTATAGGAACAGGCAGGAGAAACTAACGTGGGCTGTGTGTAAATCTGCTTAATTTCCAGAAGAGTCTTCTTTTGGTACATTTAAAGACTTCTATACAATAAGTTGTGCTGATAAAATGCCAAAAAATAACTAAAGTGCAAGGAGAGGAGGTATATAAGCCATGGGAAGCTTTTGATTTGGCACTCCTTGCACGCAGACCCAAACTCCGCAGTGATTTAACAGGCAGAAATAAATAACTTCTTTGCGTATGAGAGAAAGCAGAGCAGTGGCCTTGTGGGCTTTGGAGAGCCAGCTAAATATAAGCCTTAATGGAAAAGAGGTGCTGAAGGAAACTCCGGGGCTGTTGCTCACTGCTGTGCTGGCAGGTGTATGGACTGGATGATGTTAGGAGTCTTTTCTTTCTCTTAATTTCTGTGTTTCTATGGAAACATACTGAACAGGAATTGTTCTTTCCTGCCTTTTTCTCTTTCTCATCATGCTTTCATTGGTGGGAAAATGTGAAAGTCCAGATGAAAGCCAGAGCACCCGGGAGTGCATGTTCCGGCGAGAGCAGGTCCTCACTGCTCACTCCCAGCTTCATTTTCAAATCTAAGGACGTGTAAATAGAAACTCAAAAACCTTCAGTTCATCTCTGGGAAATTATTTCTGACCTTGAAGCAAAAAGTGTCTTCTGTGACCATGGCCTTGGACAGAGCATTGCCACCAGCCTGAAGGATGCTGCAGGATGAGGACTCCAGCTTTTCCAAACTTCTCATAACAAACCTGACCTGAAACACTTCTGGTTTGGGTTTTAGCTGGCACAGAAACTCAGGCTCTGAGTGCTGTACCTTTATCGTCACTCAAAGAGAATTTTGCATGAAATCAGCATGGGGACTTACGGGCCAGTCCCTGCATGTTAGGGAGATGAAAGCTGGCTGATTCATGGTCTGGAGGTATTAGGGTCTCATCTTCATGATGATCCTCCTGTATGAGCAGCATGGGGCGAGGCAGAGTGTGTTGGGGTCAGAGCAGGAAGAGAAACTCCCTTACACGGTGCCAGTGCATCTCACAGCGTTGACTGGGTGAGGGAAATGCAATTTTCACATTGGTAATCTTAACCCAGTCAGGTTGGTGCTGCCTGAGGCATTTCTCATACCCTTGGCTGCTGTCACTCTGCCACAGCAGGGATACACTGGTCTGAGCATCCTTGTAGCTGTTGCTAGGCGTTTCCACTGATGGGTGGCATGTCTGATACCACTGTGTTCCTGCAGAAGGTGGCAAATCATTCAGAACTGACTCTACTAGCACCTGTGGGAAATGCAGAATGGAATAAACCCCAGTAATGTATGGTGTCACTAATCAAACTGCTGCCATGGGCTATGTATACAGAAGAGACAGGAATAAGGAAAGGAGAGCAGTGAGTGGATGAAGAGCAGGTTCTGCAATTATTCCCAAAACCAAACTAGAGGCAGATCACACCCCAGAGTACATCTTAGATTTACTTGGGATTAAATTGCTATTTCAAAGATCACTCATTTCAGTGGCATTCGAAGGCACAGCACTGCTCTCAGGAAGACCACCTGGTACCATTATCTGTGTCAGAAGGAAAACGTTCCCGTTGCCCTCTGAGCCGCACAAATCATTAGCACTGGTTGATGATTTTGAGTTTTCTTCCCAAATTTCCCCATCCAAAGGCACATGCTTGCCTGACCTAGGCTGGCTCAGCTCTCAGATGCAGCCACCTATATCACCAGTGTCTGCTAGAAAAATTTGTCTGTCTTTATTCATACAGAAAATAGAGAGTTAATCTTTTTTCTCTTTTTCTTTCTTTTTTCTTTTAGGGCTTATCTTCATGTAAGTTTTGGTATTTAAAATTAATGAGAGAAGTGAGAAAAAATGTGAATCAGACTATTCCCTCTCAGCTGTTTCACCCATTCTGGCAAATTGTTGTTTGTAGAGTTCTGGTTTTTTGTTTTTTTTAAATGCATTTATTTGTAACCACTGATGTCTCTGATCATGCTCATCTCAGGAACTGCATGACGACTGGGTGGCTGCTGACTCCAGAACCTGCTCCTTGGAGCATCCCTCTGCAAGCTGCTCACCCCCCCCGTGCATCCCTCCTCCACCCTGTGGGCGGCTGACTCAGAGAGTTTGGAGACTCATTATGGAGTTTTCTCATGCAGCATGCCGTTAATTAACTTGTGACTCAACATGTTCATGTTAGAAAAGAGATAATTTAGCATTTTACTTCTGCTTTGCCTCTTCCTTCCCCTAAGGACACTCCTAAGGTGCTGGTGTTGGTCGGGAATCCTCCCTCCTGGTGAACTTTAAATGCTCATTAAAAAAGACATTTCTCTCTTCTCCAGTTTGCAATTTAGGGATATTTTGAAAACTAAAGCAGTTGGGAAAACGAAAAATGGTTAAGGTGAAGCAATTGCAATGAGTGTTGACCTGTGAGCCCAGGGCCAGCATACTGACAAGGAAAACCGCTAAAGCTGCTTGCAAGATATTCAAAACACTCCCGCACCCAGATAAGTACAATAAAAACTGCAAAAGTAATCTTTAACCTTAGCTCGCAGCATTGGGGTTATTAAAGTTATTAAAACGCAGTCGTTGGAGAGCTTGGGGACTCCGTTACGGTATCTGCAGCTCATTGAGTCTCATGTAGGAATTTTGCCCGGGGGGATTTTCTCGTTAATGCATATGTTGACTGGCAAATTGCTTTCTGTCTGCAGCTCTGGCTGGGTGACGAGCGGGGATGTTTCCATATGGAGGCACTGCTGCTGCTGATCGAGGGGAAGAGGACAGAGTGGGGAAAACTCACAAGTAATTCAAAACCCGTGTGTGATTTGGCCTCCTGGTGCTGTAGCCCAGCTAAAAATATTAAACATGGGTTTGGGATGGGATTTCAGCATGGCCCATTGGTTCCTCGTGCAGGCATGCTGCAACCTGATCCATCTGCTGGCAGGGCAGCCACACTTTGGGGAGCAGGACTCCTCTAACTCTCCCCTTCCAGCTTCTCCCTCCTCCCATTTATCACATAAATAGCTGACGGGGGCAAAAAGGAGTTTGGAAATCTCTATTTGCCTGTAAGGCAGCATCAGAAACAGAGTCACTTCCTTCTGCCCTGACTGTGGCCAGGACGCAAGGCAGGGCATGGGCACCATGAGCTGGGGAGAGCTGCAGGTCTGGAAGACATTCACATTTGGGTGAGAAAATCTCTATTAAGATTATTTTTCAGTGATGAAGAAGGCACCACCATCCTAGGTAAATTGCTCCCTTTATTAAGAGCACTTGAGATAGGAAATGAATCAGTTTAATTCCAGCTGTACCAGGCTAAATTTTGACTTCCAGATCTGGTAACTCTTTGATAACTGCCTGCTCGATTGAAGAGAGCTGGGTGAGTACTTGGAGATTACACCCAAGACACCTGCTAATATTTTCCGTGATGAGAAGATTAATCTACTGAGCTTTCGTCTTTTGCTATAAAAATGTATTTTGCCTTGTTCTTGGAGTGAGCACTGAGTCTTTTCAGTGCACCAGCACCTTGTTTTCCTGCCTCCAGAAGTACGTTGTAGATTTTCCTGTAACAGTTTTACAAAGTGCAAGTGTAGAACCAATACCCCTTTACACCTTCCTCCTGTGAATCCTGCTTGTGCATCCAAGCACTGTTGGCCACAGAGATGCATTGGGCTCTGTAGCACCTCACGTGTGTCCCATGTGCCCTGATTCCTGGTGTCCGTGCTGTCTGTGCTTTTGCTTGTCCAGGCTGAGCGCTGAGTGATGGAGGTGCTCCCGGCTGGGCTGTTTGCTCTGTTATTTATCAGTCCTCCCACTGCTCTGTCATCTGCAAGCCTGACAGGGAACAAATTAGATAGCTGCGGTAACTCCTGAAGAACACGTTTTCTTGGTTATCCTGTGAAAGCTTGGTTTCCCATTGGCATGATAATCTTTGTGACACAGAATCATATTTTTCCTACCCCAATCCCCATACTCAGAGTGAAACAAAACCCATCTAATTGCTGCCATCTGAGCTGGAGGACTGCAAACAGAGATGTGAAGGAGGCAGTGTGGCTTGGAGCTGTAAAATCCTCAGCACTCATCCATGGGTCACACCGGGGGAGGCACAAATCTTTCCTCTGGCCCACCAAGCACTGGGCTTGGTGAGAAGGAGGGGCTCAGCACAACGTTCCGCCTTGAAGGAGAATAGCAGCACGAGCTCACCTTTGATCTGTGCAGAGAGCTCTCACTGAGGGCTCCTTGCCCTTCTGCAGGAGACCTGCCTCTGCTGCCAAATATTCCCCACTAGGATCATTTTTAATACAAAAAAATTGACTTTTGGTTAAACGTTGCTTTGAGAAGCACATGCTCTTTGCCTAGAATATTACGTTTTCTCAAAACATTTTTTCCAGTCTTTTAAATGTTGGTGGTTTGCATTGTTTGGTCAGCGGATTTGGAGTTTTTGCTGAAAATGCAAACATTTCTCGACAATATTTTTACAAAACCCAAAGTTATTTCATTTTCTTGGAAGACTTTTCAGGGAAAAAAGAAAAAATATTGGAACAGCCTTCCTGGCTAAGCATGAGAAAAGCTGCAGAAGTCTGTGTTACTTACTCACTTGTACAAAATGTGCTTAGTTCCTGCAATGCAGAGGTGCCAGTGCTGCAGGTGTGTTAGCAGGTGATAAGTGCTGTTCATGCGCTGAGTAATGCGCTGTGGAAATAAATGACCACATCTCAGATTATTTTAAAATCCTGACAGGTACCAGAAGGAAAGGAAACAGCCAATGCAAATAGATTAAGCATGGAACCTATGTTTAATGTATGAAACTCTGAAGGCTCCTAGTGCTAAAAAAGCACTGCATGAAAATGCAAAACCCCGTGTGTTTGAGCCAAACCCTTACAGCTCTGGGGATTTTGCAGGCAGAAACACTGACAGTCATCGCACCATGACGTTTTCCCTTTCTTTCCCCTGCTTGCAGGGCTGCTGTGATAGATGCACATTCCTCCCAGCCAGCATTCGACCACAGTGAGACTGCAACTTTGGGCAGAGCATGGCATTAAGATGGTTTTACTTCATAACGCAGAGTGCAGCTCCATTCAGAGGGGTTTAAATAATGTTAACATTGAATATAATAATTTTACAGGGAAAAAAAATCCCTCTCCGGGTCTGTTTGTGCCTGTGAGAGGAAATCAATTTTCCTAGCTCGATAGCTTCCCCCAGTACTTAGCCAAGATGGGAAGCAGGTTATTGGTAGCATTGCCCATGCATTTCCTTCTGAGGGTCAAGTCTTTTAAAAATGACAAACCTGAGGGGCTGTGGCCCCTTCCTGGCAGGACGTAGGGTGCATCACAGGGGGATCCTGCAGGTCCTGCAGGAATCACAGCTCTTCATTAAACAGGAGGAGCGTGTGTTTGTGTCATCCTTCAAACACCAGTAAGATCGTAATTATAGCCTGGACCAGCAAGCACTGGGCCCTGTTCAGTGGCTGTTGGCTGCCTCCCTGTTTCTGCTCTGATGTTCTTGACACAGCAGCTCAAGCCAGCCAGCACATCCAGCATGTGGTTTCTGTTGCTGTTGAGACAAAGCACTGTACAGAGCAGATATTCAAATTGCACACTCCTTGCTTGTGAGCCTCCTGAGCTGCCTGCTCTGTGGCTTCACAGGGAAATACCCAGGAAAGTGCAAAACCAAGGAGCCCTTTGACGATCCCTTCATTTCCCATCTCCTGCAGCGACCAAGAGAAGGATGCCCACACCACGCTCTGCGGTTGTAAAACCACGAGTTAACATTTTGGGGTGGAATTACGACCATTCTACCCTCAGTTACCACAGCATAACCCCGATGAAGTCGGGATGAAAAATCCCTAGCGAGTTTCATAGGAGGGCAGGAGGCAGGATGCAGCCGCCACACGCAGGGACGGAGCAAGAGCTGCGACGTCGGGGGGGGGATGCAGCACAGAAACGCAACTCGGAAGCAATTCTCCTGTGAATTTCCAACTGCGGAGTGTCACTATAATGCACCGTAATGACTGGGAGGGGTGTAATTTTAGAAAGTGGTTTTAAAATGCTGTTCTGGAACACATCTGGATTCTCTTAGGAACAAGCAAAATCTCATCAGGGACCACTTCAAGGGCCATTTCCTCATGGTTAAATTATCTCGTGCAAGCCTGCTGTTGCATGTACATTGTTACATTATGTATGATTTTTGACTGCGTCTAATATGAACAAACTGCACAGTATTCCATTAGTGATTTTCAATTTGTACTGAGCCTTAAGCCCTGCAGACAGCACGTGTTCCTGGCCTTGCTTTGTAGGCACGTGCTGGAGAAAATTCACAGCCCTCTGACCCGATGTCCCACCTGGAGATGTTGGACACTGGAATTAATTGTGTTTTCAGTAAGCACACCAATGGTGTGTGGGCTCAAACCCACGTGTGGAATCTGCCTGTTTCTCTGTGCCCCGGCAGAGCATCCCTTTTAGTATCTGGCCAACGAGGTGATTGCTCTCTGCTCTGTATCTCTACAGTACGACCCAGAAATTGCTGCATGGATTTGGAAAAGAAATATCAATGCGAGATTTCAAGGTAGGTGTTTGGTGGGAGTAACTCCATCCTGTTATTTGTACCACTGGTTAACACTGTCAGTGTCCTCTTCCAATCTAATCCAAACCCTTCTTTTTGGTTCAAAACCACTGGGAAGTGTAGTAAATCTACAGAATTACTTCTTGCTTCATCATCCTCCATTTCCATAGATGTACAATCTTATTTTACATCCCATCCAAGACTTCTCCTTGTTCAGGTATTGCCCTATGTTGTGCAAACAAAGAAGCGACGTTGTAGATAGATTTCTAGCAATCCAAGGTAAAGTATTGGACAGTTTAATGGTCATAAACAAGGGTAACAAAAGTTTCAGACTCACGTAATGGTGATCTCCCACCGAGACAATGACACTTCCCACACGAAAAGCCAGATCCCACAAGAAACATGTATTCTCCTTGGTGGCTGGCTCTTCAATGAGCCCAGGGTAGCCCCACCCTGGGTCCACCCCTTCTGGTCACGTGGGGGAGCACAGGTCCTCCCTGGACCAGCCATCGCCCTTCACCAGGTGCTCAATCACTGATTCAGGCCATGACCTAGTGTTTCCCTTACACCCAACTCACGCGTGTTGGGCCCATCCCTGTGCATGTGCTGACGCAGGATGTAGGGGTTCTACACCTGCAGCAATCCCCTGGCCCTAATGGGGAGGGTATTTCTGGGGGCTGGGGCATGCAGCAGTGCTGATGCATTGTGCCTGGTCTCCTCTTGTTGACGCTTCTCACCGAGGCCAAACTTGTGGAAGTAGCTGAAGTGCATTGGTGGTTTCCTAATCCATGGAAGCAGCTGCTCCTGCTGCCATAGGGAATGGAGATAGACTATAAAACAGTCTCCCTGAAGATGTGTCCTATGGTGTGGAAAACCTTAAAAATGTTGGCTTTCATCATCCTCTGTCTTTTTGGCATGTAATTTATCCTCCTTTTTATTCCCTCATGTGTCATTCATCACAGAGAGCAGGTCGGAGAGCATCACCTTGGGGCTGGCCAAGATTCCACTGCAACGCGCAGACCCCAGCTCCTGCCCACAGAGCAGCCATGTGAAATAACTCCTGGGGTGGATAGCAGTAATCTGAGCTAAACTGCAGATGAGAAAATCCTGCCTATTGTTCAGCCCTGATGAAATTAAACCCGGCACCTTGCACAGCTGCTGCCAGACCCGGCAGTGTTGTTTCTTTGTGTTTATGCGCAAGCTGAGTCCCCCTGGCATCCCGCAAGGAGCATCATTTGCAGCCTGTGGGAAGACAAAGCCCTCTTCCCAGGCTCACACAGGTTTGGTGTCCTGTCTCTGCTCCTGATGACAGTGGTGTATTTGGGGGTAGAGGACCCAGCTTATGTCTCTACATGAAGAATTGGTTTTTGTTGTTATTGTTTTCACCTTCCATTTCACTTAATAAAAGAAGATTTTGGATGTCTTTGTTTTGGGTCGACACATAAGTGAATGTGATATTCTCAGTTTTGGAAGGGGATGCAATGAAGCTATGTTTACCTGCGAGGTGAAGGCAATATCCCACAGGCAAGGAGGGCACATGGTGCAGGAGGAGGGTGGGTAGTAGGAAATGTCACCTCCTGCTGCTCCCAGGCTGCTCCATCGTTCCGCCCTGGCTCCTCCAGTGCCTCTGAGTTGGGTTTTGCTGCCTGCAGAGAATGGGTATTGTTACAATTCAGCTTGTTTTGGTTCTTCTTGAGACCAGAATATCAGTCAAACATCAAAAATAAAAACAAAAAATCTTGCTGTACAAATTTAATTACAGCAAATTTTATCACTTAATAGATTTGTGTGTAATCTGAGTCACTTTTGTATAAATCAAATATAATCATCCTCATAACACACAGTAATTAAACGACGCATAAAGCGATGGCAATTACCTCGCTGCTTTTTGGGAACGGCTTATCTGGGATGGTGAACACCTGGGCTGGACAAGATGTGGGGAACCACTGAGCCTAGAGTGGTCCCGGTGTGCATCACCACACAAGGGAGCATCCTGGGGCGATGGAGGTGCTGAGCTGCAGTCTGCAGTGGAAGGACTTCAACTGGCTCCATGCAGAGAGAAGGGAAAAGACACCCATTACTTTGTTCTGTAGGTATTAAGGAAGATAATTTTATAGCCCATAGACACACAAGGCTGTTTTGTTTAATGTGATTTAACATGCACCGTGCACAGATCCCCAGCAACTTCAACTGTGACAATTTTCAAGAATCCAATAAACCCAGAGTAGATCTTTTTTAATTGACTCAAATATAGCTTGGGGTACACATTTGATATCCCGACTTTACTTCTGATTTAATTTCCTACGCAATTTTCTAAAAGCTATTTGACTTCCAAATCAGCACTTCTGGCTATGCTTTGTTTTCCTATCATTGGTGGTTTTGGGGGCAGTTCATACCCCCCCCCAAAATTTTGCTACACCATGAAAATTCATGACTTGTGAATACTTACAGAGATTAGATTTTCAGGTAACTCAGAAAGCAGAGGGTGTAATTAAAGCTAGATGGATAATGGATTTTATTTTAATTTAATAGCCAAATGGAAAGAAAGTAGACTGGAATGTTTATTTTTTTTTTCACTAGAATCAACCCAAGCCATCTCATTATATCCCAGATGAAGCGTGCGTGCGGGGGTACTTTGGGGTATGTTAATCTTGCTGTTTAATCTCTTTTCTTTTTGAAGTGAGTGGATTTTGCTAATTTTAAATAAAGAGTCAGAAGGAAACATTCTGGCATTTCTGAAAGATTCTGACATCTGCTAAATTCAGCCAGAACTCATACTTCCTCTCACTCCTCCCAAAACAGTGTTCCTCTGCTAATTTTTAATTAATCTCTGAGTTTGTGCTCTGCAAAAGGCAACAAGCAGAAGCCCAGGCTTTGCATTCACCTCTACCAAGCTGCAGGATCTGTGGTGCCAGGGAGCTGGGAGAGCTCTGAGCAAACACACCGCCCATCCCGGTGCGGATCACCATCGCCTATTTCGACCACGTGCTGAACCTCAGCTAACCCTGAGATCTCTGTGCTGGGCGATGCTTCTACCAGCAAGGATCCACCAAATATTTGTGTCGGTATCCTATTAGCCCCAACCAGATGGTGAAATAATCTGATAAAATTGATGTGGTTTTACTTCATGTGTTATTTCCCACCTTGATGTTTGCTGGATATTCACTAATTCTTCTGAGGGAAAACACAGCAGGAATGAAATTTTTCACAGCTTTCCTTGCTCAGTAAAGTGAAGAATGTGAAATGTTTATGATCCGCCACAGATCGATATAAATCTGGGAAGCCTTTGACACCTTCATATTTCTTATGAAAGAGTGAGAGAGGTGGCAAATACTGCAAGAATTATATTGAAGAACACCAGCACATTTGTTGGTGATCTGATGGGATGTGACTGATGCCCCGTCAGCTGAGAAACCTGGAAACATGTGAATGGCAAGCGATGAATGGAGAGCCAAGACGAAGCCAGCTCTCTGGCAGGTTGTCTTTTATTAAAACAAATGACATTCATGTTTTATGAAGTGCACGGCGAGTCTATCGTAGAGCCAAGCAGTCGGGTGATTGTTATTCCCTGGCTCAAGAACACGTGGCTTTATTTGTCACGGGTGCCCAGGTTTGGCAGAGAGGTAGCTGAGGCCAAGATGCATTGCAGTGCTTGGGGCATTCCTTTTGCGCCCAACAGCTTCAAGTTGGAAAACACTCATTTCTTAAAAACCTAAATCCGTAAAGACCCAAACTTGGCAAGGCTTAAAAATATTCACTGCAAAGACTGTTCTGTGCAAGCTATTACTCTGTGGGTTTGCTGTAAAAATGTGCGCCTCGGAACAGTTTTACACATTTTGCATACTTTGAGATCATTCTGTAATTTAATGTTTTGTGCTAAGATCAGCCAACATTTTGACAGGATTGGGAGCGATTTTTGACAAAATGTTGGTGAGGTTTGACAAGGCTGTGACAAAAAAATGAAAGCCAGTGGTTTTGGCTGAGCTTTGCTCTGAGTTTTGGATTTGGATTCTGAGCAAGGACACATAAATGGGAGACAAATGGCTTTGGACCATAGTAAGCCCCAGGGGAGAGCTGCTGACCAAGAACTGCCTTCCTGAAGCTGAGATGGGAGCAGCTGCAGCTCTGGTTGCGGAGAACGGCGGTGAAGAAGAGATGTGGGCAGGCTCTCAGAGCCTCCCGCTACTTTCATTCAGGCAATTTTGCTGCTTCTGCTGTTTTAAAGGACAGAGAGTTTGCACGATTGCAGAGCACGTGGGGGATTTTCAGCATTCCCCATCTGTGCTGGACTACAGGTGATATCTTTGTTTGAACAAAGGAACAGTGGAACACTTTGTGAAGGCATTGAAGGTAGCTGGAGCACCACATGGATTGCATTTGGAGTTTGATTTACACAACACATACTACTTGCAAAAAATTCAGCATGAAGAGACCATGAGAAAATTAAGGCATGTTTTCCCCTGCTGCAGCTCATGGGTTTGTCCTGCGTTATTTCCAAAAATACCACTTAAAAATCTCTCTCAATTGCCAATGTCTTTGTTTGCTGTCAGAGATGTCTATGGCTTGTTACGCTCTATACTCTTGGCTTTCCTGCAATCTTCTGCCTGTTTAGCAGTGAAATAATGTAATCCAATTTTCTTTGTTGCTATAAAGGCCTTAATTATGGCTTCACAGGATATTGTAATCAGAATCCGTTGGATTTTCACATATGTCAAAGTGACGTCTGCTTCAAATTCATCAGCGTCCTTGTGTTGTTGTAAGCACTCGGGTGTCTGGAGGTCGTGCCTTGCACCGCGTGTCATTACAGGAGATGAATTTATTCAGCATTGCTTCTCCTTCAGCAACACAAAATATGAGCTGGCTTTGAATTTTTGCCTTTATCTTCAGGTTGCTGCAGCAGGATCACAATAATCTCTTATTTGCATCCATGCTGATAACGCGTGTTCCACTTTGATTTTTCTCCTAACATTTGCAGGACGAGCTGTCGTTTTGCTCGGCTGCGCTCCATGCAGAACGTGGGCCACAGTGACGGTCCCCCATGGCACCCCACCAAACTGACACTGTGCTTTATTTCTGGAGCTAAAGCTGCTGGAGGTTTGGGAGAGCACCACGGTGATGAGTTATAGAAATTGTATTGTTTTAATAACAAAATATATTGTAGAAATCATAGAATCATTGAGGTTGGAGAAGACCTCTAGGATCACCAAGCCCAGCCCCAGCCCATCCCACCATGCCCACTGAGCCATGGCCCTCAGTGCCACATCTCCACGGCTCTGGAACACCTCCAGGGACGGTGACCCCACCACTCCCTGGGCAGTTGTGCCGGTGCCCAGCCGCTCTTTTGGAGTGGTCAATCCATCTGCACTTTGGTGTGTTCATAAACCAGCTCCTCTGCCTTGGCTGTTATTGTTCCAAGTGGTGCTATGGCATCCGCAGCTCATTATGGTTCATAGCATCACATCAGCATCATTTGCAAAGTCCCCTGTTGTTTACCAAGATGTTTTGGCTGAATGAAAGCCCATAAGGTTGACTTAGTCATTTCCCAAGTGCACCATCCTAATTTTTGGCTTTAAGGCAGCATGTCATTTGCCCATTTTAATCCTAAAATGCTCACCAGGAGCCAGGCAGTGCCCTCATGTACTTTTTGGGGGTTAATGTATGCTCCACAAGCCATGCCCACATTGGCCGTTGCCTCTGGCTTGCTCAGCACTGCAACAAGGGACCTGCTCAGCCCAAGAACGTGAAGGATTACTTTATTTTCTAATTTGCTTTTGATTTGGAAGCTGTCAGACATCAGCTTCACATTTAAATAACTGGGCAAGAACTTTATTTTGTTTGGAAAAAGTTTCCATTTTTTTAACTCTCAGCACTGTCGCAAACAATCAAAATATCCCAAATTCACTTGGCTTTGCTTCTCCCACAACATCCTCACTTTGTCTCCTCTCATCCTCTTCTTCTTCAGTCTCATGACTGTGCCACACTGAAGCTCAGTCTTACTAAATAATGCTGTCTCTCCTTAGCGCACATCCCCTCAGCTTGCAGCGCTCTGCCCTTGGGATGGGCGTCTGCTGGAGGACAGAATGACATGATAACACCCAGAGCACCTGACACACACTGATGGCCACCCTTTGTGTATTAATGCCATTCCCAAGTGCTTTTGGCCGTATCTCCAGTGGGTGATTTTCTGCATGCCCTGAATTTTTAATGTCGAGTAGGTGTGGGACAAACTGCAAGAAGATCCATGGTGCTATCAGTGGTGCACGGTCACATCTCTGTGTGCAGAGCTGCTGCACACATCTGAAGGCTTCCAGAGCTGCTGTACATGAAAGCCCAAGCAGGTGTGTGCATCTGTCTGCACGATGCCGTTTCTCATGTTTTCTCAGCCTTTGTATTCTCGCTCATGTTCTGCATATGTAAAGTAAAGCGCTGCAGAAGGATCTGGAGGATAATGAGTGCTGGGTGGCAGACTTTTCATTTATGAAGAGCCCCTCTGTATCCTTCAAAATAATTTCCAGTGTTATTGGGTAATCAAAGCCAAGGATAAAAATCGTAAGATCAAATGAATACAGTCAAACTAACGAAGCTCTACATACATGCCAGCAAACGTCAGGAAAAAAGGGTCGAACATGCAAATGCCTCTTCATCTCGCTCCCCAGGGAAAAGTTCAGAGAGACTGAAGGTCACCTTAGACATGGGAGATGGGTATAAAGTGATGCAGGCAGAAAGGCTCACAACAGGAATCTTTCCCTTGCCTGCAGGATCTGGTCCCCAAACAAGCCTTAAATCTGAAATGAGCTGGGGCATAAATTCATTTACAAGCTGTAAACTGGAGGGTGCCGGTGTCTATTGATGGTGAGCTGGTGGGTCAGAGACACCTCTTGTTTTGTTGGTCAGAAATTGGTTTCCTATCAACAAAACTGAGGGAAATGAGAAATTACTCTCACTTCTGGATGTCCCAAATCAGGCTCTGTGATACCTTTGCATACAGCCCCAATTAATTGAATTATTTAAGAGTACACAGGAGGACACGCTCCAAGACACAAGGAGCAATTCTGCACTTAGAGCTTGGATGAATTAGAGAATCTAATTGTACGACACCTGCCATGCCACTTCTCTAAAGCTGCCCAGCCCCAGCACACTGTTTGGCTGCCAGCATGCAGATTTTTCCATCCAAGCCCTTTGTCAGGCTTTGGAAATGTACATAGGTGCTTTTTATATCCTGAGTCTTTTCTAAATACATCTGAGAAGGTGTATTGACATCTCCGATGAGCACCTTGAGCAACAAATGTATAAGCCTTTTAGTCCTCTCATTTATAAACAGCTTAAAACACTCAGAGCAGCCTCAGCTCAGTGGATTTACTGCCGATGTACACAGATGAAAAACGAGTCAGGCAAGAGCATCTGACAAAAGCAAATAAATACCTTATTTAGCACGTGCTGCTCCAGCATCCCCAGCACAAGCCAGCAGCGTGCTGGAGCCGTCCTGCAGGAAATAACACTGCTGCTCCCAGCCAGCTAACGGGGCAGGGTGGGACTGCCCCTTCATTAGGCAGGCTGCAGGGTGGGCACTTAATGATAAGGCTGGCAGGGTCATGCACAGTAGGGCTGTGCCCACACAGCTGTCTCTTTCCATCCTGAAAAAGTCTCCTTGCAGAAATGCATTGTAAAGGCCCTGACAATTGTCCCTGTTGACTACAGGGGAGTTGGACCAGATGACCTTTAAAGGTCCCTTCCAACTCTTAACCATTCTGTGACAAATAGTACACTCATGTGAGTGCAGGGATGTGAATCCATAGTCTCACACATAGCTGCAAACTCAGAAATGTCCCACCAGCTGGCAAATATTTAGTCTGCAGCACCAAAGGCAGCCAAGGAATGAAGCACAGATAAAGATGGGGAATTCGGCCCCAGCTCCCAGGGGAAAGTACTGAATGACTGTGCATCATTGAATACTTTTGTACATCATGCTATCTTGGTTGAATAGTCACTGGGAGTGTTCTTTACCATAATCTTTTCCTTATCTTAGCTGGAATTTTAGAGAGTAGGTTTCTAGTTATCATTTATCTGCTTATGTAGTTACCAGTTATTCAGCCTTCAGGGAAAAAAGAAGAGTGTTTTAATAAGCAAACCATTTCTGTAAGTATTCAGAAGACAAACTGTCAATGAAAATGAATAAAATTTCATGAAAATGTAAAAAAATAGAAGAAACTCCATCAGCTTGAACAAATCTGTCTCTGAAGCTCTTTTCTGTGGTTTTTTTTTTTGTTTGTTTTTGTTTTTTGACCAGACTTTCCTCTGTTTCTGAAGGTAACTCCAGCATCTTCATCTTCTGCCCTGGAGAGCCTGTGACATGCCCACCACTTCTGGGTCAGAACCTTCTCCTAAACCCCACCTGATCCTCCCCGACATGTTTCCATGCTGTTCCCTTGGGCCCTGTCACTGTCACCAGACAGCAGAGATCAGCGCTGTCCCTCCACTCCCCATGAGGGGGCTGTAGGCCATGAGGGGACAGTAAGCTGCCATGCAGCCTCCCCTCAGCCTCCTCTGCTCTGGGCTGAACAACCCAAGGGACCTCAGCTGCTCCCCATACATCTTGCCCTCTAGACCTTTCCCTGTTTCGTAGCCCTTCTTTGGGTGCTCTCTAGCACTTTTATGCCTTTCTGATGTTGCAGCACCCAGCCTGCACCCAGTGCTCGAGGTGAGGCCACCCCATGCAGAGCAGGGCTGGGCCTGGTGCACCCCTGGGCACTGCTGGCCCACGGGACAGCACAGCGGTGCACAGCCTGCATTCGTTACCAGCCTTAAGCTACCTCTTGGCTGCTCTCCAAAATGTAACCATAGTCCAGCACTGGGACTTGGGAAGTAATTTAAAATGTGTTAGCTCTTACGTTGGGAATCTGGGGCTCCTGAAGCCCAGGGCCTAAAAGGAACATTGTTTGCTGACTCGTTAGCCCTTCTGCTGAACTCTGGTAACGGCCTCCCTGGACTTTCCCACCAGTATCGCTTTATCTAATGAGGCTGAGAAGGAAAACCTGTTGCAAGCATTAAATATTTTCTGATCAGTCAGATGCTTAATTATGGCTCTGTAGGATCATATTTATGGTCTACAGAGCTCTTGCAACTGGTTCTTATATTACAGCCTTAAGCCCTGAGGACGCTGCTGTCCGTGGAGGCTCAGCTTCATGGCAGCTCGTGCTCTCTGGCCAATGCATGCCTCCATCATGCCAGCTGGGAGGAAAATGGTGGAGTAACACTGAAAAACGGAGGCTGAGCAGCCTGTGCAGGAGGCGCTGGGCAGGATTTAGGTCTCAGGGGGTGGGATTTAGGTCTTGAGGCATACATTTGCCTATGGAGCCACTGGTGTCACCCACTGTTGGTGCCAGGCTGGCACAAAATGGACCAGGTCCCTCCAGGAGGAAACTCAACATCTGAGCCACCACCAACAGTCCTGCAGGAAAACTGGCTGTGATCTGCAGGGAGTGCAATAGCAGGGGCTGTGCACATGTGCTCCTGCTCTGTGCTCTGGGACAGCCAGGACAGAGGATGCAGGCTGGAGGATGGAGGAGGCTGCGGGGCTGGTCTGGCCAGTAGGAGCCTGCAATTTTCTGAAGCTATCTTAAGGTGGCAGGGTTGCAGGCTGGTTAGTTTGCAATCCAAAGGGAAGAAATGTATTTCAGAAAAAAGAAAAGCTCATTTGTCTTACAAAGCAGGCTGAGTGCACAGGACAGAAAAATTATCTGAGAGCAAATTATCCATGCTAACTAGATATGTGCTGGCATTGAAATATTCAGGGCATTACAAATTGGTGGCTCCCTTTGAATTAGTCTAAGGCAGCAAAGGACTGGATGGAATGTGGTCTTGTGCAGCCTGGGCCAGCCTGGTGTGGGGCGTGTGCCCCCTATGTGTGGGGCTCAGACATGGCATGATGATCTTTCTTGCAATCTGGCTGCTGAAAAGTTGAGTCAAATTGGGGAATTTCACTGCCACACTGGAAAATGAACCTGAAATGGCAGCCAGGCTGTGCATCGTGTCCCAGGATCACTGATACACCTTCAAACCCTCCACATACTCACCAGAGCAGGATGAATGCCCAAATCCTGGAGCATTTTTTTTCTGAAGAAAATGGAGATTGAACCACATAGCTGTTAGCTGCACTGTTATTATCACTTACTACATACTACTTCCCAAATTTCATCTGTCGTGTTTCTGGCCCACATCTGATCTCCTGCAAACATTGATATCCTTTCCTGCTTTTGATTTCATTAGCAATGCCCTCTTCAGAGCCCATCCAAACATCCCACGTGGCAGTGGATGAGGTGCAAACACCCAAATGACTTGAAGACCAGGGACCGTGTGTCCTGCCTCTGATCGCTGCCTCTCCTTGTGATTATGCACTGCCACTGGCGCAGCAATCAGGCGTGCCACTATCGGGGACATTGACGGATTAGCCTCATCAGTCCCCTGCTGTCACTGCCAACTTTCCGTATATTAATCAGAAAAAATAGCTCCCTGATTGCCATTTAAATTGCACAAAAGATATATTTGTCTTGTGGTAGTCCACGGCATTTCAACGTGATGCGAGATTGCAACTTCTTAAAGGAGCTTGGTTGCTATGTTTCCCAAGAGCTCAGGAAAGCAGAAAGTGCATTGAAAGAAATATTTTTCTTTGTTGTGCTGTTCTCTGGCTGAATGTGTATCAATATAAAGAAGGAAACATCTCAGACTACAGAGACAGCAAATAGATATTACTAGGTAGTATTAAATATGTATACGTTACTGTGACTTTGTTTCTGACTTGGGCCCGCCACATCCTCCTGCTTTTGGACATGGTGTTTGTACTATGAGGCTGCTGTGCATGGAGGGGGGATTCTGCAGGGTATTTTCACTGTCTTGCAGAACTATTTAAAGACTAAAAGTCAAAGAAAAAAGAAATTAATAACAGCCACTGACCCCATGGTATATGCATAGCACTTCTTTGCAAAGCAGGCTCGTGTGCTCCATTCAGGTGGTTATAGGTGAGAAATTACATACAATATACTTCAACTTACGCATATAAAACTCTGACTTGGAGAATGACTGCACCTCCAGACACACAACGTGCCTGCCCTGCTTTAATTACTGTATTGGCAACGCCACCAGTGCTACGTCGGCTCGGACAATGCGCTATTTCTCAGCTATTAGTTCTGCCATTGGGTCCTACCCTGGGTAGATCCATGCTAATTTCTGTGACCTAGGGAGCTGCCTCCTGCTGATTTTTCAGTCTATAAAGTGAAATCACTTCAAAAGTGTCTAAAAACCAGCTGATGGGATTTGCTGTGATGTCCCAGGAGATGGTTGTGTCCCAAGGGTGCAGGGAGCCCCTCTTGCACACAGCTGTGCCACTCTCTGGTTTCATGCACTCCAGAATTTGCCTATTTATTTTTTTCCATTTCTCACTACTCTCTGATTGCTTCATTAGCTGCTCATGTGCTCTCATCTCATTTACTCACCGACCTTGCAGGCTCCCATCATTTCCAGGAGATTACATTGCAACCTTATTTTGGATGATCTCTCAAAGATCCTAGTCATAATGTAAAAATTATACATTAGACCCAGATATAATACAAAACCCTTTTTTTTCTGATGTAAACTAGCTTTCAAATAACCATGGAGTGACGTGGGAGAAAAGATGTTTTTCCATCAAATTTTCTATATTTTGTAAAGTATTGTAAGATAAGCTATGAGAGATTTTTATTTTCTTAGGGAAATAATGTTTCCTTTTCCATATGGAAATGTCTGTGAAGACTTGTGCCGCATGTCTGCCTTTCCCTTGCCAGGGACTTTCCCCAGAAAGCCTCTGGGCTTTCTGCTACCTGTGCATATGGCTCTGGCCAAGAAATCCCAGCCATAGATATGATCATCTGTGTCTCAGAATTTCCTAAGATACCAGTCTATTTTTTGAACATTTTAATGTGAGTCCATAGTTTCCTGATCTTCCCAAACACACTCATCCCTAGCCCTATGCTTACTTACAGAGCATGATGAAACATGTGACAGTTGCATTTTTTTTTTCAGAAAGACAGAAAGTCTGTTTAAATTTCTTCTGAGTGCATTAGAAAATGCTTTCCTTATGATTGCCAGATAAAAAGCAAAGATAAGAAACAGATCCAGTGCTTAGTGCCTGAGAAACCCACAGAGTGTACCTAGAATGAAAAGTTAAAAGATGAAAGCTCTCGTTTTACAGTTTGTTGGATAAGAACCCCAGGCCCATCCCATGCTGTCTGATACCTGCGTGCTGCCCAGTGACAGATGCACAAGATTTTCCACCTCTGGTTCTATGTCCCCATAAGGCAGCCTGGGCTGCTGGAGGTGCTGGGAGCTGGGATGTCGGATGAGGTAATGGCCTCACATTGCACCAGGGGAAGTTCAGGTTGGATATTAGGAAAAAAAATCTCCAAGAGAGTGTTCAGACACTGGCACAGGCTGCCAGGGAGTGGTGAGGTCACCATCCCTGGAGATTTTCCAGACCTGTGGAGATGTGGCACTGAGGGCCATGGCTCAGTGGACATGGTGGGATGGGCTGGGGGATCTCAGAGGGTTTCTCCAACCATAATGACTCTATGATTCTAAAAACTGAGTGGAAAGTATATTCCCCAAAGATGTGATGGATGCCAGAAGAAAAGAAAAAATTCCTGGAGAAATTTGTTAGTTACGGCCCCCAATGTGCTTTTGGGGATGCTGCAGACACTACTAGTGTCGCCGAGCCCCTTGCTGATTAACCAGCAGTTCATGGGTTGGGTGCTTTGGGCACAGTTTTGCACAAAGCTTTAAGAATGGAAATGACTGTGTGCGATCAGTGCAGCTCCATCAATTCCCACAGATGCAACTTCCCAGCAGCCTTTCAGCTCACAGAGAACTTGGATCTCAGGATTTTAGGAAACCTCCTGACATCAGCGGTGGTTTCTGAGGTTAAAATCTACCCCAGCACACACACCTTTTTGATGGACTACGTGAAATGAATCCAGCAATGCAGAGTGATTCTAGAGAAGTGTGAGGAAATGCAGTGCTTTGTGGATTTGTACAAATAATGTTTTTGTCCTAGGAACACACGTCCAAAACATGAAAAGCTCAGGATCACCACAGAGCATCACTCTGTGTTTGAAAATTTGCTTTTATTTTATAGGGAAAATGTCCTGTCTTACATTGATCAAATTTTCCCAAGCTAAGAAAGACCCAACCTTTCATATTTATATATTTATATAGTGAAGAAAAGATGTTCAAAATACCTAAATCTCTCTTGCATCATGTCCTTCCCTAGTATCCTGCAGCAGTAGGCCAGAAGGACTTAGGGGCGCTCAGCTCTTTGTCTCTCTTTGCATTTTTCCCCCCTTTTTCTGCTTTGTTTGGGAAAAATATCTAACTTTTTTGTTCATCCTACCTCTGTTTTACAATATCCTAAATTAAGAATGAGATGACATAATTTGCTACAAGTGTCTTGTAGTCCTTTCTTTATCTGCAAATGTTCCAGCTGCACCAGCTTGTAGTTTCCATCCGTATTGTGTCATTCTTCCTCTTACATCCTCATTTGTACGTACATGGAAATAATGGCATTGGGATGCAGAGAGGCTCAGCCACGTGGGCACAGACACTTTAGTCACCAGCACAGCTCTGAAGAGATCAGCTCCAAGGTCAAGAACACATCCACATACGCCTGGATTGCAGCGAGATGTTGAAAGTCGCTACAAAACGTAAATATGATTCAAATCAATAGTGGCCTATCTCCGATCTGTTTGCTCATGAATCAGCCCTCTAAAAAAATTAAAGGCTTTAACAGCAACAGAAAACTAAGGTTGATTTTCATAAAAGCTTTTTTTTGCCTTGCTGTGAGCTCTTCTCATCCTCTCTGTCTCGGCCTTTCCTGCTTACATGGGGATTTTTTGGGAAAATCCTGCACAACCCAAGTGACGGCCCTTGATGCTGTACGAGGCTGCCACCGGTGTACATCCCTAGCAGATGCAATTTTCTCTCTGGTAGCACCTTTCCACAGCAGCTCCTCATTAGCAGCACTAAAAAGCTATCGCACCTTCCCTGCCCTTGCAAACTGTTATGCAAATAGCTCTTGCTGACAGCATAAATACATTCATTTTGGTGTCGCTCTAATTGATTTTAGCTCATTAGTAGTGATTTTGCCCTAATTTGATAAGGAAGTGCGAAACTATTTTTCCCAACAGCAGGTTTGTTATTTGTTGAGGTATTAGAAAGTGTTAATTAGACACAGTGCTTCTGTCATGTTGATGGTTTGGGGAGCATTCACCGTGTGGAGCAAACGGGCTCCCAGACAACTGTGCCTGTTGCTCGATGCAGTTTGTCAAATTAAGTTAATTATGCTAGCACAAGCGGCATGTGGCACATATGGATGTGTGTCAAAGGCAGAGGCACACCCCTTTGTCTCTGCCTAACGTTATTTTCTTAACCAAGAGGCTCCGAGGCCAGCGGTACCCATCTTAGCTGGATGAACGTGGGTACTCGCTAAGGAGGGCTTTCTCCTTGTCCCATGTACATTGGCTTCCTAGAATCACAGAATCATCAAGGTTGGAAAAGACCTCTAAGATCATCAAATCCAACCGTGTTGCCCTTCTCCAAGATGCTGCCATGGAGAGAGCTTTGTGTTCAATGGATGAGTTGCTTCCATGGGCAAACTCAGTGTGCAAGAAATGTATTTTGCCACCGAAACAGCAAAGTGATGGGATGGGTTGTCTATGTATTTCAAGGCACCTTCCGGATCCAGAGCTCTTTGAAAAGCTGGATGTCTGTTTTACAACAAATCTGGATGTTTCAAAATCTGTTTTCATTGTGTCTGAAACAAAGCCAAATATTTTCAAACTTACATGAGAAATGAAATTTAAGATAAAAAAGAGTTTTGAAAGCATTGTTTTCTTTCCAGAAAGGGAGTGTCCCAAAGAAAATATTTCTTTTTTTATGTAGAAAATGTCACTGACATATTTTTTCATGAAAAACAGTTACCATATGTGGGGAGAAAGGAAAAAAGTGAAAATTTGGGCATAGTTTGGGTGTTTGCAAAGGACCCATGACTTGTGGGGTGGAACTACTGCTGGTGACAGTGTGAGTGAGGCAGAGGCTCTTCCACAAGCGCAGGCTGTGGTGTGGTGACACTTGGACAAGTGCTGGCAAGCAGACGTGGAGGCATTTTAGGCACTCCTGAACCAGAATGAAGTGCTTACTCTGGATATACCATAGTGCTGCTTTCAAGAAATGACACAAAATAATGATGAGGCTGAGAATGTAGATTGCTTGCAGATGGCAACTGGAGACAGGAGCAGTGGTGGGACATGCACTCATCAGGATGGGAAAATAAAGGAAAAATTGTAATAGCATCATGAAGTTGAGTAAAAGGTAATTGATGCGAAAGCACTGGAGAAATCATGTGTTTCTGCTCTGCTTTCTCGCACCAGCTCCCTGGAATTTTCTCATGGTGAGGGTTTGGTAGAGTCATGCCATGCGGCTGCCTTCTGCTCCCGCTGTCCCTAGCAATGGTGGGACCCCTGGTGAGACATGGGACTATCTGGCTGCCCCACTTGGAAACAGGCTGGTACTGGGTGAGGAAGGATGAACTGGAAAGGGGCTGGTGGAATAACAGCCCTGGTGCCTCTGGCATTCACACCATATGGTCCTAGCTTGCTAACTTTGGCCATTGATGGGCAATATATCTATTTCTCTGTTATATCCTTAAAAAAAAACCCAAACACATAAACAACAACAAAACAAACAGAACAACAAAAAACCAACTCTAGATGTTTTTCTGTATTGCTTTCTTCCTTTGTTATTTCTGATTTTTTTTAAGTTCTGATGAACTTAGCCTGGATTTAGGTACAAGAAAGAAGGATCCATCACACCATGCAAAGCCTCAGCACCTCGACCAATTCATGCTGCACTACAAATGTGCAGAACATGCCTGAGCTAACTCAGTGTGACAGCCTCGTGCAGTGACCCAGGACGTCTCTCTTAACAAGTTTATTTGTTCTTTTTTTTGGGCGGTTATTTGTTACAGAAAATGTAGAACCACAGACTTCAGATGCATTGATATTCAGATCTCTGTTTTAGGCAGGATGCCTGGGCTGGGTTTGCTCTTTTGATCACTTACAGGCGAGGGCTCCAGTTCAGAAAAATGGGTTTTCACTGCTTTTCTGCCAGGGGGACGTAGGCACAGCTTTGCACCAGTAACACTATGACAAGCGCACTGCGTGTTCCCACCAGCTTCATCCTCCTATTCCTCCACAAACCAAGAGCACAAGTCCAGGAAGGACTTTGTGAGGTCCATTCTTGGCCTCGAAGGAGCCTTGGTGCTGCCCAGGTCTCTCTGGGCAGTCCCTGAAACCCATGGCCCCATTGGGAATGGAGCTCCTGGGAGGCTAGTCTGGAGGATCCTGAGCACTGCCCATGGAGGAGAAAGGTGTCAGGAATGCACGGGAATGTGTTGTGGAGAAAAGAGAGCGCCTGTATGAAAAATGGCCCATTCTTACCACTGACTCACACACAGACGTTGTCCCAGACTGCAAAAATATGATATCTAAAGCCACAGTTAAATAGTTCATCAGAACAGATTGGTGGGTTTTCATTCTATTTTCTTCCAGGCTTTTACAGGAGAATCCTGCAAGAACGACACTTTTGCTACAACACGAGCTCTCCATTTGGCCCAATAAGGGCAGCTCCCATCGCCCACATGCCTCCCCATCCCCAGACCCCAGGCAGTTGTACAATTACTGCATCCTTTCCCTTAATGAGCCATTTGCTACTATGCTGCTTCACTCCCACTGCTAGCAGGAATTGGCGCCTCCCGGACCTCGCTCTGCCGCTTTCTGTTTTTCAGTCTCTACTGTTCAGGCTATATTTGGCTGACAGCAGAATGACAGGTGTATTTTTACAACTGTTTCTTTTAGCTTGACAAAACGCATTCATCGTCAAAATGACGGTGATTGGTCAAATTATCGCATCTCTGCAATAAAGCTAGCAGCGTTAGAGTAAATGATGTATTTTTTTTCCCCCAGCTTTTCCAGTCCTAAACTTTCCAGCATGCTTTATGAGCAGCTGTATTCTCGTGCAAGTGCAATTATTTTGTCTGTGTCCAAAGCACCAAACAAGGGGTCTGGGAGCAGTGCAGCTGTGCAAGGCAGAGGCATTGCAGTGGCTGGGGCTGAGCTGAGTGAGCTCTCTTTTCCAGGTTAAAAGCCTGCTTTTCACAATCTGTCCCATAAGTAGCAACAATAATAACAAGTATGCAACAGCAGAACCCCCTTCCTTCAGTCCTGTCCACTACCAGACTCTAAAAGTGGTGGTTTCTTACTCCAATTTCTCATAAGTTACCTGCTTTATTGCATCTAAAATGATTTAAACTAAATGCATTTATAATAAAGTATTTGCAGAAGTAGATAATAGCATCTCCAGTCTCAGCTAGGAGCACAAAGTCTCCTTAAAATATTGCCTTACATCTGTGCACTCAGCTTGCACTAGCAAACTCTGTACAGCAAAAACTGCAAATGGATACTTTTGATCTGTCTTGCAAAACAAATAAAAAGATCTGAAAGCAAGTATTTTGAAGAGCATTTTCTCTGTACATTTGCTTGACAAGGAGTAACAGTGATAAGGGAAGCCCACAGCTCCCCTGCCCCTCATTCCTCTCTGAATATTTGGTCCAGGCAAGGCCAGAGAATATTGCCTCAACGTATTGATCTCTCCAAATCGTATTAAGACATGCAGCAGGTTCAGGCGTGTCTCAGAAATACGTTTGCACTCTTCCCCTTGTTTTGATTTTTTTGTTGTTGTTCCTGTTTCTCTATTAAGCTTAATTTTAAAATAATCAAGATGTAAATTCATCCCATGTATACACCCATTTTTTTTCTCAGTGTTGTTTCAGTTGAAAAAAAGTCAAAAAGCCTGGGCTGACTGTGGCTACCCAGGGTAATCCCATCTGGGAAGAGGCTGCTGTTGTCATTGTCTTTACCATGAAGGTGAGCTCAGCTCCCAGTCTTGCTGCTGCAAGGGTGAAATCCTCTTTTCTCTGCAAAATGGAAAGAGGCTGCAGCCGTCATGCAGTCTGCAGTGCTTTGCTCCAGGGACGGGATGCTCTAAAGCCTAGGGAGACTGCTCCTGAGGCTGCAGCACGTAAATGCACGTAGGTGCAGCATCACACCAACACGTTTCCTCACTGGGCTTGAAGAATTTGGTAGGTCTCAGAATGTCTCCAATTCCCAAAATGGAAGCATGGAATGCATGTGCCTTGCTTTCCAGCTGAGCTGAGCAAGCCTCATCCACAGCCCAGGTCTGCACCTGCAGCAACAGTTGCCAACGCATTTAACTACCCACACTGGGTGGGAGAGCATATTTTATGTCTTGATCCAGCTGAGACATCACTTCCTGTATCAAAACCGTACGCAGAACAACAGCCACCGCTTCCAGACAACATAAGCAAAAACACAGTACATAAATAACTGCATCAGGGTATACAGCCATGGCTCAGAAAGCTCAGCATACAAAGCTGGTCAACCTTGTGTCTGATAAAATAACCCAGGAGTTGGGCTCAGTGATCCTTATGGGTCCCTTCCGACTGGGGATGATTCTATGATAACCCAAACCCAGCACCTGCAAGGGAACAAGGTGACCTGGAATGTCTCAGGTGAAAATGTAGGGAAGAAGGACAGATTTTCTTGAAGGTGCACTGGTTGGGAAGTCTGGTGTTCAGTGCTCTCAAAAGTCCCACCAGGTCCCTGCAGGCTTTGGCTCGCAAATCTATACAAATGAAAAAACGTTTTTTACTTAATTAATTGACTAACTTAGGTGTTCACAGCTCATCACTCACCTAAAACAAGAAAGTGAATAAAACAGAAATACTCAGAAAGCACAAAATAAATCTACACCAGATTTTACCCTCTGATAGGCACAGCAACCTCCCTGTGACTTCAGGGAGACATTCGTGTCTTGGGTAAAGGAAGGTCCTAAAAACTTATTGCCTATGGTCTGTTCTCTTAAACCTGTCCAATCTGTCTAGCAGCACCTCAAGGACATAGAGAGTACACAGTCATCAGTAAATATACATTACTGATTTGGTCGCATAAATCTTGGAAAATGGTCCTCTCTCCCCATTGTAAGAGACACCCAAAAAATTGACTCAGAAAAGGCAAGCATTAAAGAAATTATTATCAAAATCTCTGAACAATGACCCCCATCCGTCCCTAGCTCTCCCATCTACACATTTTCCTTGGAAAGTAGCTCAGTACGAAAAAAATATGGATTAAAACGTGATAAAATCACCAGATGACCTATTACAAATGACAAGGTTAATATTCTCCTAATCAATCACCATACATTTCCCAACACGACAGTTCAGATAGCTGCAGAACGGATTTGTGCATTCATCATGAAGAAGGCAAAGGCTATCCCCCATCTCTGCAGGCCATCTGGGTCTAATCGAGAGCGAGGGGCCCCATCGCCTTCCCGCTCACAATTACCGCATCCTTTCACTAAACAAACTGACGTGTGGTTTTTGTAAAAGCACAGGGGATCTGAGCCAGGATTCTAGAAATTCTCAGTATTTCCTCTGGTGCCTAGTAAAGATCATATCTTTGACAAGCTGTGAACTAGCTGTGCTTGGACAGGTCCTTAGCTGGTAAGTGAGGAGGACTGCAGGAGCACTGGGCTTATGGTTGCGTGCCAACGTCTATAAAATGAGCGGTACCTCATGGATCTGGTCCCGCCACCGCTCAGTCATTTTGCTACCAAACTTGACCATGAGGCATCGGGGAAAAGGAGCTGGGTTCCATCTGCATTTCCTCCAGGAAAGACTTGTTGAAGAAAGGCTGTAAACCCTGCTTCCTGCTGGGCCCCATTTGGTCCAGATTGCTGAAGGGTTTCTCCATCTCTAACAAATGTTCATGTCATAAGGTACTGCTTTTGTTTATTATCTTTGTTGGTTTTGTTATTATTAAGGTTTTGTCTTATTTAACTATCAAGAAAACAGCCGAATAGCCATCATTACTTATGTGGGCATGACAGCCTTGATTCCCAATGGCAATCCCTCTTCTCCCTACCCAACAGACCAACATATGGATGATTCCATGGGAGCTTTCCTAACAGAGCTCACAGATCAGCTCCTGGGGTGGGTCACCATGTTTACTGCACCATGGAATGCCCATCCGTGGTTAAGTCCCCACACTGCCAGGGTGGCTTTGCAGTGGGAGGAGGTTATGGAGCCCAGGAGACACTCAATGGGAGGCTGTGAGGACCACAAGGATGCTCTGAGGATGTTTTCAGTGCGGCAGCGCTTGTGAATTACCCAACTCCTGAAGGAGTGTCTGGCAATGATGAGGGAGTAAATTGGGATGAGGCTTGGGCTCATAAAATCACATTTTATGAGATGGAGCTTCCAGGCCCGTGCACCACGGATAGGATTTGTGAGCCCAGCTATACTAACAAGAGCATAATGCGATTGGACACGTAGTTACTTCCATGTGTGCCTGCCAGCCAAGCGAGGGGGAAAACACAAAGAGACACTTTGAAAGCTAAACCGGCGCACGACGCGTGATCAATAACGAGAATTGGCAGAGCCGGTCCCGGCAGAGGCCATTTGCAATCAGCCAGCATCGCCACAGCGGGGGACGCCACGTCGCAGCGAGAAGTTAATCACCTCTCTCTGCGTTATGCATGAGGCTGTTGATTTTTGCCGGCTTTGGTCTTTTGTCAGTGAAAACACAGCAAATGGGATGAGAGATGTTGTCTAACAGCCAAGGCGATAGCTTTCTTCCCAAGGTGTTGGGCGTGTGCAACTGAGCGAGTCAATGGCCAAGGGGTCTCATCGCCACTGGCTGCGGGTGGCTTTGTCCTGGCCGATGGGGACAAGGGTCCCAGGTAGATATGTCCAGGTAGAGAGGGCTCCAGCTTCCCTAGGAACCTGGCTGTGCTCTGCCAGCCATATATCGGTGGAGCGATGTTGTGCTCCAGGCAGGAACATGACCAGGGCTGCAGGGAGAAAAGAAAGTGCTCCTCCTTCCCTGCTGTAGCATGAGGTTGAAATTAAATCATTATTATGTTTTAATTTGTGGGTTTATCCTGTATTTATTTATCACTCACATAGAAATACATGCTCAGGAAGAGGTGGTGCCAGTGGGCAGGAGTGGGCTCACTGCTGTTCTCCTGCATTTAGGCCTTACTGCAGGTGCCCACAAGAACCAAAGTGGGGCAAGATCCCTCCTTGGCAGCACAGGGAGCTGCATATGAGATGAAAACTTTGGAAACAACCTTGCAACCAGACTGTCACTTGGAGGACGCTGTGACAGCTGAAAAAGCATCACATTCGTTACAAATGTTCTAATGAGACACAACTAGCGCTTCTCGCTCTGAGAACACAAACCCTTCCCAGCACCTCTCCCATCCCACCACTGCATTAAAAACAACTCGAGCATTGAAAAGCAGATTTTTCATTTACCTAAAATAGGAAAGGAAGAAACAGGCTTGAATTTGGTTAAAGCAGAGAGATTTTTGAGCACGGAAAAGGCAATTAATGCTGACGCAGGGCTCACACTGGGGGCATGCAGGCTGCACATCGCACTGCTCCTCTCCACGAACAGAGAGCCAGAAATCACTCCTCTGCAAATGGCAGCAGGGAGCAGCACTGCAGCTCGCACCCAAATGAGTATTAGCAAAGGGCAAAGGGTAGGAGAGGAGTGGTGGAGCCATTTGTACACAAATTAGTGCTGCTGTCTTGTGCGTGCCCAATAGGTGCAGCTGAGGCATCTATTCTTATATGAAAATATAAATATAGACATTTACTCCCCACTGCTCTCCCTGCACAGAAACCTTCCCTGCAGTCACCATTTCAGTGCTGGCTCTGATTTATCCCCTGTGCCTTGCTCTGTTCCTCCTACCTGGGACCCAGCAAGGCATGGAAGAAAATTAAAAAATTAAGCAAAACGAGGTGGTGATTTATTGGTCCCTGGAAACAGCCATCCATCGGGCAACACACACTTTGCAAGGAACATCTGCAGCCATTCTCAGTGCTTTCTTCCCTCAAATCTGTTGGCCAAGCCCCCAGTGCGTTGGCTCTTCTACACACATGCTTGGGTGTGGGACCGAGCCCATTGCCAGCCCCAGAGCAATGCAAATAAAATCTTTGATGGATCCCAGGATATTTAATTTTCGGAAATTTCCCCTTCCTGCCACATGCTGGGGTGAAATGGCAGAGCAATGGGAGCATGGGGGCAGGAGGATAGGGATGCGGCCACTCTGCTCCTCACACCGCGCGCTGCGGAGGGAAGAGCTCTTGGCCATGATCTGATCTCCTCATTACCGAGCAGTAAATGCAAATGAAAAGTTAATGGTTGCCAGGGCCCCGACCACACCGCCTCGTTCCCTCTGCTGATAGCACCAGTGATCTAATTAAAGCGGTGTGCACGAGCGCTTAAATATACATGCCCTGGAGGTAGGGTTACTGCATATTTTTAGTCTCGAAGTAAAAGTTATTTAATGTGTGCTGATTTGTGTAACCGAATGCCCTTTAATATCTAATTTTCACTACCAACTGCCAATAAATACTTCATCGTGCCGAGGAAACACCCAGTAATTACTGTTTTAAGCCAAAGCAGCGCATTATCCAGACAGATTTATCCAGAGGGATGGAAAGGCAGCCTCCTCTTCAAAGGATTCACGCTGCAGACAAGTGGGGGAGCAGAGCTGGGGAGAGCATCTGATAGCAGAGAAGGGCTGGGTGCTTCAGGATGAGCACTGCCCCCAGCCCCGAGTGCTCTCCTGCCAGATGTGCAGGGCTGAGGGCAACGTCTGGGGATATGCTGGGGGCATCGGAAAATAGCTCAGTGATAACAGGTTGGGGAGAGGGTGTGCTTGTAGGGTATGAGTCATCCTGAGTGGCCTCATTAGACTCATTAACACTGGGATGGAATTAACACCGGGCTGTAACTAACACTGGGATGTAATTAACACGGGGGTGAAATTAATGCTGGGAAGAAATTCCCAATGCCTGGAAAGCTCCCAGCCACCGAAAGTGAAGGGATGGTGAAGGGACAATGATGCTCCTCCGCACTTTGCTTCACCCCTCTGAATAAAAAGGAGGAGAGAAAGGGGCTGGGTGATCTCTTTAAAAAAATCCATCATTTTATTTCCCCTATGCACAGCCTTCTCGCCATGAGAAGCTGGAAACCATTTGGCAGTGCGGAAGGGATTTGTACACAGGACTTTGCTTCAGAGCATAAATTCTCCAAAACCTGGGCTTAAAAAAAAAAAAAAAAATCTTGGAAATCTCCCTTTGAACTTCTCCATCCAAGCCCTCGCTGTGCCAAATTTCTCGACTGTTTTGATTCTGGTTCCATTATGGCTTACGGATGTCGGGATCAAAACGAAACGTGTGCGCCGGTGTCTTTGTGTGGGTTGGACGTCTGATTTCTTTCAACTAAACACAGGAGAGAATGTGAATGAAAGAGGAGACCCCAACCCCGTTCCCGGGGGAGGATGTTTGGGAAAGCAAAAGGCGCTGGGAAAGAAATCAATTTGGGACACTTGAAATGGCGATGAAAGGAAGAGGGGATCGGAGCCTGGGGAGATGTGAGGAGCACAGGAGAAAGGCGGATGGCGCAGTGAGAGGCAGGGGAAGCATGAAAGCAGAAATGGGCAGGGACCAGGAAGGGAACCCGCCAATTAACCACGGATACTGCCTCACAGGGCCTTTCCTCGTCAGTGCCTGAGGATGCTGAGGGCAACCACAGGGTTGCATTCAGAACTCCATGCCAGTAATATTGATGGCAATTACAGATGTGTAGGGCTCAAGCCCTCAAATTTCAGGGCAAATAGTACCATTTGTGTATATTTTCCTTAATTTCCTAAATTTTGCATAATGCAGTGGACAGTTAAAGGAATTTTGTACTGCAGTGATGTCCTTAGGACAGCACACAACGTAGAAAGGAGTGAGCAACTCACACCAAGATCATCAGACACTGCTGGTGAATGCTAAATATTCCTTACATTGCAGCGCACCGGCTGCGGAGCCAGACCCTTGCAGCATGTGCTCGTGGCCGCCCTACAGCTGGGGCCAGCTGCCTGCCATTGTGGTCAGACAAAGCACGAAAAATAAAAACACACAGCTCAGGAACAGCTCCAGGAGATATTTATGTGCATTCTCATAAAGCGCTGGTTAAATACAGGGTGATATTTTAATTTGTCACTTAACACTGACACAGCTTTATCTTCATTTTTTATTCTCAGGCAGAAAGCAAATGAGGCTGGGGAGGAGCTGGGTCCCATCAACATCCCTGAGCAGCTCCTGAGCCCAGCCCCAGACTCCAGGCAGTTTTTTATCCACACAATACAGTGCCTATCACCTTTATTTTCTGCCTAGGTGACATGAAACGTCACACAGGACGTTAGGTGGAGGAGGGCCGTCTCCCTGCCTGATGTCTCTAGCTGTACAAGGAGCACAGGAGCCCATTGAAGTGCTGAGAAGCCCGGCTCATTTCCACCCTCCTCCCCCTCATAAAGCTAAAAATAGTTCATCTTGTTTAAAGAACGGTTGTAAAAAGCCCTGAAAATCCCCAGCCATTTAAGACATGGAGATAAAAGACCAAAAATTATGACCAGACAGTATGAATGGCCTGGCTAAGCCATTCATCACCTCAAGCAAAAACTTTTTTCCAGCTCTCCCCACCAAGCGCTATCACTTCCATCAGGGGTGACACAACCTGTGTGCTCGCAGAGCAGGCAGATGGACACGAACCTGCCGTCCCCCTCCCGCTGGCAGCACGGCCGCATCCATCACGACACGTACAGCCCTGACACCAAAATGATTTATGTCCCGATGGGGCCACAGCAAAAATGAAAATAAGGCTCAGAGGAGTTCCTCCTGACAAATACCAATGTTATCAGCACAGCCCCACTGAGGACACTTATTTTCCTCCCAGCATTCAGCAAGAACCAAGGAGCTATTGTGCGGGCCAAGGTCTTTATGAGGATGTATAACTGTGTCTTCATTAAGATAAAAGGGGAGCTCTGGGAAAAAGAAAATAGAAAAAACTCTTTATTATGCTTTTAGTCAGAAATTGCAGAGGGCTGGTGCTACAGGAATCACGACCCAGAGATGTTAGCACAAGCACTAGAATAGCCCTTGGGCCACCCAACATCCCTTGGCACACCTGCATTGCTGCAACACCATGGGCAACGCTCTCGACCAACGAAAGTTAGCAAACACAATGCTTCGGTTTCCACGGAAACCGAACCTTGGCCTTTAGTCCCATATCTCAGCACATTTCATTATCCTCCCTAGTCTGGGGCAATGAATTACTGGTTGCTGGATGCTGCCGCCTCCGTGTTACATGGCCGCGGCTATGACCGTGCAGGGCACTGGAGATGAGCCACAGCTGCCAAAGCCATCAGTGCCTGTTAGAAGGCTTCTCCTAGGTGCAGATCACAGAATATTGTGGCTTCTACTGAGCCACTTGAGTTTTTTTTTTTTTTTTTTTTTTTTTTTTTTCGTTTTTTCTTTTTTTTTTTTAATCGCTGTCAGTCTGTCTGCTTTCTGCACAAATAACAAGCATCTATGGGTTTCAACAAAACCCTTACTCAATCAGTCATGTAAAAGAGTTTTTATATTATACCATCCATACCTTGTACGGGTTCTTTCAGCTGATTGCATTAATAATTATCCATAGAAACAATGATGCTAAATAGGGTTTAATGAGTGTCTCCTGGCTGGGATTATCCGCTTGGGTTTCTGCATGAACGACTGTGTCGTTCGCCGTTTGTTGCTATGAGCAGAACACATAAAGCAGGAAATCTGGAGTGAAGCCGTTCTCACCACAAGATGCTTGCTGAAATCACGTTTTATAAAAAGACCCTTAAGAAACGCTGGCCAGCTGGAAAGGTCCTGCTATTCAAAATTACCTGGTATGAATACAGGAAAGCAACAAAAGCCCATCTGGAGTAGAGGTGCTGTGGTTGATATCCCGGGACCAGCAACGGGCTTGGAGGGGGCTTCATGGGCACAAACCTGAACCTTGCGGACCTATCATCTCCTCTGGGCACTTCCGGGTGCAGCCACCATCCCTGCACACATTGCTGCAAATAGCTGCTTTGTTGTCCTATTAACTAAAGGGGGCAAAGAAATTTCCGAAGGACATGGGGAACTACAGCCACAGATGGACCCCATGCTATTCCCCAAAACCAACAGGCGATGGGAGTCAGGTGCTTAGGAGAGTGACTGCTCTTTTTTTTCCCTTTTCCTTTTTTTTTTTCCCTTCTGAATAAATAAGTCTAAAGGAATTATCAGATGTCTCCTAGGAAAGATGGTCAGCCCAGGTGATGCTGTTGGCAGCTGGATATATGCCCACTCTTCCTAAGCAAAACCAAGCCAAGCGCCTCAAAAAATGGAGAGAAGAAAATCTCCATTCACTTCATTTTCACTTCTTAGCAAATTCCCAATTTTGCGTAATAAGTTTCAGATATTTAAAAAAATTCATTAAAACGTATTAAAAATAGCACTGTGATATTTTACTGCGTTGCTTTGCTGTATTTGGAAGTAATGTTTCCAAATGGCTTTGGAACTGCCAGTTTGCTTTGACTTAATATTTCTTATAGTTGGAAAAAAAGCCTGAGATACGTCAGGAAGTAATTTTTCTGACTGATATCTCCACTTGAAGTTGCTTAAGCTGAAGTTTGGGAGGCAGCATTTTAAACTGAGGCAAATACGGCTTTCAGAATTTCCCACACAATACAACAATATTTTTAAAACTGCAATTGACATCAGAAGAAAAGAAAGAAAGGACAAGTATTTTTCCATAAAAAGCATTTTTGAGTGGAAAATCATTACTGGGTCTGGAAATAGCAGGTGCCAGCCTGGGCACACCCTGCTGTGAACCTGGAACCCCCAAACTCAGTGATCACTTCTGCAGCTCTCTGCTGGGTTCAGACTCCCATGGCTTTGGCCTTTGCCCCAAAAGGCCTTGGCCTTCCCTGTTAGATTTTTCTCCTTACATGTGAATATATTGAGCACATGGCAACAGTGATTGAGGCAGCACAGTGAGCTCACCCTACTACTTCCAGAAGAGCAATCTGTGCACCTGACGACCTTTCCTTACAGCACTTTGGGGCTGACCTCCATCCTGCATCACGCTGATTCTCCGCCTCAAAACATTTCGTGTTTTATCCTATGCACTGTAGATACACAAGGCAATTATTTTATGGTAATATAACATACCATCCATTGTGGCATTTGAAGCAATGATTTTATTTTCCTGAAAGTTCAAACTTCAAGCATAAGAGATCACTCAGGAAAGAAAATTCACTTAGTCATACCCGCTTTTAATTTTGGACAAAGATATTACGAAGGAAAGCATGAAAAGATTCAAAATGCGCTGATCAGCTACGGTGACTGCTCTGAGCTTTTTGAAGGTAGAGTTATGTGTTATTCATTAAAATCATCACAGCAAATTAAAGAAAAATTCTCTCACTGGGGGTCAAAAGGATTCCTTCAGCTTCTTTCAGTGGGAGAAGCCTCATGGAGACATCTCTTGAAATATCTAAAACTGCAGCTTCTAAAACAGCAGGATTGGGTAGAGGATGGCATAGGTCACTGCTACCTAACGTTGGACTCTGGAGTCAGAAACAGCTGATGCTGCAAGAAGAAAGCCTGCCAAAACGTACTTGGATTAGAATCCTCAGCACAATACACATTTACTTGCTAAATATCTTAGAGCTAGAGTGCTGCTAGAATGTTCATGGTATTACAAGTTGCTGCAACTTCAGGGTTAAGTTTTGGTTGTTTCCTATTAGAAACGTGCTCTGGGAATTGGGGCTCTATGTCTTGCATTGCACAAGAAAGGAGGGAGGGTCTTCTTTCAAATCTCGGCTTCCTCTACTTTTTCCCCCCTCCCCCCCCCCACACTCTTTTTTCTTTTGCAAACACTCTTACAAGGTTATTTTTCCTGCGGCGTTTCACAGCATGGGCCAGGATTTGGCAAGTGAGTCATCACTTTCAATGCCAAGGGTGAGAAATATTATTTTAGAAATTAAATGCTCAGATTCAGGAAACAAATCCCCTTTAAGGTGTCTCCTGAAGTGGATCCCAAAAGGAATGTGTTTGTAATTAAGTCATCTTGAAAAAATGTTGGCTTCTGCACTCAGTGACTGAACGTCTCCCGCCTTCTCTTTGTAAATATTGATAGTGGATTTTGTGAATTCCAGCAAATTCACCATTTCACCTCATAAATGAGCTGACAATGAAACAAAATGCTTGAAAATGTAGGCTGTGCTTTCTCAGTTAATTATGTGGCTTGTGACGATTGGTGTAGCCTATGAAGTCAGAACAGAGCAAAGAGCTCCGATCAAATATGGTCTTCGTTTTTGGCCGCATATGGCCGGTGTCTCTGCAATTAGGGCTAATCCTAAAGTACACAGTTTGTTATTCAGGCTCATTCTTTTATCTTTCCCATATGTATTTCATTTTGTAAGCAATGCATTTCCACTCTTCCTGATTTTGTACTCTTCTTATAAAATCAGCAAAGCACACAATCATTAAAGGGATTCTCGTGTGATGGCCTCATTCTGAAGTAACGTCAGATGGACAAAGTTCAGTGCAACCCTCACCTGCTCTTAGTTTATTGCAAATGTGATTAAAATTTTATCTGAGATCTTTTTTCCTGTGCTTAGCTCTTTGTATTCCCAAAATTATTTCTGCACAATCCTACCTTCCCTCCATGTTAATGGGGCTGTGCTCATGTAGAAGAATGGGAAGTTGTGTGCGACATCTCCAGCTGTGTGAGGAAACCCAACCCAGCACAGAACACCGCTGAGCCTTCAAAATGCGGGCAATCCATTGCTTCATCTGAACCTTCTTGAGGGGAGAATGCTGTCCTGTGACCCATCAGATAACCAGTGCACAAGGCACCTGGTGGAGCTTTTATTTGTGCATCCGCCACCATTAAATGCACAAACTTGTCTCCAAAGGAAAGGCTCTTTTTCAGCTTAGTGCACCATCCAAAGCACCATGGAATGACAGGTACATGACAAACAGCACAGGTGCCCTTTCCAGAACCCTTCTGCAGTTTGGCACTACTTGCCTTGGGAATTTCAGGCTTTTGCAAACAGAACAGCAAACAGCCTTTCATTTTCCAACATCTCTTCCTCTTGCTGTGGTTTCTCCTAAGAGGCACAGAAATATGACTTTTACATCCCCAGCATGGAGATTTGCAGGTGTAAGACATATGTTGTCTTTTATGGGCAATTTCAGCCCATCAAGAAGTGCATCGTGCTTCTTGATCAGGTATCTCTCTGCTATGGGCAAGTCAGCCAGGACCAGGCTCACGTGATGTGATAGGCAGCCTGTGTGACGTTCAGTTCAGGGATTCTGGCTTCTAATACTCTGAATTTCAGCACAGAGCTACATTTTAAATCATGCCAGCACCCACAGAAGCTGACACAATGCTCCTTGCACAGGATTAATTATCTACAGCATGTGCCAGATAAATCAAGGATGATGAGCCACTTACAGATGAAATGAAGACTTCAAAGACTGCTTTTACAGGGCTACAGGTCCCCATGCAGCTCTCCATGCCCTCACCTCCACAGTTTTGCTTTGATCCATACACTGACAGAGCAAATTGCCACCTTGCTGCAGTGATGAGATGCCTGCTGTGCAAGGAGCACAGTGCACACCAGCATCATTCAATTACCCCTTGCAACACATCTGTGAGATGAGATCTGCCAGCATTGAGGAGATGGGTGCTGAGCTCCCAGCAAACCACTGTTGTAGAGGAGGAGACCTTGAGGAGGCTGCCCCTAGCGTACTCCCAAGCAAAGCACCTGCTGTGCTGCAGGAAAAATTGGGGAGAAGCATCCACATCCTCCCTTCAACCCATAGCCAGGGGGTAAAGCATTGCTGAGGGTTTGGGGCCAGCCCACAAGCACCATCTCTGCACTCTCTCATGTGCAAATGAAAGCACAAGGTCAATCCATCCAGCATGGGCTGCTGGGGTGCGTGCAGTGCTGGCCACACTCCTGGGCTCAGCCGCCTGCTGCAGATCATCCTTCTGTCGAACCGAGAGGCTGGAGGAGGTCTTGGCTTCCAGCTAACTGCAAAAATAAACAGGGGAAAGGCATTATGCATCTACGGGAAGAGCCTGAGTTAATGAAACATAGCTACAGTCTTCCGGACTTGTGTAACATTTGCATTTTTCTAACTTTAGTAATTTGCCAGACTTTGGCTCTGGCTTTGATGAAAGAATAATTACTTGTTTTCATAAAGACGAGTGTTGATTTAAAAATGCTAGCTCCACTTTGTGAATTCAAGGGGAAATGCTTTGCTTCGTATCAATCAAGCTCTTTTAAGCGATGCAAGCTCATTTCACGCTCTTCTCCTTGATTTCTGTACCCTGTGTTCAGCAGCAATAGCAAAGCACAGAAATGAAGCCTGTTTTGCAAAAATAGCTTTTGCAGAAAAACATTGCAGGAATTCAAGGTTTAAAGTGGATGCCTTGCTTCGTCTTGTCTTGTTTGTGAGAACCAGGCAGGAAAGTGAAGAAATCAAGAGCATCCAGTGCTGGGGATCAATGCTGCCTGGTCCAGGTGCCCAACTGAAATGCCACTCCAGGTGTCCTGTGGGGACAGCAGAGACATCTGCAGAAGATAAAGCCCACTCAAGGCTTTTGTCATTATTTGGAAGTGCTCCAGTCACTTCTGGCCCCATGCTTTAGCACCCCTAGGGACCGGTTGGGGCTGGGTGACTTGAGTTTCTCAACAAGAGGCTGCAGAACACATGGGTGGATCCCAAGGGAGGCTGAAGAGCATCTTCCAAACCACACGGAAAACATCTTCCAACACAAATGGGGAGCATCTTCAGACCCACATGGAAGAACATCTTCCAACTCACATGGAGTCACGTGCTGGAGCACAGCTCGAGGCTCATCACGCCTTGGGGCTGGCAGCAGGAGCAGAGCAGATAGCTCCTACCAGAGCCTAGAAGACAGGCAAGGACCAAGGGACAACGCTCAGGGTAACCACCTCACTAGCCTTGTATCAATAAAAGCTCCCTGTGTCCACCTGCACCAGGGGTTTTAGGAGCTGTTTTCCATGGGAAAAGGTCTTTGAATCTATTCACTACTGAAAAGCCTGATTCTGGAGAGTAGAAAGGCCTGAGGAAGAATTATAAAAATAAGCTTCAAAAGCATACTTTATAGTGTCGGGCTAATAAAATTGGTCTTTCTGCCTTAGCAAATCATGTACTTGGAGATGAGCTGGGTTCAGTATGGTAACGTGGAAGAGATTTCAGAAAGCTTTTTAATCCAGAGGAAAATGGCATGGGATCCAGTGATTGGAAAGGCAATTCATGCCAAGACTGAAGGGCACCATTTGCACAGAAAAGCTACTACATATAGAAATAATCACAGGGAGGTGACCCTGCTGCTCTGGTGTCCTTTGGGCACCCTCTCTGGGCTAGGAATGAAACCCCAAGTCCAGTGTCCAGGCTCCAGGGCTGAGCAGCAGCTGCTCCTTGCTAATGTTGCATTGTGGAGAGCCTAAGCAGGCATCTCGATTCTTTTGACAAAAAGCCTGTGCTTTAGCTTGAAAAATAGATCACAGCCTGTCTCTTGTTTCCTGGGTAAACCTCACTTTGCACAGTGGAATATAGATGCATTTTCTCTCTTCTCATCCTTATTTGTCTTGGCACAACGCTAATTGTTCCTGTAAACCCTGATTACCACAGGGCATGCTGCTAAACTAGATGGACTCTTTCCATTTCCACACCTAAAGGCTGCAGTGTTTTACTGTGGTTTAAATCTCTTTTCTATTGTTTCAGAAACCTACCAATCTTTAAAATGGTTTCAGTTTTGATATTCCAGGCTATTGCTCATGAAAGCAAAAGAGGCTGCTCCTCTTCCTTGTCTTCCTTCCTGAGACATAAAATGAGCATCCTTCTTAGCCGCTTTTGTAAATGATCACTGACTGACATTTCCTATCAATGTGCTTCCAGGAGTGACATAGCGTAAAAAATAAGAAAGGACCACAAGAAGAGCATCCCATTCAGCACGTCCGTGGCAGCCAGCCGGGGAGCACTCAGCACCCACGCATCACTGGCTGAGAGGTAGCTTTCCTCACGGGGAAAAAAAGCACACCAAGAAACAAAGAAAGAGAAAGGAACTCACCACATTCAATCTGCTGCTCATTTTAGCGGTGGTGGAACAATAATTGAGTATATTCCCAACAGTCCCAGTGATGGTGGTTGTTCAAGATATGGGCCAGGGAATACAATTGCAGGGCAATTTCTCTGTCCTTAATGGATTTGCATTTTGCTTGCAGGCAACAGAGTGTCCTAATCTCTTGCTGGGTCTGTCTCACCGGGGGGGGGTCATTGCTGGGACCCTCTCAGCTTGGCCTGGAATAGCAAATTCCTTACGGGCCAGATGCTGCCCTCTCCATCCCCACTAAGCAATACCCACCCCGGGGCCATGTGGAGCAGGAGTGGACAGGCAATGCTGGGATGCATGGAGCACAGCGGGGTGCTGCTGAGCTGCTCGTTTTAATGGGGATCCATTTGCAAGCTGAACAAGCAAAGCGATTTCTCCTCTTCCCTTAAGGAAAGACAGGAAATATCAACCCAATAACACCAGCTAGAGTACTCTTCCTATCCAGTATCCACCTTCATGAATGTTTTTCAGTATTGGCTAATTATGTTTCGAATGACTGAGTGCTCCTCTCCACAGTCTTTCCTTAAGATGTTCTCTTGGGGGGGAAGAAAAAAAAGCTGTTTCACCCCTACTCCTGGAATAAGTTCTGCAAACAGCGTGAAACAAGAGGAGAGCCTTGCCTTGTTGTTATCACTGGGTAATATTACTGCAAAGTCACTGGAAAAATGAGATTCAACAAGAGTTGTTTTTAAGCATCCACCAACACATGGAGAATGTGATACAACACAGCTGTTGGCAGACATGTAGGCTTCTTTTATGGGGAGCAATGTCCTCTCACTTGCTTTGGGCAGGAGAGGAAGAAATGAGGTCAGCAGGAAGCCTTGTGAGCAGGGTCACCACAGCAAAATATCAAATTTTGGGGCAAGAAAAATAGCTCTGCATTCCTGTTCATTTCCAGCTCCTGAACTGCTGACCTTCAGTCACTGCCCTGGTGTCGATGGCCTCCCTGGTCTTCACAGAGGCTGCAATGGTCACACAACATTCCTGCCTTATGCAGCGCTCAAGGAATCTCTCTGCTTTCCCCTCACAAGCTGCGATACTCTCTCCTCTTCCTTCTCATGTATCTACTTGTTCAGCATTGGTGCCCATCATAGGTACAATATGGAAGTGGAAGTAAATGATGGGGGGAAGAGAGGGATTTCAAGAGGGATTTCAAGAGCTGAGCTGCACTTGGAAATTCTCAAGATACGCCTCATCAGTTTAATTGAGCAATTACAGTTTCTGCTAACAGAAAAGGAAAGATGGGACCTGAAAAATATGGAAATACACTGACTGAATGGCTGTCTTATGGTTATTTACGTGACCTCAGGAGTTAACAGTGGAATCAAAGAGAGAAGTGAGAAAAAAACAAGACCAGCCAACACTTGGGAAAACCAAGGAAGGTGCTGGTGGAGGACTCACCCTTGTCTTTGGCCATACAATGAGAAGTTGACTGTCTGTATCTGAAGTTCAGGGCTACACTTAAGAACTCATACTGTAATTTCTTCATTTTTTCAGTTAAATATTTGGCAGCATTTTGAGTATTAACCCTGCTCTTCCCCCCATATTGGCCAAGAGACTTGAAATTGGATTGAATTCATGAAGTTTTGAAAAATTTGTTTTTAACACAGATGTTGCACTAACTCCATGGCTATTATAGCTGTTCTCACCCAGCTGGAAAGAAAGCATGTGTGGTTTGCAAAGCATGGTGTGATGTGGCTCAGTATCTACTGCTTTGAAACAAAGATATATTTTTCATAAAGCATAATAGGAGAGCATTGGGCTGATATTAAAGAAATATGGAACAACAGAACTGTTCTGTCCTATGAGTCATTATGCCCCTTTTGTGATCGCTCCTCTGGGGAAGTTCCTCTTTTCTGACCATCCCAAAACACATAGGGTATCCACTGCTTGGTCTCTTCCCGAGTCCCTGGGACAACATCTTACACGTCACATTGCAAGTAGATCCTCCCATAAACATGAACATTTTCTATGTCTGTCACAGGCCTCCTCTCACGTAGATTGCCTTCAGGCTGAACTTTTGTGTAATGCATTTTGACACCCCATATGGTCCCCACGGTTCTCTCAGGCACGAGCTGAAATCTTGCTTGTGTTTTTGGCAACTGCTGGTATCTGGAAGCAGTCTGTCTTTTTTTTTCCATGGCGATATTCTCATTTGGGAAGATTAATGTGATGATCAGACACTGGCAAGGAGATGGAGTAGATGACCTAATAGGTCACTTCCATCGCTAATTCCTGCGTTTTATTAAGAGGAATTCTTTGTTACTGTGGCATTAATTTGTCTGAGCTGTCACTGGTGGAGGGGATGCAGAAGAGGTGGCACTAACGGTGTCATCTAAATCCATCTTTTTTTTGGCACCTCTGCCCCTGTGAATCAAGCATACCATCTGGTGAGCGGGCAGGCTGCCATCCCAGCAGATGGGCAGGAGTGTAGCTAGCAATGAGACCATGTACCATCAAACATGCTGTTGGGCAAGGATTTCCAGCAGGAATAGCAAAACAACTTTTCGTAATGAGCTTCTGGTTCCCTGGGTAGGGAGACGGGCCATGTAGCTCCCTAGGTGGGGTCCCCAAGGAAGCGGCCAAAACTCAGCAATAGGGCCAAGTGGGATTTGGCAGGCAGGGCAGGAGGCCAGCGATTCTCCTGTGTCATGGGTACCATCATTTTGCCCATCCCACCCATGGCAGCAGGGAGCTGCCAGGTTTCCAATACAACCGGGATTGTGTTGCTTGGCACCTGCACCCAGGGACTTTCACAGAGAAAGAAGAACCTTTGGTCCAAAGGTTCTTCTAAGAGCAGGAAAAGAAAGAATTAACATAACTGCTACACACACATCTCCCATTTACACCAACATGAGCATTTGCTTTCAGATCTCGTTCCTGTTGCTGTGACAAACACTGACAAGGCACTATTTAGTGCTATGGAATATTTTTAGCAGGGCAGCTATTATTATAAAATGATCACTTTCCCATGAGATGTGGGATGCTATTTTTCTCTTAACATCTGATTTACTTCTTTTGATCTCAGGATCCCAATGAAACCAAGCACTTTCTGCCTGGGGAATGGTGTCAGCATGCAGACCATCACCAGGTGAGCCATGCTGGGCATCACTGAGGATAGAATCATGGAATCATTAAGGTTGGAGAAGCACTCTGCGATCCCCCAGCCCAGCCCTACCCCACCATGCCCACTGAGCCATGGTCCTCAGTGCCACATCTCCACGGCTCTGGAACACCTCCAGGGATGGTGACCACACCACTCTCTGGGCAGCTGTGCCAGTGCCTGGTCGCTCTGGGGCACTGTAGTTAGTTTTCATCTTCACACACCAGTCCCCTTGCACTTAATCAAGTCATGTAGCACTTCTGTAAATGCACACATGCAAATGGTCCTCACTACCCATCAAGGCTGGAGTTGTGGCTCTCTGGTAGGCTGGGAGCATGGGGAAGATGGTGCTGGCATTGCAGCCACCTGTGCTCATCCAGTGGTGTTTGTTAGCATCAGCTCTCTGCCACCCTGAAGTGGCTATATTTGTTCTGGGTCCAAGCTTGGCACAGCTATGCCATACCTGAGCTAATGAGCCTGGGCAGCACTCACTTGGCTTGAGGCTGGTCTTGGTCTTCAAGGCATGATGCAGTTTGTCTGGAACCAGAGGAGCTACCCAGGAATCACAGCCAAATGGAAACTCATGGAAAGGCATTTCTAATGCGCAACAGTGGTGCTCAGAGCAGTTAGATGGTTTAGATAGATGCTGGTTAAACAGGAACTGTCACAGGGAAGTCAACAACTGTTAACTCTCTCTCCTGTGAAGTAGATGTGAGGGGAATGTTGTGTAGTTTTGCAGGTGAAAGCCCACCTATTTCAACAAACAAGATTTCATCCTAGGCCTTCAAACAGAAATAATTAAAAATAATAATTTAGACATCAAGCAAAAGGGTTTGAAGGCACATGGTTTGCATGGTAGCCTACAGAGGACAGAGCATCTCCAGCAGAGCTCTTGTCACTAGCAAAAAGGCAGTGCTGTGAACGTGCTTTCTTTTGTTTTGCAACACCCAAGCAGAGATGTTTTTGATAATGAGTGAATGGTATTTTTTGCCTCACTGTAGCTGGGGGATTTATGTGGAACAGGATCCTGCTATGTAAAGCTTTTCTAACACTCTCCAGATTGCTTTTCTGAAGGTTTCAGTGAGCCATCTTCAGGTCTCTTTCAAAATGGGAAATCCTTGAGCCCAGCACAAGGGGTACTGAGCACTGGGACACCCTCTCCTGGGCTGGGAATGATTGATGCCCACAGAAGAAGCTCTGCAAATACCATGATCACAGCCACCACACAGGGACATTTTTCAGAAAAACCTTCCCAGAAAAACTATATGCTGACCAGAACACCAAGATGAACCAAGTCACACTATGAACTGGAGATTGCATCAGGAGAAAAGTAAACCATGGACATCCATAACACACAACTGACAAGACTCTCCCATGAGTCGCTCTCCCTCTGCACACAGCAGCTCATTCAGTGAAGTTGTTAACACAAGGTATCTCCTCACTTCTCAGACCAAGCTCTCAAAGACCTACAGATGGACTATGACAAGTACTGTGTTAGAAGCAGACCCTTCCATCACCTAAGCCAGAGAGGATTAAATAGTTGAAAGCCCTTCATGACTTCCAATGCACTGAACCCCATGCTTTGTCAGCACAGATATCCAGTGGTCCTCACAGTCCCACAGACCAAAAAAGAAAAAGATCACCCTCTAATGTGGTGTCTCTAATGGTGGTTTTCAGGCTGAAAACAGTGAGATGAAGTGATTTCTACCTAAAACAAGATTAAACATAACTCCAATTGTACTGACATCCAAAACATAATAGGAGCTGTGTTTTGAAAATCAAGAAACAAAAATCAAGAAACAAAATTGCCTCAGACAGGTTCTGAGCAATCCCAGGCAAAGTATTACAGGTTTTAACAATAGGCATAAACAAAGGTTCCACACAAGTTTTGACTCACCCAGCAGGTGAGGGAGATCTCCAGCTACACAGCACCCCTCCCCAGGAAGCAGCCAAGTTCCAAGAGATGCTCTCCTTTCAGTGGTGGCCCTTATATGAGCCCAGGGTGGCTCCACCCTAGGTCACATGGGGAGCACAGGTGCAAACAATTTACCTGTGCTCCCTGGGCCAGCCACAGCCCTTCACCAGGTGCTCAATCACTAGTTCAAGCCCTGACCTAACAGTTCCCCTACAAGCTGCTACTGTATGTAGAGGAAAACAGCCGTGCTCCCAAGTCTAAGTGCTTCAGCTGGTGATGGTGTGCCCATGGACAGCTGGTGATGGTGCTCCCATGGACAGATGGTCCATGGACACCAGACTGCAGGATCCAGGCCAGGCTGGTGCTGGAGGAAAGCCCCAGCTCCTGGTCTCCTGTCCTGCATGGCCACCAACCTTCCAACCAACACAGTGCTGCCAAATGTTGTTGACCTAAGGGTGACAATATCAAATCCTCTACTTGAGGAGGAAAATAGTTGACTTCTTGCCTATTTTTCCAAGGATGATCTGTATTCTACGCTTGAACAACTCATTTTTTCCACTCCATGCCCTGCATCACCTGAAGCTACCAACAGAAGACGGCACTCAGAGGGATGGCAGCTCCAAACACAGCGCTCCCTGTGTAGCACCGGCTGATGCTTTTCCCCAGGCAGAGAGTTTCTGGGGTCAGAGAAGGCAGAGCCAGCCCCTGACATCTCAGAATATGACCAGCTGTGAACGTAATGAAGTATTTTTTAAAAAAAAAATTAGGAAATAAAAACAGAAAATAAAATAGAAAGAGGAGACTGTGTCAAACGGTTTTCATTAGCACCACAAAGTTGTCCAGCCAGGACTGATTTGTAACCCGTGCAGATTTCCCAGTGGAAATGCAAAATGTCTCATTATGCAGCAATGGTGAGGACCAGAAGAAGAGCAATTTCCAGAAACAAATCTGCCGTGCAGCATATAAATGTGCTGAAGGCGTCTCTTCTCCAGAATGGAAGCCAGATCAATTTATATTTATTCCTCAGACAAATGGAAAGTGTGGTCCTAAGTGTGGGATTAAAGCACAGAAAATAGTTTTTGCTAATAAATAACTCGCTTTGGAGAAGCAAATAAGGGAAAACGCGGCATAAGGACCTGAAAAGGCTTTTGGATGAAACAAAGAGGTAAACAGCATGACTGAGCCTTCACAAATAAAGCTTCTCCATACTGTTTGATTTTAATTTCAGATCTCAATTAGAGGTTAGTCAAAGGTAATTGAAAAATAGCTGAGATGTGGAATTAAATGGCGACTGCCCACACATCTACAGGCTCCGGCCGACCAGCCCCTCGGAGCAGATGTGTTGTGCTACCACAAGCTGGGCACATTTGTTCCTGCCTTATTAGGAATAATTCTGCCAGAGCACCGGAGCCCTTTGCTGCAAGCAGAGTCTAATTATAACAAAAGACCCCCTGAGCATTGCTGCCCTGATTGAAGCGGGGAGAAGCTGCGTTTGGCTTTGGGGAGGTTGTGAGCAGCCCCATTCCTGCACCCCGTGAGCAGCAGCTTCTGTCTCTGTGCTGCTGAGCAATGCCTGCGCTCACGGGCGGTGGGATACACATGGTTTCAGACATAACAACAAACAGCCTGGATGAAAATAATCCAGATAAACCCATACGAAGTCACTTATGAACAGAGGTCCTTCCTCTGGTATTTCTTTAAACTCTGCATGGCTTTCCTGCTGCCAAATTCTCTTTGTGATGTTGAAAACTAGAATTTTTTTTTTTCCTTTTCAAGATGGTTATTTTCCACTTTGCAAACACTGAGTTTTATTAGTTATTCCTAATGGAGCCTGAAAATATTATGTTCTTTTTTTTTTCCTGTTTATTTTCCTTGTATATTCATCATGATGGGACTGATAAAACTGGATGATTTCAGTGCCTATTACCGCAGGGCCGACTGTCTGGGCCTGCAGTGCAAACTACTGGAGGAGTGTCCATCCCGTGTTCTGTTGTGCTGCCATAATTCTGTGTGTCTACGAACATGTTTGCAACAAAAGATGCCTCCGTGCATCAGAACAGTCCCAGTGCATGGCACATCTGCACCACGTGTACATGACTGCCAGTCCTGCAAATCTGTGCTTGCCTAGGAAGAAGAGACTGGGCAAAAGAGAAGACAAAAAAAGTCGTGAATGTATATTGGAAGAGGAGAAAGTTTCCTCCAATGTAGATAAACTGGCCTCTGATGTTTTTGCAGGTGCTTTCCTCCCTTTGGATGAGATGATCCGGAGAGCAGCTGAATCAGTGAGAATCATAGAGTGATGGAATCATTAAGGTTGGAAAAGACCTCTAAGACCACCAAGTCCAATCCCAACCCATCCCCACTACGCCCAATCATAGAATCATAGAATTATTATGGTTGGAAAAGACCTCCGAGATCATCAAGTCCAACGATCATCCCATTCCTAACATACCATTCATAGAATCATAGCATCATTAAGGTAGGAAAAGACTTCCAAGATAATCAAGTCCAACTGCCATCTATGCCCATCCCAACCACGCACGAGGGAAGCTCAAAAGCTATGGGAAACAAAACACATGGATAGCAGGGAGATGTTTGCTGAGATAAGACCAAGATGCTCCAAGGCATCCTTCAGACGCATCCCTGGATGAGTGGAGTGATGTTGTGAAGGTCCCACCAATGCCTATAAGCTAATTTGTCCTCAGGATTAGTGAAAATACCCATCCCACTCTCTCCTCAAACCCACAGCTCCATCCTTAGAAACACAAACACCCAGGGTTGGATTTCCAGCTGCTCCCTGCCCTGCATGCCTCCCCGGGTCGTATCTACACTTGCTGCTTGCCTGGCTCCTCTCTGTGTCTCCATAGAAGAAAGCTGACCTTTAGCCTCTCTCTGTGATTTGTAGAAGGAACTTGGTTAATGCGAGTGTCCCCAGTAATGCTGATCAGTCACACTGACAGATGTGGGCTCCAGATCCGTGACCCAGCAGAAAAGCTGTCCCTGCACACCTCTGAACACCCACCAGAGGCAGCCTCCAGCAAACACCAAAAACACTGATAACAGATTATCTGAGAGCAGGATCTGAGCTTTAAATCCCAGTCCAATTCCTCCATCTGTAAACCATCACGGTGCTTTTATCCGTATTATCACTTCTGATGGACTTTGTTCTAGACGCAGCTCTGCAAGCATAACCCCCATGCAACCCTCATGCACGAGGGTTACGCTGAGCTAGGCGAACTGATAAATGCCTACAGCTGTGTCACTGCCCCAGTTTCCCATTGAACATGCTGGGAGCTGCACTGAGCTTCTTGTTCGTGTCCAGCTTTGAAGAAGGATCTCCCCAAACGCCTCTCTTCATCACCTTGCTGCAGCCATCGATGGCCCTTGGCTGTAAAACAAAGGGACCAAAGCAGCAGTCTTGTTTCATGAGTTTCCTTTGATGCCAGCACTCCCCTCCGTAACTGGATTTGTGCTATTTGAGATTTTTCTCTTCTTTTTCTCCTCAGAAAATCCTTCCTAGCTGAAATTTTTCGCCGCTTGTAAAGTGTCCCATTGTGGTGCTGCAGGGCAGGAGGAGATTAATGTCAGGTCGTATTTACACGTTGGTTTGGATCAGAAGAGCTTGGCCAGCCCCTTGTAATGCTTCATTCTTCAAGGAGGGAATTAAAAGTTTACTATTGCAAAAATACGGCACTGTCCCAGCCTGACATACTGCTTTTAGAGAAATTCCTTTGTCATAATAACTGATTTATTTTGGTTGGCTGGGCACGGAGCAGTTGAAGCGGGTGATCCCTGCCAGACTCATTAAATGATTCCTAATGTTGACAGAGGACTTTATATTGTGGTTACAAACGCATAAGTTTCGGTATTTGCTGTAACAGACTCTTTCCCAAGAGTAATCGTCAGGCATGGGAGGAAGCTCTCCAATGGCATCAATATGTAACCAATAAGAGGAGGAATGCTTTTGGAAGACTGCAGCTGGAAGTATTTGCTTTGGCATCACTTTTGGTGGACTGGAAAGCAAAGGAAGTCTCTAGGCAGTGCTGGGGCTTCAGCTCTCCTTTTGGGCTGGGAAACCAAACATGAGGCCACCGATCTGGGGAGCAGCCCAACCCCAGGGGGACATCATGGACCAGAGCATCCCAAGGGCACAGCCTCATCTGGGCAGCAGTAGCAGTTCTCATTTCAGCCAGGGGAGGGTCAGGTTGGGTATCAGGAACAATTTCTTCTCCAAGGAGTAGCCAGGCACTGGCACAGCTGCCCAGGGAGTGGTGGGGTCACCGTCCCTGGAGGTGTTCCAGAGCCGTGGAGATGTGGCACTGAGGGCCATGGCTCAGTGGGCATGGTGGGATGGGCTGGGGCTGGGCCAGGGGATATCAGGGGGCTTCTCCCACCTTAATGATTCCATGATTCTATTCTGAGTGATGCCCAGCAGTAAAAGTGGAAAACAGCCCTGATAAATGATGTAAGAAGAGCTTCTGGTCGAGAATGTGAATGAACGGGGATGTGTATCTACAGGCTGCTGCTGGGTGGGGATTTACTGTGCGATGCTCTGCAGCATCCCTGGCTCCTGGTGGCCAGGTCTGCAGGGGACAGCCCTGCAGTCAGTGCTCCTGGCACACCTGTCTTGCAGAAAGCAGATCTTCAGTCAGCTGTGGCTCGAGCATATTACAAGGGTACATGTGAAGCTGACATAAGAGTGAGAAGTGATGTAGCAGCCCTGGGTTTACAGCCAAATAAAGAAGATCTGTGCCCGGTGCACCGAGCACCTTCACCTCTGCCCCTCCTCCTTCCAATGGGCTGGAAATAAACTGATAAGGGCCGTGGAGGAGCCCCTGTACAGGAGCAGATGTGACATCTCTGCCCCTACTCTGAATCCCTGGAGACATCATCAGGCACTGAACATGGTACCTGAACCAGAAAATACATGCCTTGAAAATCTCTATTTTTCGTTAAAAATTATGCCACACTGCATCCTGCCAGGCTGAAAACTGCATCCCTCCTCCTCCTCTGCTGAGGGATTTGCAGAGAAACCCGAGCTGAAAATAAAAGTTCAGATTTATGAGGAGAGATCACCAAAATTGGAACGTAACGATAACGTTTTTATGGATCTTGAAGGAATTCCCATTCATACTTTAAGTGAATATTTCATCTGTTTGTTTGAATTTATTAGAGAGCATTTTCAAAACCAAAACCTTTCTTTACCCAAAGTGATCAATTTTCCAATTATTTTCCAGCTCCTTTCCTCCCTTCACTTTCCATTTTGTAAAATCCAGCAAAACATTTGCTCTCTCAATCCATGTTTCTTCAACAGCAAAAAAGGTTCAATTTTGCCTTTTTCAGTGCAAAAAACCATGGCCATCTCAATGAGCAAGGACACCCTAAAAGGGAGGTGCAGATGTGCCTCCTTCCAGAAAGAGGAACAGCAGAGCTCTACTGGGAAATCACTGCAAGCTCTGCCTGCGGAGCATCACCAAAATCCCCGCACAGAGAAATAAGGTGGCTCAGGGCTGATGAATGCCCACCTGGATGGGTCCAAGAACCCCCAGCCCATCGGCGTTCAATCCCATTTGCTTTTTCTGGAATGATTATAGCACAGCCCTGCTGCAATGGGGAGGGCGGTGGGAGAGGAGAGAAGGAGAGTAATAACAAAAGAAGGAGGAGGAGAAGAAGAATGAGAACAAGAAGAAGAAGAAAAAGGACAAGGAGGAGGAGGAGTGGAAGGGGAGGAAGAAGGAAATAAGAGGGAAAGGAAATAAGAGGGAAAGGAAAGGGAAAAAGCGAAGGGGAAGGAAAAGGGAAAGGAAGAGGAAGAGGAATAGGGAAGGGGATGGCTCCCTGCATTCACAGTGGCTCCAGGCAATGCCCTCTTCTGCCCGTGTGCAGCCACTCCTCAATGAGCAGATAGCTAAAAACAAGCCATAGCAGGGTGTCTTTCTTGGCTTTTTCTCATCCACAATCCCCTGCTTTTTTAATTGCAAATCTCTTCAGTCCTGAGCCTTCAAATAAATCTTCATCTCCTCACATCCTCGAATCGAGGCAGTCTGGGAGGTGTTTGGGGACAGAAATGATTCCAGGGGCTGCAGCATGGCACAGGGTGGCCGTGCCTTCAGATAGCTGCCAGCAGCCCTCCCTCCAACCTGCAGGGAATTTCTTGATTTGTTCCCATATTTTTTGCGGGGAGAACTTCTTATGGTTGAAGCCCACGGTTGTTTGAATTCCACATAATAACCTTTCACAATGGGCTCCTTTTAAAGAAAATTCAGGGAAAAAAAAAAAAAGAAATCATCTAAACAAATGATTCTCCTGAGTTATTTTCCAAATGGCCTTACTGCTGCTATTTCAGATGTGATTTCTTTTCCTGACATTAGGTACACTTACAGCTCACTTGAAAATGAGAAGAATTGCAGATGTTAATAGTCATCTCAGAAAATATATTTCAAATTATTCCAAATTACTCTGGTGGAAGAGAATCTGAGAGCATTACCTCTAATATCAGAGATGCATCAGAGAGGCTCATTTCCATTTCCTACCCCCAATTTAAAATATAAGAGAAATACATATTGAGCCCACATTTATTAAAACCCTTTCCCTCCTTGACTGCGAGTTCAGAGGAAGGTGTTCCATAATTCATCCCCGGAGCAGCAAACGGCCCCGGGGAGGGGGACCTGCAGGGCATGGGAAGGGCGTCATGGACCAGGGCTGCCATCAGTGCCACTCCTGTGTCCCGCTGTGTCAGTGGCACAGAGCACGGAGCAGTAAATGCAGCCTTCAAATAGAACTCAAACTGCCTGAAGAACTGCCACAGCTCCCTGTTAGAGATATTTTTATTGTATAATTAAATAAGAGCTGAAAGACTGTCCATAAAGCATATTTATTGCTCTCCTGAGCAGAGGCCGGGTTCCTCAGCAAACCCCTAACTCACTCCCCCCAGAGCCATCTGCCATCCGTAGGCAGTTTCCTCACACACTAATGATATCCAGCTCGTTTGGGGCCTGATAATTACTTCTGCAGATGCGATGCCCATTGAGGTCCCCCACCTTCAGCAACCCCTTGTGTCCCTGAAGCAAAGCATGGGTCTGAGCATCCTATATTGGGCATTTCCCAGCAGGTTTTGGACAATTCTTTTTGGGGGCGGCTGGGGATGGTCACACACCCAATGGCAGTGCCACCTCCAGTCCAACACCTGGGAAGACCAACAGGAAGGACCCTGGTGTTGCCATGCCCACCGTGGCATGGCTCTGCAGCAATGGCAGTGCCTTCTCCTTGACATACGGGAAAATGTCGTGTGCGAGGCACGTAGGATGGAGGAATACAAAGTAATGTAATGATTTAATTTGAAGAAGTAATAATCCAGAGGCCAGAAAAAAATGTCGTGTGTTAAATGCATAATAGCTCATTATCTAAGCGTTGTAAAATCATTATTTTAAATAACCGTATTTCAGCTCAGCGGCTGGCATGGAAAGCAGTATGTATTTTATGTAAAATAGATTTGCATTATTATTTATTCATGAGTTTTAAAAGGATCATTATTTTTGATGGACAGCTTCTGTCAAAAGATTTATATATGGAAGCCCGTGTTTTCCCATAATAATGATTAATCAATAAACATTTGAAAACAACGCTCAAAATGCGGTGTTACCAGGATACACATTTACCTCTAATTAGAAACAGGTTTTCCGTTTGGAAACGAGATCGCTGCCAGATTCCTCCCAGCGCTGCACGGCGAGGCCAGGTGAGGCACTGCCAGGGCTTCCCTGGGCCCCGGGGGCTCAGACGAGGACGTGGGGCTGTTGTTAATGTTAATGGAGACCCCGCTGTGGGCGGCAAAGGAGTGATTTAAATGCTCTGTGAGTCGCTTGTGTCCCTGGTGGAGGGGAACCCAGACGCTGCTGCGGCAGAGGACAAAGCAGAGTCCTGCCAGCTGCTCCACCACGTCTCACTCCACAGCCGTCAAGGAAATGTCAAGATGGAAAATAATTGTTTTTTTATCGGCATTCCCCAGGTTTTACCATTGAGCTGCCTTTGTGGATGCCTGCGGCACAAGCCCGCCTTGCAGTGAGGGTTTGAGCAGGGGCTGCTGAGGAACTGTCCCCATTCCCATCCCATCCTCATCCCCATCCCATTGCTGTCTCATCCTCACTCTGTCCTCATCCCCATCTCCATCTCGTCCCCATCCCCGTCTCATCCTCATCCTGTCCCCAACCCAACCTCATCCTGTCACCATCCCCATCTCCATCCTGTCCCCATCCCCGTCCCTGTTTCATTCCCAACCACATTCTTTCCCCATTCCCGTCCTGTCCCCATCCCAATCCCATTTTAACCACCATCTCATCCCCATCTCCATCCCCACCCTCATCCTCATTCCTGTCTCATTCCCAGCCCCATCCCATCTCCATTCCATTCTATCCCATTCCCATTCACTTCTTGTCCTCCCCCATTCCATCCCCATCTCCATCTCATCCCCCCCTCCATCTTGTCCCCATCCCATCCTATCCCATCCCAATCCCATTCTAATTCCCATCCCCATCTCCATCCTCGCCCCTACCGTACCCCCATCCCATTCCATCCCACCCCTATCTCTGTCCCCCGTGCCATGTTTGTGTGCTGTGGAATCTGGGTTTTATTAATGCTTGTCACTCCTGCCGACACTGGAATTCCTGCAAGATAACATGACAGCCCAGAAATCGCAGCAAATCCGTTCCCGTTTGGGAGAAGGATTTTGTAATGCTGCTTTTCCAGCATGAAAGCTGGACGGGATCGAGTACAGTGAACGCCTCCAGCCAACCAATGGATTAGGGCTTTTTTCTCCCAAAGTCTTGCTAAGCCACAAAGCCAACAGAGATGTGTAATAACGATTCTGTTGGTATTATCCATGTTTGGGCTCTTAAGAACCCGGATGAAGAAGTCAGGTGAAATTGGCCACAGGGATTCAGAGCTTTTCTTCCTGCACCACGCGCGCTTTCACTGGGCTTAGCTCACCACGCCTCTGTAATGTGCCAAATTATTTATCCCCCATGTAAGACGCTTAAAGTCGCATAAATGACATGCAAATGCGTGAGCACGAAGAGCACCACAGCCATCTGGTCACCGCTTCTGCTGCCCACCAGCAGCACTGGGCCAGGGGAAACTGCTGCATTGCATGCAAACAGGGAGAAATGGGGGAATGTTAATTTGTGGGGCTGGGAAATGCATGTGAATTCAAGAAGCGTTAATTCATGGAGCAGAAGAAATGGGGAAGACCTCAGAGAAGCAAGCTGCACCCAAAATGCAGCAGAGCATCCCCAGCTCAGTGCCTTGGCTCATCTGTTTTTGGGGGAATTATGGGGCCAACCCTACCTCCAAACCAGCGCACCCCAAAGCGTCCATTCCTGACAACAGATCGGCCTCAGATCGCACATTTATTTAATTTTTCCATTACCACAAGTGGGAATGCTCAAGCACAGGGCTTTAAATTTAAATATAATACTCTCACACCTGAATAGGTGCCTTTGGTGGTGCTTTGTGTGCTTTTAACATAACAGGGTGAAATCCGGAGGTTTTGTACAAAGGGGAAGACAAGCCGTGAGTGACAGAAGTCACCACTATTTGAAGCACCTGCTGGACTGATCATGAAAGTCTTCTTTATAGGAATATGTAAAAATCCAGAAATTCATTTCAAATTAGCTGACTTGAATATTTTCTAACCTAACAACTGCATAGCAAGAGACATGGCTCAAAGGCATGGAAAGAATTGACCTGAAATGCTCATTAAAATGACAATGAAGTGAGGCTTTAAGGAAAGCTGTTCTTTTCTGCTCCCGCAGGCTGATGTGGAGCGGGGGCAAGGCAAACCCTTCTCACACCGTCCCTCCTCGCTTCAAACACCTCCCTGCCAGCACCTGAAAGGCATCTCCACGCTGTGCTGCTCCGCAGGCACTCAGCACAGAGCTAAGAACGGCATTTTCTGAACCACAGCGGTTTTTAACTCTGGGGGTAAAATAATAGGGAGAAATGGGGCAGATGGGATCTCCGATTCTGGGGTCTGACACTCAGATCTGCCCCCAGGGCTGGCAAAAGCTGCAGTCCCTGCAGTGCCAACGCCATAGCTGCCAACATCCTGAGCATCATCCCAGGCATCTTGAGCATTCCAAGCATCATCTGGAGCATCATCCCAAGCATCACCCTGAGCATCATCCGGGGCATCATCCCAAGCATCCTGAGCATCCCAAGCATCATCCTGAGCATCATCCGGAGCATCACCCGGAGCATCATCCTGAGCACCCTGAGCATTATCTGAAGCATCACCCTCACATCCTAAGTATCATCCCAAGCATCATCCTATACATTATCCCCAGCATCATCCTGAGCATCCCGTGCAGAGCATCGCTCCTCTCTGCCGCAGTTAGAGGCTGGCTCCCTGCCAGCACCATAACACATTGTGATTAAAGGAAGCACATTTGTCCTGCTGGTAATATCAACATTTTATGAATGAGCGGGTTTCTGATACCAGCTCATTAGGAGGGATTTTATTGCAGCATCTGTCACCTGGCGTTAAGCAATTTATCCCGCGTGTGCTGGGATGGATCCTGTCAAGAGCGTGCGGTGGGGAAGGCACAAGACAAGGGTTGATGCTATGCCACAAATTGTGCTCAAATGTGCTGGTGTGAGCCCAGTGTAAGGCTATCAGCCCAAGTAAACACTGCCCAGCTGCTGCAGCCATCCCTTACAGGCTGGCACTGCCCAGGGGCTGATCCTGCACGCACGTACAGGCACTGGGGAAAAGATTTTGTCTGCTGGATAAATGCACGCTGGTGGTTGGCTCATCCGTGCTCACTTCTGCAGGGATATTTCCCCACCATGACTGTGCTGAATGCAGAGCATTACCTCCCATCACGGGACCCTCACGAAGCATTTCTCCCAACCTATTTGCTCAACAGAGAAATGAAAACAAACAGAACTTCAAAGGGTGCCACAACGTTTTACATCTTTTGTCCAAACCATAATCTGAAAAATTAAGCAAGGATTAAAATGCAAACATTGCTGTTGGTGCTGGATGATTTAAGGGCCCAGGCAGGGTTTAGGAAATGGTCTGTGCATTTCATTTCCTTTTCGCTAGGACAGCACATTGCTGTCAGCATTGCTTTTATTTGCACATCTTGAACCACTAAAAGCGCACAGCTGGGAAGCGCTGCTGCCCATTGCTGTGTTTGGCTTTCCCCTGGAGGGCCCAGAAAACTGCCCTCACTAAGGAGTAATTAGGCAGAATAGTCAATAAAGTCATACCAAACACCGGAGGTGAAATGCGAGGTGCTACCCGCCCCGAGCACACGGGAAGAATTTTGGAATTTGCCGCATTCCATCAGCGGAGCCGCCTGCACAGAGCTGCAGCTCTGCTGCCCGGGGAGTGGTGGGGTCACCGTCCCTGGAGGTGTTCCAGAGCCGTGGAGATGTGGCACTGAGGGCCATGGCTCAGTGGGCGTGGTGGGATGGGCTGGGGCTGGGCTGAGGGAGCTCAGAGCTCTGGCTTTTCCAACCTGAATGGTTCCGTGGTTCCATGATTCTATGATGGCAACCGCACAGCTCGAGGAGGGCAATGGCAATGCCAAGGCTGCAGAACTATGCAGCAAAAGAGGTGTCTGCAGATACCCACCCTGTTCACCGATGGGGAATGCTTTTTATCACCTAAGGGTGCTCAGAATCAGCGTGTCACTGTCGGTGCATGGGGATGCTGGGCCCCAGATTTGAGTTTTCTCACTTATTTGTGCTCCAGTGATACAGTAAGTTCTATTGTACAAGCTCATGGAGATGTTCCTTAGCCATTAACATACACAAAATCACCACAACTGCTGTGTTTTCAGCCCCACAGTTTGGTGCTGTGTCTGTGCAAACAGCAGCTCAGAAAGGGAAATTCTCATTTCACCTCTCGGCTTCGGGTTGGAGAGATTGGTGACCATCCTGATACTGAAATCCAGCGTCACTGGCATGGTGCCTTGGTGCTGTGCATGCAGGGGTGCAGCAGGGCCCGTCCCCCAACAGGCGATGCTTCAGCCAGTGAGGCTCCTGCATCCCCAAGCCACGCATTTGGCTGGGATGTGGTTCACATGGAAAAAAGCACAATAAAACTACACAATAAGTGGGCAAATAAAGAAGAAAAGGAAAGGTAAAAATATAGCTCTATAAAATATAGCTCTGTAAGCCAATACCTATAAAACAGAAATGCTGGGGAGGGAGGCTTTTGGCAGATGGGGAAATGCGCTGTTACACAGCACCATTTGTCTCCCCAAGCCCCTGGGAGCAGGGCTGCAGGCACCCTGAGCATGGCAGCGATGTGCTTTGCTGGTGCTGGGTGCTATGTCCGTCTGCAGGGAGTTGGCAGCTGATAGCACCGAGCAGGTCACAGCCACTCCCGGCACTGCTCCCGCTCTGCTTCTGTTGCAGCAAGAGGGGATGGCGCTGGAACGCCAACCAAGCACAAGTCAGGAGGGGCTCAAAGCAGGATTAGGCAACACAGTTAATTAATTGTAACAGCTGGCCTCAGTGCAGAATTTGGAATGCTACGTGAGAGTGATTCCCCAGCTCAGGTATCCTGGGGCACACAGGAGTGCGCAGACGATACTCTCCAGGTGGCTGAACACATCTTGAATAACCAAACTGCAGAAAATGCAGGCTGGGAGCACAGCAGGGGTGGCAGGGAGGAGTGCTGCGGTCATCCTGAGCAGATTTGGGAACTATCAACACAGGCAGGCAGAGCAGGCCTGACCAATCTGGTGGCCTTCTATGGTGGTGTGACAGCATCGGTGGACAAAGGAAGTCAGCCGATGTCAAAGAACCATAGAACATCCCAAGTTGGAAGGGACCCATGAGGATCATCAAGTCCTGCTCCTGGCTCCACACAGGACCACCCAAAGTCCATCTACCAGCACTTCTGCAAGGCCTTTGACATGGTCCCACATCACACTCTTATCTCTAAATTGGAAAGATACAGATTTGAAGACTGGACTATTCACTGGATACGAAATTGTTTGGATGATCTCAACCAGAAAATTGTGGTCAACAGCTCTAGTAGATATTAGGAGGAAATCATTTACCCAGAGGGTGGAGAGGCCCTGGCACAGGGCCCAGAGAGCTGTGGGTGCCCCATCCCTGGGGGTGCCCAAGGCCACGGATAGGCCCTGGGCAGCCTGAGCTGGGGGGCACCCAGCCTATGGTGGGGGGTGGAAATAGATGGTCTTTAAGGTCCCTTCCAACCCAACCGTTCTATGGTTCTGTGACATTGCTTTCACAGCTCTGCTCAGGGCACAGCATGCACCACATCCTCCTGATATCCCCCAAACCCCTGCAGATGATGGTGGGCTTTAGCACTTGTCCCCAAAGCCACACCAAAAGGGGCTGGGGAAATACATCCTGGGAGGAAGTTGTTGCTCAGCATCCATCAGGAAAACGTAATTCACCCATAAGTCAAAAAAAAGTGGCTGGAATGTAATTAGACCTTGCTACAGTGAATCAAGGGAGGTGGTCATTTCAGCCAGGAATTCATTTCCAGAAGTGGTGCAGCAGCACTCATGGATAGATGGGGAGATATGCATGACGGGGTGGGCAGGGCCTTTTGGAGGGTTATTTTAAAGGTAGAAGTAGAATGCCATGGGGAAAGTGTGAAAACAAAAGTGTGAACAAATCCAGCACAAGGAGATCTGCACACATGGTCTATTCACATCTGTGTTTTTAAGGGATCTATTAAATTTCTGGCAAATGCATTGCTTTTATGAAGAAACACATGGTATCTCTCACCTTTCATTAGCTGGAAAAGAATGACAGATTCAAACATGGTACCACCTAAAAAACAAATAAACCAACATCCACCAACACATTTCACATTGCTTTGCTACCAAAACAAACCCTGGCATTGGGCTGCAGACTTCCATCGGCTAAATCCTGCTCCAGCGAGCACGGTGCTGGAAGAAGGCTAAGCAGCCAACCAAGATGCTGCTTCTTTTGTGATGAAAATTCCTCCTCTCCCAGGTTGGAAAGTTCCCTGCATTTCCAACAGCACTCCGAGCCGTGTCCATCCCCACCACGCCGTGGGGATGCTGGTCGTATGTCACCGACGCGCTCAGACATTGTGATTTGCTTTTGAGCTCTGCCCGAGCAATAGGAAGCGCTCTGATGAAGTCTCCAATAAACTCCCTTGGGGGAAGTAAACAAACGCAGTCTTCTCTCAGATGAGAAGCAGCATTATGAGCTGTGTTTTAGCAATGTGCCTCCAGCGCTTGCCGGCTCCTCCAGGCAAGCACAAGGCACTGGATGGTGCCAGATGCTGCCCCGTGGTTCGGGCACCCATTTTCCAGCCTGGGAGGTGCCGCTGCCCACACCAAGCAGGGGCTGCAAGGTCCCTTGCCCATGTCATCTTCATCCTGCACAAACTCAGGAACAATCCCCGCTAAAGACAATTGCATTTTCATCCACCTTGCAGGATGTTTGCTGCTCGTGGATTATTTTCACCCTTGCTGCGAGCATGCTGTAATTTCCTCTACCACTGCGCTGGTGCTGCCCATGGGCCATTGTTTGCCAAAGGCCCCAGGTGTGCTGAAAGCCCACAAAGCACTGTAGAGCAGCTGCTGGGGCTGGGAACAGCAGAGCTGCACCAGGATGTCTCATTCTAGCATTTCCACCTTGCAAAAGCATCCGTGCACAACCCCTTCCTCCTGCCTGCTCGGGTGCGCGTGCTGCTTGCACTGTGCAATGAGCTCGTTAGGAAGCCACCCATTAATTGCAGGATTCAGCCCTGCAAAGTTTTGTCCCCTGACTTCAAAACAAAAAGGGAAAGATCTCAGATAAGGACACAAATGTTTTTCTTCCCCTGGCTCTGGGCGAAGAACAGTTGTATAAATCATTTCAGATAAACAGACACAATCAAATCTTTGTTTTCCATCCATGCTGGAGACGCTGTGCAGGCACTGATAGCTGGGGACCGCTTCACGCCGTGCCAATAAATCTGCCATTCGCAGAACGGGCTTTGCCAGGAAAATCCCTGTAGGCTTGGTCTGGTTTCAGCAGAGGATATATGAAAGAGACTGTATAAATATTGCAGCGTTAGCCCCATCTCTTCTCTCGCAGCTTTTGCAAACCCAAGCAGGTTTCCTCCCGGCAGTATTTACACCAGATCCGAGCAGTCATTGCCCTCTGTCCCGGATTTCAGACAATTCTGTGGGTAATCCATTGCTTGTCAGGCACCGGGGGGAGACAAGGAGTGGGGAGGACAGCGTGCTGCTCCCTCTCAGCTCTCAAACCCCGTTGCATTAGAAATACCCCCATGGCAGCTGAGCACACCCTCAGCACAGCGCATTAATGGTGTTTAGTTGTGGCCTGGCTATAAATCGTGGGAAGGGCACCATGCAGCTATTGCACTGCTTCCTTGTGCCATTTCTGAGCACCCTGTGCCAAAGCGTGCACCTTGCAAAAGGTTGTGCTGGTACAGAAGGACCCCAGCAAGACACCGACGCTGCAGGAAAGGGCAGGAAAGCATCAAAACCTAGGAGCTATGCCACACGAGCCAGGTTGGTGGATTATTTTTATTGACATATTGGAAACGAAGGGGATTCTAGAGCATTTCTCTCATTTGCACAGGCTTTGTTGTTTGCTTAGGACTGTTTATATATCTTACATCAATATATGACAGTGTGCAAGTAATTTGCTTTTAGGGGGAAGCTGGGAAAATTCTGGCTTTCTAGTAGTAAGATTTATCTCAGCGTGGGGAACACAGTGGTCTAGAGATAACTCAAAATCATGTGAGCACAAAGCTAAACGTATGCTATTGGAGGTGACTCACAAAGGTCGAGACATACGTACATATATACAGGTACACAGTCTGCTGGAAACAAAGCTGCATCTATGCCATGCACAAGAGCAGAAGTCACTCTCATCTCAGTGATTCTGCAATTTTCCTCTCAGACAGAACAAAATTGGCGATGCCACATTGTGCCTTCCCATCAAGAGCTGAGGTTAGCCATATTTATATCCTGCCTGTGTCAGAGATGCTCAGGGCTGAAGGATCAGTGGTTGTAGACTTTGTAGTCACTCTAAAAAGTCTGAAGTGCTTGGGGGAAAAGGTAAGAGTAGATGTTGTCCATCCATCCATGCATCCACCTCCCCATCCATCCATCTGCCCATACATCTGTCCATTCACCCATTGATCCATCCACCCATCCATTTGTCTGTCCGTTTATCCATCCATCCGTCTGTCCATTTATTCATCCACCCATCCATCTGTCCATCTGTCTGTCCACCCGTCCATCTGCCTGCCAGAGCTGCATTGCCCTGGAGAAACAGAAGTCCCCACACAATGTTGGCAGACACAAGGGGACAGAAGTCACCACCAAACGAAAACCAAAACACTTTTTCACCAATTAACAGAGGCAGGTTGGATCAGCTGGCTCCCAAAATGCCCAAAATAGGTGGAGAAGATAGAGATGTCAGTCCATCTCCCCTTGCAGGGTGTGTTTTTCCTTCTTGCTCGCCGCTGATCATGCTGGGCTGGTAAAAATCTTTCAGGGTTGCAAGGGTAATACATCAATTTGTTATTAATTGGAGGCTTCAGTTTTTGGCATCTCTTTGGAGGGATTTGCAGCTGTGAATTGCAGGGTCTGGGGACCAGCGGGAGCTGGGCAACATCACCCTTTGGAGCTGCATGCTGGAGAGTTGTCTGAAAACCAGAAAACTGAGCAAAA
>WBMW01002123.1:175712-198418 GCA_013396635.1 Penelope pileata | reverse complement strand
AAAAAAAAAAAAAGCTGAAAACCACATTGGACAAAAGCTGCAGCCCTTAGTGCACACAGAAGCAAGAAGCGGGGCGCAGCCCCGTGCCCGCATCATTGCCATGGCACAAAGCAGCACGTGTGCACCAAGGCAGCACGAGGTGCAGCGTGCCATTATGTGCAATTTCCTTTCTAGGTTTTCTTTCTTAATAATTATTCCTATTATGTAGGTGGACAGTCTCGATATAGATAAAGACCTTTGCAGCTGCTCCATCGCTGGTCTCGTGCTTAATGTGTGCTTTGTAATTAGCCCGGGAGGGAGGCCCGTGCCTGCGGTCACCCCTTTTCTCCCAGATCGTTTCTAATCTGCACCACGCTCAGCTGGGGAGGGCTGATAAGCCGTCCTGTGCTGCCAAGCAGGGCTTTCATCTCGCCCTTCGATTTCTGGTGCCCTCCTTATGAAAATTCACCCCCAGAGGACCCTGGTGCAATAAACATTGTTGTTTGCTTCCATGGAGTGGCAGTAAAAAGGGTGTCATTGGTCCAATTTTAACAAATATACCGTATTTTTCCTTTAAAAAACCATCCAAGAAATATCCTAAGATGAATGAGAAAGGGTCTGTGTGACAGCCCCAGCTGCAGCAAATTCAGTCTGAGCTACAGGGATTGGAGCCCAATTTGTTTCATACCAAGTGGCCACTTTCATGTTAAAATGTCTTAGTATGAATTTATTGAAAGGTGCACTTGATTTGATATGAGTATCGTATAATATATATCTGTGTATATATGAGATAGACACCTACACATTGTGAGCATTGGACACGTGCAGTTCCTCAGCCTTGAATCACAGAATCAAAGAACCATGGAATGGTTGGGTCAGAAGGGTGCTTAAAGATCTTCGAACCACGGAATGGTTGGGTTGGAAAGGATCTTAAAGCCTCCCAGCCCCAACCCCTGCCATGAGCTGAGTGCCCCCCACCAGCTCAGGCTGCCCAGGGCTGCATCCAACGGGGCCTGGGGCACCTCCAGGGGTGGAGCGTTGAACACCATGGAGAGCCTGGGAGCTAAAGCCCCTGCACACCATTTTCCACCTGGTGAACCCCGCTCACGTAGATTTCGACCTGCTCACCTCTCTGTGGAGATAAAGCCCTCGAGAGCAAATCCACCTCTGCTTGGCTGTAGTTCACCAGGAATGAAGGTACATGCATCTGCCAAAGTGACGGTAAATAGAGACGCGTGCTCACATGGAGGGGCACAGGACAGGTTTTGTCCTTGAGGAGATGTGCAGGATTCACACACTGAAATGAGGAAAAACGAAGCTCTTCGCTGAGGCTTTATGCACAGCAACCCCTGGTGCTCTGCCCTCTGCAGAACATTTCCGCATCCTTCAGGCTGCCAGCACACGGCATCCCCGGAGAGCAGCTTCGAGCCAGGGGTCACATCCCAACCAGAGGCTCTGCTGACAAATGGAAATAATCCCGCTTTTTGGGAAGCGTGTGACTAAACGACTCAATCTGCTCTCTGAGCCAGCACTTGCAGGGCTCCAATCCACAGTGCTTGAACAACACCGGAGGGTGGAAGTCTGGCAGAATGCTCACTCACCATGGTCATGGGGGTGAATTTGGGCATCGCAGTAAAACAAAGTGATGGAGAAGGTCAACATGAAGTGGAAAATAGACATGATTTTTGCAAACATGATTTAGAGGCAAAAATAAAATGAAAACGTTTTGTAATTCAACACAAGCCTGGTTAACACAAGCAGCACTAGCCTACGACTGCTCTTCTTATTGCACCCACAGTTCTTGGAACAGCAGGCACCTACAGGACAGGGCCACCACAGCCCAGCTCAGCAGCACTACCAACACCGCCGATATCTGGACCTGGCACTACAGTACCCACCCACAGGCCTCTGCAGACACCAAAATTGGATGCAGTTTGCATAAATACATTTTCTTGCAGATATTGCCCCAGCTAAGATTTGCAGTGATCTGACAACTCGCATTAAGCACTCACACTTCTCTATTTTCCTGGTACAAAAGCTGTTAGAACGCTGGCATCCCTGTGCCTGAGTCACCACTGACACTAACCGAGTCATCCATGCTGCACTTTTGGATTTATTATCCCTGGGTTTCCACTGTTTTGTGGATTTAAAGGTTTTTCCCCAATTTCTAAGCCCAAAGGCTTCCCCTGGCTGCACCTGGGGTGGCTGGCTCCCATGCAAGCTGCAGCCACTGCCTCTCACTTGCTTCATAGAATCATGAAACCATTAAGGCTAGAAAAGCTCTCTGGGATCCCCATCCCATCCCACCATGCCCACTGAGCCATGGCCCTCAGTGCCACATCTCCACAGCTCTGGAACACCTCCAGGGACGGTGACCCCACCACTCCCTGGGCAGCTGTGCCAGTGCCTGGCTGCTCTTTGGAGAACGAATTGTTTCTAGTACCCAACCTTGGAACAATGCACATTGTCCAAAGGATCCAGAAATGGAAAACTGGGCTCACCTTGTGGGGTTTCGGCCACGCTGCGCTGCACCTTCTTGCTGCACCCCATTACTTACTGCCCACGGCCCCTGAGCAGTGCTGTTGGCATCTGCACGGTGCACATCAAACACAATGCATGCGTTCACTTGATTTAAAATTAAATTAAAGTATCACAGCCAATTATCCCAGACTGTTTTCTTTGCAAAGGCTTTGCAGGCATCTCGCCTGGTGTTAACACCACCCGGGTCATCTGCTGGAGGCAAACGCTCCTCGTGGCTCTGCCCTCGCTTGGTGCCGTCGGTGTGGAATTAACGAGGCTGGGCTTTGAAGCAGGTGCTCGGTGCACGCAGCTCTATTAGGCCACAAATTGCCTGGTGCTGAGGCTGCAGCCCATGGTCTGTGCCCCGTTAACCTCTGCCCGTGCTAATTACACAGCCATGGTTAACGACCTCCTTGTAATGCTGAATGAAAGTCATAGGAGCGTCACCTGCACAACACAGGGACACCTGCAGCCATTTAACGTTGTGCAATACCACACTAGGAGCTGGTTACAAGATGGGGATGCTGGCAAGGTCGCTCTGCCTTGAAATAACGAGTGCTTAAGAGGGAAAGCTGAGGAAGGTGTTGAGAGCTGAGCCTGGGGTGAAGGTTGGGTGCTGGAACCACTCGGGGCACACAGCGAGGGCTGAGATCACATAGAAACCTGAGCTCAAACACGAGAACACTGCTTCCTTCTTGTGAGACAAAAGCAATTAAAACACGAACTTAAGAAGCAATTAAAAGATTGCTTCTTATGTGGCAAGCCTCGCAAGCGGGCAGCTCACGGTCAGAAGCAATGAGATGCACCCAGGGCTGCTGCGAGCACTCCCCTCCTATAGGGCTGTCCAGGAACTCCGGTTATGGACCCTCCTCATCCCTCATACTCCGGGAAAAATGGAATTGCTCCGTGTCACTTTCCCCAGGTCCACATCATGACAGGGAGACCTGGAGAAGGGACACTGGGTGTCAGCATCATCCAGGGCTGCCACCTCCCCAGCTGGTGCCACCAGCAGCACTTGGGGAAGGGATGGGTTGGAACTAGACAACCTTTAAGGACCCTTCCAACCCAACCATTCCATGGTTCTATGATCTTTAAGGACCTTTCCAACTCAACCGTTCTATGATTCTATGGCTGACGAAGGCAGCAGGCTGAAGGGTAAGTAGCCCCAGGACGCTCCTGCTTGTCCAGGCACCAAACGTAGCTTTTAAGGAAATCTTTCCAACCCAAAGCCCATGGTGTCCTTCTTTCCCAACGACCACTTTGCTTTTCCCCCTCTTGTCTGCATTTGCTCTGTTCCCCGCTGGCCCCAGGGCCGCCCACCCTCAGTGGATGCAGCTGCACTTTGCAGCACTCTGTGCTCAGCCCCTGACCATTGTCATGCAAATCCGGTGCCTCTGCTCCTAGGAAAGAGGATTAAAAAAAAATCCTGATTTCAATTTGTAAAGCTGCTCTTTTGGGGGGATGCACTTTTTTTTTTTTAGGTTTTTTTTTTTTTTTTTTTTTACTTTTCTTTTTACTTTTTTTTTTTAATTTTTTTTTCATACTTTTTAGTTTTCCTTTTTTCCCAGAAAACCAGAAACTTCCACAGCCGAAGTGCCGCCAGAACACAGAACTCACCCTGCAGCCATGGACCACTCTCCATTCGAGGTATTATATGCAAAATGAAATGGAGAGGATGACTGCAACCATAAAACCCATCATGCAGCCTCTCCCATCTGTGCCAGAGCAGTGAGGGGTGGCTTTATCTCACTGTTCCCCACCTACTTTCCTGCCCCAGCCCTTCTGTCTCACTCCTGAACTCACAGCCATGAATAATTCCAGCTCCCTGGAGAGCTGAAAAAATAATAAAAATGTGAATGAAGTGCAACCGTGATGGATAGCACTTCATACAGATGGAGAAAAAACATGAAATTGCCCTAAACTCGAGGAGGTGGCGGTGCCATGAACCTCCCCTTGCTGGGGGACAGCTTTCTCATTGCATAACCCCTCATTTTCCTGCTTCCCCCCTTGGAAAAGCTGTTCCTCAAGTGCATGGCACCGACGTCGGTGCTTTGTATCGGCTCAGCCCCCCAGTGCTCGTGGGATTATCGCAGATCACGTACAGAAGATGTACGGGCTCTGAAATCAGAGCAGTGATCACCACTGCACAACGCGCAAAGTTGGGGCGGCACAGGACGGTGGGATCAGGCAGCGAGGATGGGAACAGCGCGGTGCAGAGACGCTCGTGGTCCCATGGGGGGACCCCAGGGGACGGCCATCAGCACCGGGGCTGCAAAAAGAACCCAACCAGCCCAACCCATTACCATGGCCATTGTAGCACGAAGCACAAACCCTTCCTCCCCGCGCACGGCACAAAGCGGTGCGGAGCGCCCCAGAGTAATTAATACAATGAAAGCCCCTTCCTTGCAGATGGATGTGCGGGGAATAAAGGCGCGACACTGCGCCGGGCTGTCATGCATCGCATGGTACATCTGTTATGGAAATCAGGGGTGGGGGGGCCCTTTGTTCAGGCTAAAGCCCTCCCAACAGGGATTTGGCTGAAGTAGATTTTCTTGTTATTAAACATGATTTCGAGCTAGTTGAGAGCAGATGCTCCTACAGCATTTGGAACTAATAACCAGCCTTCAAGTGTGCAGCATCCCTGAAAAGTCCGGGATCGCCTGAAAGAGCGATTCCAGCCCGGAGATAATGCGCTGCCCTGGGTCCTGCTTTGCACATGAATGCTGCTGACACCAGATGAGCCTCCTGGCTCCCTGCAGCCCCTGCACACACACACACAGCTCCCCGCCTCCCCCAGAACAAAGCCCTCCTGGGCCAAGCAAGGCACCGAAGCCTCAATCTGCACCAAATCCCCTCCCCACAGCCCCAGTTTGTGCCAAATCCTATTCCTGAAGCCCTCAACTTACATCAAATTCTACTCCCAGAGCCCCCAAACCGTACCAAATTCCTGGAGTCTCCAATCTGCACCAAATCCTATTCCCAGAGCCTCCAGTCAGCAGGAACAGAGCAGACCAGGTCTTTGTTCCCCTCCCCATACCAAAGCCCCTGGAATTGGGGATGTGAGTGCCGAAAGAAGGGACAAAGAGCATCAGCCCCAGCAGGGACCACCACAGCCTCAGCTGTGTGTGCGCAGATCCCCAAATCTAGATAGAGAAGCACATCCCCATGTGCTTGCAGGAGAGGATGAGCTCAGAAGTGGTGAAAGCTGCAGAAGTGCCACCAGCAAATGGGCATCTCTAAAGGAGTGCGAGCCTTGGTGGCTGCAGTCCCAGCATCTGTTCCCCAAACGCTGGGCAAGCTATAGAATAAATGAGTCCCTAGCTAGCTAAGGGAAAGTCTGGAATCCAATTTGGAGAAATTATGGTCAGACCATGGTTAATGGCTTGAAAGCAGCAGAGCACTCTACAGCTCAAAGTCCTTCCCTTCCTCTGGGAGATCCATTTTAGGGGGCCAAAAACACCTCAGGAGCACGCAGCCCAGGCACACAGCAGTAGGTTATTGACACCTTTACACATCAACATGTGAAATTTTCACGTTAAATGAAATGAAGCAGCCACCCAGCAGCAGGCAACGCACAGATCATGCAACCCAGAGCACGCGGTCCCAGCACAGGGAGGATCCTAGCTCACCCCCAACACCGGGGATGTGGGTGCAAGTCATGGGTTTCTGCAGCAAACTTTCACCAACTCAAACAGCAGTTTGTAAGAAAAAAATTGTTTACCAGCTTTAGGAGAACTTTGCAGAATTGGTGCTGTGGTTTGTGAAGAGTTGCCAGGATTAATGCTTTTGCAGTGTGTGAATTGGTGGGCTAAAAACTGATTTCCCGTTTGACGGCTGTGGGAGTGCTTCCCTTTTCCCTTTCAAAATTGGATGACATCTTTTCTTCTCAGATTGTTTCTCATCCCTAATCCTCCAAACTCGTTTAGGGAGGATAAAGAAGAGACACTTGGCAGAACCTTTCTCCTCGAGCTGAGCAGCTCCAGCCCTCTCTGGCTCCTGCACAATGCGTGGGGATGGGAGCTGGCCCTGAGCTGCCCCTCACCAAGCCCAGCAGTCCCAGGCTGGGGGCTGTGAGGGGCTCCTGGACAGCTGCAGAGGTTGCTTCAGCTTCTAACGTGTCACAAACGTGCGTTGGCACTTCGAGGCTGCAGCTCTGGGGATGCAGCACGGCTCTTCTTCAGCATCAGCATCTCGGCGGCTTCCGCAGAGATGTTCATGGTTCGAAGAGATTTGAATGAGATAAAGTCTATGGGAAAAAGGTTAATTTCTTCTTTTACAAGAAAGGAGTTTGGCAGGAAGAAGCCCAGTGAGCTGAGAATTAGTAATTATCTGCTTTTCAGCCAATAATCCCTCCCTTAGGAGGGCCAGCACTGGTACGTGAGGATTAGACAACAGAATGTCACGCTAACACCAAACCAGCAATTAGCCGAGCTTCTCCCCTCTCTCACTGCAGATCGGCTGCAGGAAACATTCCGAGGGATGAGGAAGGAGCTCAGGCTCTCCACCATCCCTGCTGAGGGCAGCCAGGGGTCCATGGCTGTGCCACAGAGCCATGCTGGGCTCCTTGCGCATCATCAGAGACTGAAGTGACCGCACCTGCAGCTAGCAGGTGGAGGCACCCATCAGTGTCCACCCAACAGCACAGCTCATGCACTTTAAAAATATCAGTGCAAAATCAGGGGTGATTGGCTCTCATTGCCCACCTTCGTCCCGCTGTGCTGGCATCCCGCTGGCTGCTGCCTCCTTGCTGGGAAGGACGGTGGCTGAAGGCTGAACACGAGCATGACACCGACACCACGCTGCTGAATTCAGCATGCTCAGAGGAGAGGATTTTCAGCTCTGCCAAAGCTCAGTGCTTGTTCTACTCCCGTGCCACAAACTGCCCCAGCACCGCTCTCCTGTGATGCCTGGCTGTTTTCTGCAGGGGATGATGTTCTAGTAAGGCGCCTCGATTACTGTAAGTGATTGCACAACCCAGTTGGGCAATAAAAGGAAAAAAAAAAAAAAGCTAAATGTTTTCTTTTTTGGAAATGGACGGAGTCATGGCACTCTGCCAATTTTATTTTCCAGGGACCAAACTGTGCTTAAGAGAAACATCTGACCAAACCACAGCCTGCACACAAGAGCACTTCTTGTCCACACAAGCGTAGTGCTGAGGGGGGAGATATCCCTACAGTCCCTTAGAGCAAACCTGCTCATCTCAGGCAAGCACGTCACCTTATGCCAGGCTTTCGTTTCAGGAAAGCAAACCTCCCATCCTTCCTCTGGCTCAGAGGTTTCAGATACCACCAGGCAAAGCCTGTAACACATATTTCATGTGCAAGACAGAACGGCAATTCCAGTCTGAACAAAATGCTGAAACTAGCAGCAATAACAGAACAAAAAAGTTGGACTCAGCGGTGAGAACTCCTGCTCCGCATCTGGGAAAAAAAAGATTATTACTGACCACGTGATGAAAAGCTTTCTGGTCCAAAGACACAGAGTTTATGCCCAAGAACTGGCTGAGCAGCTCGGGGATTTGCTAGCGCTCGCTTCCCAGATGTGCTGGAACACAGCAAGGATAGCGGCTGCAGAGAGAGCTGCCAGCATTTCTGTTTATTCCTTTAAATGTTAAAAGGAAAACGCAGATAAATCAAGACACCTCCATCTTCCATCCATCTAGAGCAAGAGAAAGGACTGAGTGAGGGGAATTCAAGTGTGATAATCCACCAGTGGCCAACTAATGATCAGAGTGCTTTAAATGAACATGGAATTTCCTCTTTCCTGTGAGTCTATGTACGGTTTAGCAGTTCCTGTAACAGCACCTTCCTGACCCACACCATTTGGCCTGCGACCACACAGCATCCAGGTATACAACAGGAGTGAGACAGCACTGAGACTGCACACATTAAATGGAATGAAAAAGCAGTCACAAACTTCGATGGCTCTCAAAATGTGGCACTGGCATCCTCACCAGGAAGGCACGTTTCTACAGCAAGCCTTCAGAGAGCCTTCCTTAGTCCTAACCTATGTGACCTACGGTCTGACCACTGCTCTTGGGTTTATAGCTCCATACAAGTGCCAAAAAGCTGGAAAGAATGCCAAGGCACACTGATGGTTAAATATTAATTGGAATATACCCTTTATAGCAAGAGAATCAAATCCATTGACAAAGGAGTTGACTCAGTTTAATGAAGGGAGGACTTAGTGCCGCGCTGCCATTACCTGCAAAGCATCCTAAACTCCACAACCAGAACACATCAACCTGATGCACGTGAAACCAGATGGGAGAGAGGCTGGGCAAGACAACCACACGAGGAAGATGCGGCTTCGGGGACGAGGGCAGCACCCGTCTCGGTGTCCAGCCAACCATGGCACGGCTCAGCCCACATTTCAGACCAGCACTGGACTGCCCCAGTCCCACTGTTTTAGCAGAAATGGGTGTCAGCAGTGACAAGGAATTATGAACTGCTAAATGATCACTTCAGCAGGGAATGAGAGCCCAGCAGTGTCCTACCAGCAAGGGATGGCCTCTTGCACAGTACATCATTCACTGCACACACAAATGGAGGGAACAGAAACTGTTGTGACCATTACCAGGAAGAGAAAAGGGTGACTGGGTCAGCCCAGGACAACTACAAGCATTTAGCAAGATAGTGACTTAGAAACAGTGAACACACGTGATTCAGTAGGCCCAAAAGAGAGAAATGTAAGAGCTCCCTTGCCTTGGTTTTACGGGTTTCAGGGAGAAAACTCACAAAGATGGCACTGGCTGCACTCAGCATCGCATCCTCTGAGTCCAAAAGGGAGCCTGACATACCCAACAGAGCTGCAGTACTGGGACTCTATTCCAGGACGTACAGCAGCTGTGATGTCCTAACAAGAAGGCAACAAGAAGCCAGGCAAGTCTGTTTCTGTTTAACTCAGGAGGGGCACGAAAGAATGGCTCCTAGAACAGCCTGGATGTGTGAAACCTTCTGAAGACAAGCATGCAATGCTTTGGAAGCCAAGGCAAACCACGCCTCTTCACTCGCTATAGTTTCCTCTGTCTGCCTCTGATTTTTTGGGAAATGCAACACAAATAATCCACATTACTTAAACTCCAAAAAACAACACTAAAAGGCTGTTCCAAGTGTCAGTAAGATTGATTTCTATTCACATCACAGTCCATTTCCAAGCTGTGGCTGGCCTGCAGCTCAGTACAATTATGTCCATAACACACAGCAGCATAAATGAACTAACACACAAAGGCCATTTCTACTACAAGTCAATTACTTCTTTTTTTAATTCAAAGAAAAGAATGGTATTTTAATAAATACTGCAGAAACATTAACCGAACATACAAAGTGACTTCAACAATTAAAAAAAAAGTAATGAGTGTCCTGTTTTATAACAGTTATAACTTATTTTCTTCCACAATATTTAAATACAGAAAGCACTTACCAGCTATTTTGTAATACTGCCCTAAGCGCACTGTTGCATCAGTCAAAAGCTTATTATGGTGGTAAAAAAAATGTCTTTTTGTGTGGGGAAATAATTGGAATGGATTTTTTTTTCTTCTTTGATCAGATGAAAAAAAGTGCCGGGAACACACTGAGTCGAGTTTTAATTATGGTAATCCTTTACCTTTGCAGAAGTCAACATGAACACAGCTTCAACACTTCAAAAATGAAGCATTACCCTTGGAAACAAAATGCTTGTTCTCAACAAGCTATAGCCACACTGGTTAGAGCTTACAGTATCCCCCGTGAGAGGAGCTATGAAGTTATGTTGGTTGGTAAACAGCTGCAAACAAGTCTGAAGGCCGATAGATTTAACGTAACAAGAGCAATCAGGAAGAATAAAGAACCGACTCACCCATGAATGGTTAAGGACTGCTGTCTGGATATGTATATATTAGTCTTGAAGACTAAACGCAGTATCCAGTTTCCACTGGGGTCCCCTTAAGGCCTCACAGTTCTTCAGGCTCCATTTCCTCACAGTGCTCACCGTGAGCCAGTGAAGCCTGCAGTGAGAGACTGCCCCAGAGAGCTGCGTGCGAGTGCCTAGCACCAGGTAACCTGGCTCTGCTGGCTCATTTGCAGATTCTTGGGTTTTTACCAACACAGCTGCAGAGAACCATATCACAGCATAGCACTCCACAGCATTTACAGAGGGCTGGATCCCAGGATCCACTGGGCTCTCCACCTCCCAGCAGGAGCAGAGGAGGCTCAGGGCTTCCCCAGATGGACAGTAAGGCTTAACAAATTATGTTTTTTGTTTTTAAACTAAGGATCATTTGCCATCATAGCTCTTAGCACCTTTCTCTTGATTTTAGAGCTGAACCTACAGTGAAATACCCATACAGTACACCATTGAGATCATTTCCACTTCAAATTACAATCACCAAGAGGCACTGAAAGTCAGACTCCTGCAACAGGCAGGTAGTTCGCCCCACATCCTGATTCCATCTGTTTAATTTCTGCTGTGAGGGCACCTATAGCAGTGGAAAACCTCAAGCAGTCATCTCCATTACCAACAATGTGCCACAATTCAGCTTGTGCTGCCATCTCAGGAAGGCCAAGCTCCACATTCCTCACGTACAGTGTTTCCTCTAGGTGACGCATAGGCCTCGGTATACTCTGCATTTTAACGATGAGCTACTAAAAAATTAGATCATATCCTTTGGAAAACCAACTACAAGGTCATAGGGACAGGTCCTTAATGAGGGCATATTAATAATGTCTTCTTTAAAAAAAAAACATTAAAGTATTATTTTAATGAAATCGAAGTGGTAGCATCCAGGAACAGAGCATCAATAAAAGAAACAAGCACTGTCAGTGACATCACTCTTCTTTGCAGTGTTTTTTTTTTTTTCCCCCTCTATTCACCCTCTTTTTCAGCACATTCAAATGTCCTCCTTTTTGGCATTTTGTTCCATGTACCATTTTCCTGATGCCACCTCATGTAGAGCTGTTTCTTCTCCCTGCTTGGTCTACGCGCTCAGTTCCTAAGTACAGTCTCACGCAACAGGTGAAGAGTCTCCTTTAAAGCACTGGCATAAGCACTCATTAAATACCACGTGGCTGTGCACTTCATCGAGCCCCCACCTCTCCTGAACGCTCTCCTCCTCCTGCTCAAGGAAATCCAGGTCCTTCACATCACCGTGCAACTCTTTGCTTTGTCCTTTCGCAAGTCTGTAGCCACTGTAGAAAGTTCTGGCCTGCCAGGCATGTGTGAAATTCGCTTTGTTGCCCTCTGTGATTTGTTTCGTTTAACATTTTTATTTGTTTTATTCACACACGCCAAGGTGGCAACATGAAAAATGTCTCTGACACTGTTTTCTGACTGTAAGGCTGAGCACTCAATGTACGTAGCTGCTCCAATCTGCTTGGCCATATTTGCACCCTAAGGGAAAAAAGAACACGCAATCACTACCAAGTTTCCAGAGAGCCAAAGCAAGCCATACAATTACTTTTCAGCACTGTTTTCCATACACAATGTTTTGTGAAAACCAAAGCTAAAGCTCAAGTACGACAGCCAGCAGCTAATTTTGCAAAATAAACACAGCTTTGGCTCCAAGACGCAGCCAAGCACTCTCTCGTACACAGATAAACACAATTTGAGAGAGAGACAATAATCTCAGTGTCGTGCAAATAACTGCAGAAACCCAGGAGAGCACCAGTAGGGCCCATTCAGCAATTTCACCCTTACACCTTACGTGCACGTGTGAATCACAAGCTCACTGAAAAAGGCGTGGGCCTGACTGCTCCAAGATTTAAGCCCCATGTCTGCAGACAGGAAGGGTGCTCAGGCTCCTGCACAGGCTGTTCAACTCCCCTGTCCTGGAGCACGGCCCACAGGGGAAGCCCTTGTTACATCTCTGCTTAGGAGGCAAAGCTGTGAGTTTCTGGGCTGGGGGGAGTTAGGTCAACTTGTAGTTAAGGAGTGGACAAAAATAAAAAGTAACAGTGGCTATGCAAGCCCTTCTTTTGAAATTTCAGGTGCACTAGAAGACAAAGGAGGGATATTTGTTCTAGCAGCACAATAAGCAACTCCAGCACATGACAATACCCCAGTATCCTGTTGTGCATTTTGTTACAGGAAGATTATACAGCACTGCGTGGAAAAAACGGAATTGTTTCAATGGAATTCTACCTTTTGAGGGACAAGTTTCCTACTAAGTTACTGCATCCAACCACATCCTTGATGTGTCACTCCTCAAGTACCCACACACCTGAGATACAGGCAAGCAGGACACACATCAGGCCAATCCTTGCTCCCAGGTGTATCAGCCAGGCTGATGGCACTAATCTAACTGGATCCACATCTTCCTTATGTATTATTTGCCTTTCAGTGATGCAGCTGCTCTCTTATCAGTTTTAAGTGGGATTGGCTGATAAAGGACTGCTAGTTTGTAGGACCAAGCCCTTCACACTGTTTAACACCTCTACTCCTACTCACCTAAACCTATCTTACTTCCTCCAAAAAATGTTTGCCAGGTGTAGCTGACTGGAAATTGGATGGCACACTGGAGACAGGGAGTCACCATCAACCAAATTTAAACCTTCAAACACTTCCTCTTGAAGCTAAGGAGAGCAGGGAAAAGCCCTGCTAAGCTCTCTGATCCCATGTTGACTTAGCAAGGCAAAGGAATCTAGAAAGAAGTTGCTTATCTTTACTCCAGAGGACTTGACCCTTCCCTGGAAGTAGCACTGGGGAACACTGGGTCACTTCAGGCCACCTCTGTGCTCTGGCAACCACACTGCATCTGACCAGGCTCAGGCTCTTTCTTTCTGTGTCAAGTGCAGGTGAAACTGTGCCAGTTTGTTGAAGTACAGGCTCCACTATCACATACAATTTCCACTTTGGCTGTTAAGTAATAGCTTATAACTTTGCCCTTCCTAAGGAGTTGAGACATCAGACGAGAGCTCAGTCTTCAACTCCCAGTGACAAATCCAATTGTCAGTAAATCTTCAATCACTACCTCTGAAAAAAGGACAGACTTTATGGTTTTATGTACCACAAAAAAATATTTTTAATTTGTGAACTTGTATAAGCCCTAAGCAGCAGACAGATTGCAGCTCCAAGGCTGAACAATATATACAAATGCACAAGTGATGTTTTTAAACCATATATTCTCTAATCAGAAGAATCAGGATTTAACGACACTTCTGAATTCTTCACACTGCAGTAAAAAAACCTTGGCATTTAGTTTCCCCTACAATTGTAAGAAATGGAGGGATGTTTACTGAGTCAAGCAGAGAAAGAAATGCCATAACCAGCATAAGCTATCACAACACAACACCCCATGTTGTATCTTAATTAAGATACTCAGTTCATGGCATCTCCACACTTTCAAATTTCACATGTTGTAGGAGGCTGCATTATTACTAATTGCATGTTACAAGCTGTTGGTTTGGAAAACCTGAGGCTTTGGATAAGACATCAAAAACTGTTCATAATAACAACTATGAATGCTAGCTAAACCTACCTATGCAGGCAACATTTTCACTCTTTCATCCTGCTACAAGGGATTTTAAAGGGGTCAGATTACATGAAATACTTTTCATGGTGCTCAAGTCATAGGTATTCAACTCAAGCCTGAAGACAACGATTTTATCACCAGTAAATGAATGGGACACATGCCACACCTCTCAGTTACTGTTTTGGCTTCTGCAAGCACAGAGAAGTGGTAAGCTTATTTTCAATTCACTTAAAAGGCTCTTTGCAGCCTATAAAGCCACAATCTTACAGTGCTTGAAGCATGCTCTGTGGGACTGCATCATTTCCTGCTGGATGCAGTATATTACAGGTAGGCTTTGCCATTAGTCTGTTTACAAATTGACCTTCACTACTGGAGTATGCACACCTGCCTTCTGCACTTGTCAATAGGGAGGGAGAATTTGTTCAGGAAGATGGCTACACCAACACCAAACAGTCTTATCCTCCATGCCTAAGCACAAAGAATGACATGGCACGTACCTGGTCATAGGACACGGGCGTCTGCCTGTGGTTGGAAAGTTCTACTAGCGTGCTTACATCCGTGCGCAGATCCGACTTGCAACCAACCAAAAGCATTTTGGTGTTTGGACAAAACTCCTGGATTTCGCCTTTCCACTGTAAAATATTAGGTTCTGTTATACTGGAGTAGTTGAATGTTTAAGTTCAAAGCAGCAATGGATACAAGATGAAGTTTAATCAGTCGTGACATTTTATGTGGAAATACTCTTACACAATAGCTGTTTACCTTCAGGCTAATTTCTGAAGGTGTTAGTTCCAGCATTATCTGGTCAAGGATAAAATCTTACAATCTCCTACACTCATTAATTCCACTGACTTAGCAAGTGAGATTGTTTACCTATGTGAATAAAGGTTTGCAGAGCTGTCACTCCCTCCTCACAGGCAGTGAGCAACCAGCCGTAGCAAGTTACACAGGAGCCACAGAAAGCTGCTGTCATCACACCCAGTGGTTCCCCAAGGCTGAGCTAGAGGGGCTACTTGTATGACCACAGCGTATTGCTGTGCATTGGCTTCTGGCTATGTCCTAACATCAAAAGCTATACACACCTGTCAAGGGTCAATTAAGGAAGTCGTTCAAACAAAACATGTAAAACATTTTATTTTCTTTCCCACCCCCACACATGGTTTGCAAATACAAGAAAGGCACCAATTCTGCAGCCCAGTCTGACTAGACTGCGTAATCCCTAAAATTTAAGGATATAATTTGGGTTTAAAAGCATATTAACAAAAATCTCTTCCAGAATTCAGCAACAGTAATCAACAGTAACAGTGAAAGAAAGTAAGACAGCCCTCAATGCTTGCTGGCATAGCAAGCAGAGAACAGTCTGAAGTGCTTTCTGCAGATTATTCAGAGCATTCCATGCTACTTTATTCCCAGTGAGACAAGGTGCACCGGCCCCAGCTACAGAATAAAAGGAACCACACAGTCTGAGTCATGCCCAGTGACCAAGGGGAGGACCAGGACCACCTTGTGAACACAGAGCTCAACTTTCAAACTGAAGTGCTTTAACACAGGGGAAGTCAGGCTTTGAATCTTGGATCACTGAGCTGAAAAACTCTGAAGTTTGGTGCAGAATTACATTTCTATGCTATTGCTAGGTTTTATGGCGTCTTGAGAAGCATTTGTCACTGGTTCCTTCTAGCTTAAGGCTGAGGAATTATGTAAAGCCATGGCGCAAGTCCAAACGCTCTGCAGACACATTTTAAACCATCTCTGAAACATGGCAAAGCTTCTCAGCCCTACTTTTTAGATGAACATGACACCAGAGAATTTCTTGCTGCACCCAACACCACCCTCAACAATTCATTGGTGTCTAAGGGCTGAGGAATGAGTTTACTTCAGCCTTGAGCTTCCACTAAGACAGTTTTTGTTTTCAGTTAACATTTATCCCTTTCAAATCAATGATTTCAAATTCTAGAAGCGCAGAGCACTTCCATTAAAAAAAAAACAACAAACTGAAGTTTCCAACATTGGAAACAGCACCACTCTGCAGAGATTCAGAGACAAGCTGCTTATAAACAGTTCTCTCCTCAAGCATTTCTTAAACACTTGCCTTTTTTAGCACGCTGTCAAGGGTTTCTGGTCGACTAATGTCAAAGCAGATCAAGACTGCATCAGAATCTGGATAAGAGAGCGGACGGACATTGTCATAGTAAGGAGACCCTGGAGGGAAACAAAAACACACTGTCAGTTTATACTTCTCATCTTCTGCAGTTATTCATACTTATCTGGAAAGCTGAGAAAGATTTTCTGTGAAGCTCTTTAGTAACACCTAGCTCCCACCTTTTCCTCAACACTGTATTCCCACAACACCAGACTTGGTTGCTCAACTCCCCATTTGCTTCTCACCTACAAAAGCAACAGCTCGCACACGTAGCTAAGAAGGATGGCACCCGACTGATTCCTCTCCCACCAAAGGCTTGTGATGCCCCTGATAACTGGGGAAAGAAAAGTGGCTCAGCCCAAGTTTAAGTTCCAGTGTTAGCCTACAGCAATTTGAGAAAAAGCTTTAAAACATTTCTTCAAAGCACATTTTTAATAGTTGTTTTCATATAAAATTCAGTAATTTTGAAATAAATCAGTTTTGAGTATTTAATGTGGATCGTGAAGTTTCAAGTGCAAAAAGCAGCTTTAGTTGTCACAGACATTGGCAATTTTTTACAGAAACTCTTGCCTGGAATTAAAGCAGTTATTTCAGTACTCCAACGGGAAGGGATTCAAACCCATGAGTACATTGTCTGTCATAAACTCCCACTGATTTGTAAACCAATATATGCTTGCAGTAAACATTTATGTATAGCCCATAAAACACATGTTGATCAATAAGATCAAAAGCTAGCCTAGTAATCTGGTGGAACATAAACAGGTCCAACATTGCATGCCAGGCATGTTTTACTTTGAGTGCTGTTAAGGGATTCACTGCTTTCTTTTGATGATGTGCAGAGTTACAACTACACCTGCAGAGTCAGAAATCTCTTTTATCATCTGTCATACCTCGGAGTATATTTGGGGAAAAACTTCCTTTTCTAGACAGTCCCATTCACTCAGCCACCCCTCAGTATGGCCTGAACTCTGTTGAAGTTCTCTTTACTGAGCAGAACGCATTTCTAATTTAAAAAGGTACATAAAATACAGCGTAGAGCATCAGCAACAAGAATACAGCTTTCAAGAGTTAGCAGACGTGACTTTGGGGGTTATCAGCTAATTGTATCAGCAGTTTTCAAGCTATGTAGAACTAACTGTGAGGTCTCCAAGGCTGAACAGGGACTATTAACTGGATTAGAGAAATTCCTCAAGTTTTTAACTGACAGACAGCTCATGCTGGTGCATGGAGAGGGGAATGGTGTGAACGTATCACAGATGACTTCAGTTGGACAGCTTACATGGGAAGGAAGGAGTCAACCATCCCAGGAATGTTGTTTTTGAAATGAAGAGTAACACATGGGGAACAAAGCATTACCAAACTAGGTAGCAGAAGGTAATTTGTTGAACAAGGCTTATTTTATTCAAATGCTCATCTTCATAAATGATGTCAATCTAACCAAGAGGCAGCTGTCAAAAAACGCCCTTCAAAAAACAGCTAGCTGTCTTCAGCAGTAACTGACGTGTCAGAAGGAAACCTCAGCAAGCCGAGCTGACCAGACAAGCCTCCATCCTGAGCTAAGCTCTGCTTGCAGCGACCATCAACAAGCACTTTCCACTGCAAATTATCCCCCAGCTATCTCCAGTGCTGCTATTACGGTGCCTCCATCCCAGAGCCCCGGGGCCAAGCTACCAGCCCTAGGCAAACTGCAGAGCATCACCCCGCAGGGCTCTGCAGCCCGAGCCCAGCCCAAGCAGCACTGCCTGCACAGCCCCCAGCCTGGGCACAGCACCTGCCTGCCCCGCACACCTCCCCACGGAGCACGGGCAAGTAAGGGCAGGAGCTGCTCCCCGTCTTTAACATCATTAATGCCTGGCCAAATGGTTGCTGGCTGGAAAGGAGTCTCAAAAAAGCCTCGCCCAGAAACTAATTCCTTAGACACATACCTAACGTCTCACTCACCAGTCTTCAAGGACACAACACACCATATATGTCCATCAGCGCGTATTTATGTATACATACAGCCACCACCTTCAGCCCAGAGATCCCTTTCACCGTGTCAGCTGTAGCTGTGTTTGTTTTGAGGGTGGTCTTTGCAGGTTTTGCTTCTCAAGCTCTCCTATTAAAGATGCTCAGCTGAGTAAGTGTACTTTTACAGGCAGTGGTCCTGTTCAGATGCAAGCTAGGAGCATCTGACACGTTCTTTCCCTCGGGGTAGCGTGCGGCAGAACAAACTGGGAACGTTTAAGGCACTCTGACTACAGCACCAACAAAAGAAGTTCCCCAGCCTCACTCGAGAGCAACAACTGAACGTTATTATTGCGCAAATAAAGAGCGGCTCCGGCCCTCGCTGTGCGAGGCCATTCAATCTGGCATTTCATCACCTCACCCAGAAACCCTCAGAACCGAGGAATCTCAGGAATGAGACTCAAGTCTGAACAGACAACTTGAACACAGCCCAGTGAGGCTGTTCAGCCTTTTTCAAGTTGCTCTGCAGATTTGAAACCATGCCAACCCTTGAAAACAGAAGGAGAATGCAAGGCTACAGCCATGGTATTTGTCAAAAAAAAATTAAGCATACTTGTGTTTGTGATTCTCTCCTTACAAAATAAAACATTTTTGTCAAGGACAGCATGAATGATTTATTAGTTCTATCAAGGAACTGCTGATAATGCTGTAGTTCATCTCGTTTTGTGGTGGAAGTATACTCCAGCTGCAATCCCTGATCTTATCTGTTTGGCAGCTTAAATAATCTAAGCCAAAGCCATTTACACAACAAGAGTGCTCCACTTCTCGAATCTTGAACCACGCTGTACTTTGCATGAGGCACATCTTTTACAGTGAATTAACCCCCCCTCCCCAGCTGCACGGTTGGCTTTAGGCCACAGAAGATGCTAAAGTTCAGGCTTAAAAACTGCTACCTTCATAAAAGACAAACTCACACAGTTCAAAGTTTATGCACTCGTAGTTTTTCTGACAGCTCAGGGCCCCTCTAAGATGCCAGACACAGAGCTGAAGCCCCACTTGGCTGCAGTCAGGTGGCTCAGCCCACGTCCCTCCTGCAGAGCTGGAGCCGGGCAGCCCCCACTCACTGCTCAGCTCCCCGCCTGCCCCCCAGGCAGATGGAAGCCTGCTTGGGAACAGGCAGCATCCAGCTACCCGCACACCGCCAGCGCTCAGAAACAGGCAACACTTCACTATTTGCACACCCCCGAGCAGCCATCGGGCATTCGTCTTTGCTGCCTTTTGGACTCCAGTCAACTGAAAGAACAACAGAGCAACAGCAGCATTCTCACTCCCAGGTCCTGAGGCTTACTAATTATCAGCTGCACAGAAGCAGCATCAAATACCGCAGCGGCAGCTCCAAGTGGCTGATTCACTGCTGGTGGCTCTCCTCCTTCCCAATTCACCTCAGCCATTTTGGAGAACAGGAATCCTCTCCAACACACAACTGTCACAATATTTACAGCATTTTGTGTGCTTACATTTCTGCACCTCAAATAGAAAAGACGACTTTTGGTCCAGTTTCTGGTTTTCCCCTCTCAGGCAGAAAAACTACCAAGAGCAGCTACTGCTACACTGCCATGAAAGAAGAAATGGCATGGCTCAGCACAGCCAACTTGTCAAGATCTTGTCCTTGCCTTCCAGTTTGCTTACATTTCCTCCACACTGCTTACTGCCAGAGAACTCAGGGAAATAGCAACTTCAATTCCTGTGCATTTCAGATACCTTCTGGAAGATACTTCAGTAAAAACACCTTTGTAATTATTTTTTTATATGGACACTGAATACATTGCGCACATCCAAGTCACAGTAAAGCTACCTCAATGTAAAGCTCTAAGGCCCTCCTGGCTATAACTAAATGCTAAACTCCAGTATCTGGGGCCCTGTGGAGAATTAGTTTAGAGTGTCCACTATAATTTCCACAACAAAAACAAACCAAAGTATGTTGTTGGAGAGGCAGATACGTACACCTCATAAACAGCATGTCATTGCTGTGCTGCAGCTGCTGTTGTACCAGCAAGAAAAATGATGATCAAAGCAGTCCCTTTTGCTGGAAGAAGGCAAGAACTCAGGAAACACACATTGAACCACACATATGTTGGACAAAGACATCTGATACACGATGATTCTTCGGCATGTCCACAAGATCACACGATGAAACTGGGGCCTGAAGAAACTCCTCTCAAACACTGCACACACCTAGCAAAAGGAGCATATTGCTGTCAAACAGCTCGACACTGCCATACTGCACTGCCACAGAATGGAATAATTTATCATGTAGTTCCATTGCAACCAGACGTTCCTGCTTTGAAAAAAAGGGTTGGTAGTCCAAAAACCAATTGAAATTCAAGTTGGCAAGTATTTCCCTTAATGCTGTGGCTAATTTAAATCCTTATGACTTGCAGAACTAGACAGTACCAGAAAATATTTGAATAATGAATCTTCCCATTCCATTCTTGCTCGTGTTTTCTCCCAAATCTCTGTGGGCATATAACAAAAACTTCCCAATGCATTTACAGCTGACTTTGAAAGTTCAACTGTGTGATGCTCTGCATTTTGCACTTAAGATTCCTCTTGTAATAAGCACATCATATAAGGGATTTTTTTTAATAGGTAAACCAAAACCATGCCAGTGAGGCTTGTTTCTACTCTAACATAAGGCTTTTAACCAATGCCTATAGTTTTTTGGTTTTCTTTCCCTCCATTCTCAGTGAGCAAAAAATTCTGAGTGGCAGTACCTTCCTTTTGAAGTACTCAGTGGGAGAATGGGCATTTACTTTAACTTAAGACATGGACTAATTTCTGAATGCTGCATGCTCCCAGCTAGAAAATAAAACAGCTGGAGAATAAAAATGGATACTGAACACTGATAAATGCCTCCTGAAATATCTGCAGCATACTGTGATCAAGCCCAGCTGAACAGCATCAGTTTATCACCCCTTGCTGCCAAGAAATGCAGAAAAAACCACGACATGGGCCACTACCTCCCCTGCTCCATGTTGCAATGGGCATTATCTTCCATTAGTACATGGCAGCTACAAGTCATATTTTGAAGTTAACTAGATCTAGTGCTGCTTTTGAAGTCATTAGGACATTTACTGTAATTCAGCAGAGGACTAGGACAAAGACTTGTAAAGAATTAAATTACCAAGAACTTAAGATAACGCTAAAACAGTAGCTTATCTCCTGACGTCTCTTATCTGGTGATGTGATTTTTGCATTGAGGAAATGCATTTGCTTCTCAGTCAGCAGCAAGAGCTGTTTACAGAGAGGTCTCAGCTGCAGAATCCCACAGCCAGGGACCTGCTGCGCTACTAGACCAAGCATCACATCCCTCGAGCATTTCCTCTTCAGTTTCAGACTGCAGAGAAATGAACCACTTGTTCTGAAGCTTCTGACTGTCAGATTGTCAGTTTGTTCCAGGATGGGTCTGAAGCATGACGTGCACATGCCAAGGCTGGCAGGTGCTTCTGCCAGAGCTGCCATCTTTTGAAGTGCTGCAGGACATCTCATCACATGGGTGTCCCCAGCCTTTGACATACAGATTCCAAACCTTCATATGTCAAACAACCTAACCCACGTGCTGTATTTTAATAACTAAAGATAAATTTTTCCAGAATAACTTTGCCAACTATTAAAAATTAATAAGGCCTTACTCCATAGAGTTTGTTACAGTCAGCTTAGTCATCAGGATGAAAGCTCATACCAGACACACTCAAGAAACCTGAAGTCTTACTTGGNAAAAAAAAAAAAAAATCAGAACTATGCTGATAGTGAACGTGGGCACAGGGAGAGCCTTTTCCCAGTAATCCTGTTGCAAGACTCCAGAATCATTTTCTGCACAGCAAGGGGAAAGGCAACTCAGTCTAAATTCTTTTTGAGAAGGGATTAAAATCTCAGTTTCCGGTAAGAGGAGTGATTTCCTATTTCGATGGAACTGATGCATCCAATTTCAGCTCGTACAAAGCCTGCTTAAAGCAGCAAGGGCTCGCAGACTGTCAAGTTTTCCCAGCTTCTTCTTTTCACACTGTTCTGCAGAGTTAATGCTGATCCATGCCTGCTAACGGCTTGTTGTGTCATTCACCCCTGCTTCTGCACTCATCTCCCGAGGTTAGCACAGGAAAGGATGGGTCTCTCTGCATCTCCAGAAGGGAAATGATGCCTACCCCCCAGTCTTTCCTAAAGGATGGAAGATTTGCAGCAATTCGCAAAAAAGAGTCACCAAGGAGCCTAGGAGGAGCTCAATACCAAACGACTAAACGCACTCTCAGCACCCACAAGCAGCTCTGTGCTTTGCCCAGGTACAGCAGGGCTCGGGGCAGCGGAGCAGCGCTCCAGAGGGCTCGCTGCAGGCAGCGCCCCGCGGTACCGACAGGGCTCTGCTCACAGAGGTTTGCCCGCACCCTTCCCTTTCCCTCACCGAAGAACATTCACGGAACCACAGGTCGCTACGCTACCTCGGCAGANNTTTGCCGCACTGGCTGTCCCCCACCACCACGATTTTGCACTTCACGTTCTGGTTAGGATCCATCACCGCCTTGCTCGATAACTTCTGGCTCGCTCTTCTTTCCTTCATTGATCTCCGCTTAGTCTCCTCGACTGGCCACCACAAAAGGGAAAAAAAAAAAAAAAAAAAAA